>CABEGB010001440.1:80951-134225 GCA_901521435.1 Crematogaster levior | reverse complement strand
CGAGAAAATGTACCGGCAGATCCTGGTCCACCCAGAGGACAGGGACCTGCAAAGGATATTGTGGAGAAGCGATGACGGACAAATCGCGGAATATAGGTTAAATACCGTTACTTACGGTCTGGCGTGCGCTCCGTTCCTGGCGATCCGCACGCTGCATCAGCTCGCCACGGACGAAGAGGCGAGATTCCCAAACGGCGCGAGCGCTCTGCGACGGGACGTCTACGTCGATGACGTTCTGTCAGGGGCACCCAATATCCAGGAAGCCAGGAACCTCGCGGGGCAGCTGCGGGGCCTTTGCATGGCGGGCGGCTTCCCCCTAAAAAAATGGGCGTCGAATGAGCCGGACATCCTGGAAGACATCCCGGAGAAGGATCTGTCGCAACCTGGGGTGCGTATGTGGACGACACTCACCACCCACTCGACGCTGGGGCTGCACTGGCCCCCAGGGGACGATATCTTCGCCTTTGTGGTGCAGCCGGTATCAGCGAGAGGGATCACCCGGCGGACGGTCCTCTCGCAAGCGGCACAGCTGTTCAACCCACTGGGCTGGCTGCCCCCCGTGGTCGTGCGCGCGAAAATCTTCGTCCAGGGGACCTGGCTGCTGTCACGCGACTGGGACCTCCCCCTCCCAACCGCGGAGGCAGCGACGTGGCAGGCCTTCCTGGACGATCTCCCGACACTGGCGGAGATCAGGGTCCCTCGGTGGCTGCGGGCCACCAGACAACACCAGGCGGAACTGCACGGCTTCGCTGACGCCTCGGAGCGAGCCTATGCAGCCGTGGTGTACCTACGGAGTAAAGAAGGAGATGAGTGGACGGTTCGCTTGGTTGCTGCCAAGACCAAGGTCGCGCCGATCAAGCAAATCACACTACCGAGACTGGAGCTGTGCGCGGCAGCCCTCCTGGCTCGACTGATGGCCCACGTGCGGACGGTCCTGGGGCTCGAGACCGCACCAGTCCACTTCTGGTCCGACTCCACCGTCGCGCTGGGCTGGATCCGAGCCACCCCACGCGGTGGAAGACGTTCGTGGCCAATCGGACGTCGGAAATCCAGACCACGCTGCCGGGTGCGGAGTGGCACCACGTGATTGGGTAGGACAACCCGGCCGACTGCGCCTCCCGGGGCCTGCCGCCACGAGAACTCGTGCAATACGAGCTGTGGTGGCAGGGCCCAGCCTGGTTGCGCGGCGACTTGCCTCGAGACCCGGAGGATGATCTGTTGGCGACCAGTCTTCCCGAAGAAAGGACACGGGCCATCGTCGGGGCGACGCTGGCCAAGGAGGAGCCGGAGCTGCTGCGCCGGTACTCGTCCCTGCGACGGCTGCTACGCATCACAGCGTGGTGCCGGCGCTGGTCGGGGACGAGAGATGACAAGTCGGACCGGCCCCCAGAACTCACCGGCGACGAGCTGGAGGGCGCGCTCCTGGCCTGGGTGCGAGTCACACAGACGGAAGCCTACGCACACGAGATTAATTTGTTACAGAAGGACAACCGGCCTCAAAGAAAAGCAGCCTACTCAGATTTACCCCGTTCCTGGACGACCAGGGTGTGCTGCGGGTTGGAGACAGGATCTGCCGCGTGCCTCTTGGATTTGACAAGAGGCACTCCATCATCCTTCCACAAGGGTCCGCACTCACCGCGCTGATCATCGAGGCTTGCCACGCCAGGACACTCCACGGCGTGCAGCAGACGCTGGCAGCGGTGAGACAGCGCTACTGGGTGCCAGACGGACGGGCCGCCGTGAAGAAATTCATCCATCGCTGTCTTCGATGCTCGCGATGGCGGGCGGCATCCACGCCGCCACTGATGGCCGGTCTCCCCGCGCCCCGTGTCACTCCGGCACGCCCCTTCACGCACACCGGAGTTGACTACGCGGGTCCGGTACTGCTGCGAGCCGCCAAGGACCGAGGACGTCACAGCAGCAAAGCCTTCGTCGTCGTATGGATCTGTTTCTGCACGAAGGCGGTCCATTTTGACGTGGCTACCGACTACAGCGCGGAGGGATTCCTGGCCGCACTTCGGAGGTTCATCTCCCGTCAGGGGGCGCCGCGGGTGATCTACTCCGACCAGGGCACCAATTTCGTGGGTGCCGACAAGGAGCTTCGGGTCCTCTTCACGGCGAGCTCTCAAGAGGCCCGCCACATCGCCCGGACCCTGGCGGAGGAGCGCATTCAGTGGCGGTTCAACCCCCCGGCAGCTCCCCACTTCGGCGGCATATGGGAGGCAGCCGTGAAATCGACAAAGCACCACCTGAGGCGGGTCATCGGCGATGCCACCCTCACCTATGAGGAGATGGCGACCCTCCTCACCGAGGTGGAAGCATGCCTCAATTCGCGGCCGCTCTCCCCCCTGACGGATGACCCGGACGACGTGGCGGCCCTCACACCGGGCCACTTCCTCATAGGGGCACCTCTCCGTGCCATCCCTGAGCCGTCCCTCCTCGACGTGCCGGTGAACCGGCTCTCACGGTGGCAGCTCGTCCAGCGGATGCGGGACCATCTGTGGCGGCGGTGGTGGGACGAATACATCCACGGCCTCGCGGAATGTCCCAAGTGGCAGCGTGCAACGGAGCCGGTGCAGGAGGGCCAGCTGTGTCTCGTGCGCAGCGAACTGACGTCACCCGCGAAGTGGCCGCTCGCCCGCATCGTCGCCGTCCATCCTGGCCGCGACAGCCAGGTTCGCGTAGTTGAGGTGAAGACGGCCACCTCAACCCTCACCCGATCGGTCACCAAGCTCGTGGTGCTACACAGAGACGAGACGGGATCATCGCAAAGCGCACGAGGCACAGCGGGTCCTCCCGGCTCTGCAACCACGAGGGTCACGTAAGCACTTCACATTCACCATACCATTTCACGTATTCTCATTCTCATTTATCGCTGTTCCGCTCTTTACCACACGTCACTACACTCTAGTTCGTTGCTCGATGTTCGCGGCTTCACATCTCACATAGTCACATTCTCATTTCACTACATTTTCGAACGCACGCGAATGCACTCGCGACTGCTCCACGCTGCGTGCCATCGAACGCGCGTTTCGTCGCTGCTACGACGCAGATTCAATCAGCACTTTGCAAATCGTTCGCGTACTAGCGCGATCAGCTGATTCCGCGAAACACGGCACGCAGTGACCACGTGCGCCGCGAGTCACGTACACCGCACGGGTGCCGCCTTGACGCAAGGTGCACTCGCACCGCTCGCGACACCGCCTCTGTGAAGTTGGCACCCCATTTTTTAAAAAACTAATTTTTTCTTTGAGTTCTGAGTGCACCCCGAGGAGTTCTGGAGTTCCTTATCAATTTTAAAAATAGTTCCGGCGAATTAAGCTAAAAAAACCAATTTTGAATTTTGGGGGTGCTAACTTCACAAAATGAAATGTTTAAATCAGCGATAACAATAAAAGTATTAGGAATATTTAATTTTGTCATTAGGATTTTCTTTAGAACTCTTGTGGTGCTACCCAGAACTGTTAATAGAACTGGCAGAACTTAAAAAAAATTTTTTTTTTTAATTCAAAATATCAAAATTTACGATAAGTTTTTATATATCCGTTCTAGCGCTTCGAGCGTTAAGAGTTATTGATAGAACTCGTGAGGTGCTATCCAGAACTGTCAATAGAACTGCCAGAACTTAAAAAAAAAATTTTTTATCGGAACTTAGAAATTTTTGGGATTGGTACGGCGCATAGACATAGTATACCTAGACCGAGGATAGTCGGGAGAGGGGGTAAAGCTACGTAGAAAAGAACAGACGATATAAGACGTGTATGCTTCTCTCACCTTTTCATCATGTTAGAGAGAGAAGCATACACTCCTTATATCGTCTGCTCTTTTCTACCTTATATCGTCTGCTCTTTTCTACGTAGCTCTACCCCCTCTCCCGACTATCCTCGGTCTAGGTATACTATGTCTATGGTACGGCGTTATACACTACTATAGTTAGGAAGGTTAGGAAGGGATAGCGCGATGCGCACGCCGAATGAGCCGAGACAGACGAATGTTATAAATGAAAAGCGCTGTATCGTTTCTCACTGATTATTGCCTTTACCATTGCGCTGAGCTGACTCCTCTGCAACTGTAAAAGAAAGAAATCGCCGTTTTGCGATTTGCTAGACTAAATACACAACGCTTCGTTTTAATATTATATATGAATATATATATATATATATATATATATAGCATATATATATAATATATATAATATAATATATTATATATATATATATATATATATATATATATATTGACGAAAGCTGAAAAAAAATCTTCGTTCTTCCGAAAAGAAAGAAAACATGTACGATCGCGAGAAATTAATTAAAATCTTAGGGCAAGTGGAGTACAGGGCTATTGATGAAAATGGCAAGGTATTGCCACCATCCAATGATATTTTTAAAAAAATATCAGATCACATGCACAGTTTAGGTTCTGTTATTAGCCCGAAACATATCTATACGATATTAAACAGTAATAGAAGTGGAATGAAAGATTATGTTATGCGTACATTTAATGTAAATAAAAGCGCAGAAATAGAGAAATCAGTAGATGATAGTACATTCAATATATCAAATCTATCAGATACAACTGAAAAAATTACTGACAATATAACATTTTCCCTTTTCCTTTCTAACGATGTTTGGAAAACCTTAAAACCTACAAAAAAGACATATTGTACTCGTAACTATGTACTATTGCAACCTGGAAAATGGACTCACATATTTGCATCTAAAATATGGGAACAGAAAAAATTTCCATGCGCTTTTGCTTTCAAAAATGCAAAAGTTTTCCAGAATATTGATGCTAAATATTACGCGCGTTTTGTGGGTTTATGTGTAGAATGTAAGGCGAAACTCTCTGGTCATTTATTAAAAAAACCAAAAAAAAATGAAGACGTAATATTTCAGTGCTGCTTAAAAAATTTTAAGTATGGATTTTTACACAAAAAGAAGCGTCAATTAAAAGGAAATCTACGTCAGAAAATTGCATCGCATTTAGTGGAAAGTAAGCAAGATGCCAGCACGTGGAGAACATTCGAAGCAAAAAATTTAATGGACAATGGTGATCCCATTCCACCAACGTTATACACTACTACAGTGCTTCGGAAAGCCAAGCAACAAGAATTGGATCGTCGTCTTGAATTGAAACACAGCGATCCAATTCTTAATTTAAATTTGGCAAAATATGAATCTCTTGCAGGTATCATTCGAAACATAGGGCTTGACCCCTTCTTCTGCATGTATTGGACAGAGGAGCAACAATTATTGTATAAAACTACTACGCGTCAAAACTTGAATAGTTTTTTAACTATCGATGCAACGGGTAGTTTTGCAAAAAAATTAAAGCTCTTAAATAATGAGAAAAGCCCTCACATGTTTATTTATCAATGTGTGCTAGTAACGGAGACAAACAGCACTCCGGTGTTTCAAATGGTGTCAACGAAACAAGATGCTGCAATGATTGCATATTTCTTTTTATCTATTTTAAAGGACGGAGCACCTGCTCCACGAATGGTGGTAATTGATTTCAGTAAAGCTCTTTTAATGGCTGTATCGAAAGTATTTTCAAATTGCGCGGATACACGTGATTATTTACAAATTTTATATAATATTATAATTTTAGAACGAGAAGAGAATAAATTACCAAAGTGTTATATCAGACTTGATGTTAGTCATTTTATCAAAATTATTGCTAGCTGGGACTGCCTTCGCGGTAAAGTAAAAAAAGTTCGCCAATTTTATTTAAGGAGTATAGGCCATATTTATAAAATGAAAGATGTAAAAAACATAAAAGATGCATTAACGTCCATAATGATAATTGCTTTGAGCGAAGACATAGGCTGCGATGAAAATTCTAAACTTCTCAATTCGGAGTTGCATTTGAGAACTATTAACGAAATTATCAAAGGAACGTCAATCGAAGATCCTATCGATGAAGCAGCGGAAGAAACCGAAGAAGCAATTTACAATGAAGATTTGGTTTCTGAAAAATCAGGATGGACAGAATGGGCTAAATGTATTTTCGAGGCGGCAGAAACTGAAGCAGCGAAGGCTACATCAGGTTCTGTGATTAATGCGTATTACAATCCGGAAATCACAAAAAATTTAAAAAAATTAATTTCTTATTTGCCATTGTGGACAGCCATTATGAATTATCATTTCTCCTGCGATAAAGAAGTAGCCACGTCCTCAGCTGTCGAAGCAGCGTTCTCCAGCCTAAAATGCAGAACTTTCGCAGGAGAATTGCCAATGCGAGTCGACAAATTTATCATTCGACATATCGATTGGCTACAAGGTAAGGTTTTGTTATCGCTTCCGGATATTAATACGGCACACATAATAGAAAAATCAACAGTCACAAATGAAAATATGTGGGATGTCGTAGAAAATTGGCGTGGGTTAACCAACCATAAAAAATCAAATGTTGAATTAGATCCAATTCAAAATGAAACGCCGCAATTATCAAATAAAAAACTAAAAAATACTTATCTTGATGATTGCCCAAATTGGAACGACATGCAAACATTAAAACGAATTACCATACCCTTATTAAAAAACGGCAGCTTGCTTAAAGCATCGCGTTGTAATGGTAATTTTATTGTTGTTCGCGAGACATGTGCATTTGATTCTTTAACGCAAATAATAACAAATGCAATAGTGACTAATGAAACTTATAATAATATCATTACTAAGGAAAATAACAATTTTTGTAATTTTGCAAAAAGCATTTCAATCATAGACAGTGCTAAAATTACGAGCAATATTTATACGGAACGTACTAAAATTCTTAGTACTGTATCCATTTTTGAAATGCAACCATATCGAGCAAATGTTATGCATTTAAATACGAATTGCAATGTCGCGCATTTAGCGGAACACTTATTCGCAAATTTTCCCAGTCTAAGTATAAGCAAAAAATGCCAACATTGCAATCATGAAAATTTGCGAAAAGTTCCAATAGTCACTATTAACGTTGATATAATTTTACAAAATGGTCTTTCCGATTTACAAAACGCTATAATCGACACCAACTACGACAAAAATTCGATATGCAGAGAATGTCATCAAAGCGTGCTGGAAAAATATAATTTTCAATCACACTTGCTCATTGATTGCAGTGTCTTCACAGACAAGCGATATGCTGCTTCAATAGGAATAGAAAAAACAAATACAACACTCGACTCCGTACCTAAAAATTTAAATATTAATAAACAGTGTTACATTTTAGCTGGTGCAGTATCCTATCATCAATATGCTAGTAATAAAAATAACGGACATTACACAGCATACATATATGATACGACTCGCTGGTACATGTATGACGATATGATGTCTAAACCAAAAATAGCATCAGATGATGAAGAAGTAGTACCGCATTTAATAATATATTCCATAAAAAATAACAATTAAGCATAAATATTTATATAATATAACAAATATAACTTATAAAATTATAAAAAAAAATTTTTATGTAATTTACATGCTCCATCGCACACACACACACACACGCGCGCGCGCACACACACTCCACACACACACACACACACACAACAGAGAGGGTTTGGAGTCGTGAAATACTACGGGAGTGACGAACCGTAGGGTCCTGACCTCTGTTGTGTCACACAAACCACCCCCCCTCCCCCACACACACACTCACTCGCGCACGCACACGCACACACACACACACACACACACAAGCACACCCACACATGAGGTGTAAAACCGACTGTGCAACCTCCATGCGGTACACCTTGGATAATGCTAATGCCAGCGGTACTTAAACTTTGAGGATTCTTAACTCGGGCAGTATTCTTTAGAAAAAATCTAAATAATTTTATCAAAGTTCTAAATAGCACCTCACGAGTTCTATCAATAACTCTTAACGCTCGAAGCGCTAGAACGGATATATAAAAAGTTATCGTAAATTTTCGTATCTCAAATCGAAAAATTTCTAAGTTCCGATAAAAAATTTTTTTTTTAAGTTCTGGCAGTTCTATTGACAGTTCTGGATAGCACCTCACGAGTTCTATCAATAACTCTTAACGCTCGAAGCGCTAGAACGGATATATAAAAAGTTATCGTAAATTTTCGTATCTCAAATCGAAAAATTTCTAAGTTCCGATAAAAAATTTTTTTTTTAAATTCTGGCAGTTCTATTGACAGTTCTGGATAGCACCTCACGAGTTCTATCAATAACTCTTAACGCTCGAAGCGCTAGAACGGATATATAAAAAGTTATCGTAAATTTTCGTATCTCAAATCGAAAAATTTCTAAGTTCCGATAAAAAATTTTTTTTTTAAGTTCTGGCAGTTCTATTGACAGTTCTGGATAGCACCTCACGAGTTCTATCAATAACTCTTAACGCTCGAAGCGCTAGAACGGATATATAAAAAGTTATCGTAAATTTTCGTATCTCAAATCGAAAAATTTCTAAGTTCCGATAAAAAATTTTTTTTTTAAGTTCTGGCAGTTCTATTGACAGTTCTGGATAGCACCTCACGAGTTCTATCAATAACTCTTAACGCTCGAAGCGCTAGAACGGATATATAAAAAGTTATCGTAAATTTTCGTATCTCAAATCGAAAAATTTCTAAGTTCCGATAAAAAATTTTTTTTTTAAGTTCTGGCAGTTCTATTGACAGTTCTGGATAGCACCTCACGAGTTCTATCAATAACTCTTAACGCTCGAAGCGCTAGAACGGATATATAAAAAGTTATCGTAAATTTTCGTATCTCAAATCGAAAAATTTCTAAGTTCTGATAAAAAATTTTTTTTTTAAATTCTGGCAGTTCTATTGACAGTTCTGGATAGCACCTCACGAGTTCTATCAATAACTCTTAACGCTCGAAGCGCTAGAACGGATATATAAAAACTTATCGTAAATTTTGATATTTTGAATTAAAAAAAAAAAATTTTTTTTAAGTTCTGCCAGTTCTATTAACAGTTCTGGGTAGCACCACAAGAGTTCTAAAGAAAATCCTAATGACAAAATTAAATATTCCTAATACTTTTATTGTTATCGCTGATTTAAACATTTCATTTTGTGAAGTTAGCACCCCCAAAATTCAAAATTGGTTTTTTTAGCTTAATTCGCCGGAACTATTTTTAAAATTGATAAGGAACTCCAGAACTCCTCGGGGTGCACTCAGAACTCAAAGAAAAAATTAGTTTTTTAAAAAATGGGGTGCCAACTTCACAGAGGCCGCGACACCGCGTTGCGGCTCGCGCGACTATTACCCGCTCGTCACGCGCCGCGCGCGATGCAAATGGCATATTTCGTCCGGTACAACGGAGGCGGGCGGAATGTTCGCGAGCGAACGAATCCGCTAAGCCCTTATCACGCTGCATTGCATCGCCTGTGTTGTATGGCCTGTGCAACACAGGTGGTGTAATGCAGCAACAACATGCGTGGAGAGTAGCGGCAATGATGTGTGTTACATCGCACACATTGCTGTCGTTGCTCTCCATTCGCACTGTGCACGGGACTTATGCCCCAACATCAATACGTGACAGAACTTAGCCGCGCTCACGCGGAGCGCGCTCAAGTAGCGAAACGGCGGCGCTGCCGTTTTCCTAAACACATAAAACCTTGTAATCGTCCCCAATTATTTATTAGAATTTTCCGGGCTTTTCTGGAGTGTTCTTTTTATGTCGTCATTTCCTTCAAGAGGAAATGACGACAGGAAAGAACATTCCAGAAAAGCACAGTATAAAAACGGATGCGAAGTGGGGACGAGCGCCAGTCTGTTACGAGCAATTCGAGCACGACCCGCATTTCAGTATACGAGATATTTCGCACAAATATTTCGCACGCCTCTTGGATAAACGCCTTTATCCTCTTAGTATTCGCGATAGCAGAGTCGCTTGCTCTGCCGTGTGATACGCGACTTTTTTGGTGGAGTCGCTTGCTCCACAAGTGTCGGTCAGTGCGCGAACCCCGCGCTCGGACTTCTCGCGCGCGTTTCGCATCGGACTTGCGTTGTCCGCGCCGTGCTCAGTGCCGAGCACTGAAACGTGTGCGCCCTGTAATATTAAAACTGTATAACTTTGTGAATATCTTGACGTTTATTTGACTGTGTTTTTTTAAATATACTTTATTAATTTCTGTTAAACTTGCGTGTGAGTGATTTATTTGTGTGTGCGTGCTCGTCCATCTCTCGCCTTACTGATCCGTTCAGTCACGAACAGTATTATAATATCCGTTCGCGTCATTGTAAATATCATCATCCATCCGAGCATTGTATATAATATCACCTATCGCGTTATTGTATTAGCACATATCTACCAACTTTCGATAAATAAATTATCTTTTCTTTCAAAATTCTCGCTCGTTAACTTTCTTTCGATCGACCCTTCGAACCCCGAATCCGGCGAGCTGTCGCGAGTGTTCGAAACAGGGATTGTTTTAATTTAATTGTAACGGTACGCCTTGCCTCGCTGGCTCGGATTTCGCTCGCCGTGGTCAGGGTCGAAGAAGGTGTGAGACTCTGGTTTGTTTAGCACTGATTTTATTATGAATGATGTTGATGTGTATGTACAGAGTGGTTGAGATGTGAATGATGTTGTACAGAGTGGTTGCGATGTATGTGAGTGTGAGTGTGAGTGTCGCTGGGTGTGTGGTGGGAGGCACGGAGGCCTGTACAGCGGGGTGAAGGTGAGTATGTGTGTGCGTGTGTGCGGTAGCGGCTCGGTGCGGATCTTACTATTGTAACGATGCACCCCGAAAAGCACAGCATCGTTCCGCCGGACGAACACCGTCAAAACCAGCAATTGGGGCGCGGTGCGCCCCACATTATTTTAATCGAATTTCAAACGAATCGCTAGAGGCACACAGCCTCGCGATGTTCGACGACGAGCGGACGCGGGAAAACCCGACCGCCGCCGAACACCGACCCGAGCGCTTTCCCTACTCCGAGCCGGCACGCGTACGCCGGGTGGGAGAATTTCCTTCCCCATCTCCTCACAATTTTCCGTATAAAAAGGGATCCAAAAAGATCTCTAGACCGATTCCGGATCCTGACAGCCGACGCTACCAGCCGACGTTAGAAGGATAATCCCGAACCTGTTCCTCAAAGCCGCAAAACCAGGGAGTCGAGCGTACTCGGTTTCCGTCGAGCGTTCTCGACAGCTGCTTCCTAGAGCACCGAATTCTTCGGGTAAAAGCAGTGCCCGGGGGTGGAGAGTACTCCGTCTCCGCCGAGCGTTCTCGGCCGCTGCCCGAACCGGAGATCCTGATACAATACGGGACGTGGGGTAGAGCGTACTCTGTCTCCGCCGAGAGTTCTCGGCTCCCGTACCAGCACCGACCATCCGTGCCTATCCACCAAGACGCCGAATAAGAGTGCAACAGAGCGTTCTCTGTTACCGCCGAGTGTTCTCGGTCCGGTCGTCTCATCCCGATACCTTTCGCGGATTTCCGACCTCAAGCCGCGCCAGAACACCGCGTCTTCGCCATTGATACGGCGATTGACAAGCCATCGCGCCGCGCTACGAACCGCGAGCATTTAAGGGGGGAGCCTGCTTTAGAGGCTTCAAAAAATCGATTTTTTCGAGGATTTTTTTGGGAAGGAAAGAAATATCCGATTGAAACGAAACTTTCAGGGTTTATTATTATATATTTCAACAGTCTTCTCAAATTTTTTCATTAAGATACATGTCATATTATGCCTGGTACAAGCATTTCGCCGAGGCGCCTCCAGTGTGCATTTGTCGTGCGGCGGGAAAGATGCAGGTCGCAATTTCCATCTGAAACAAAGAACCCAAAAAAAATTTTATTTTTCAATAGTATAGCTTCTAGTTAAACCAAGAAAATTCAACAAAAAGTGAAAAATTCAACAATTTTTCGCAAATTGAAAAAAAAATTAATTTTTTTTGAAAAAAAATTTCACTTTAGATTGTTTAAAAAGTGGGTTAATCTTAACTTTCTTAAGGTTTTTTAAGTTCAACTAGAAGAGAATTTAATCCCGAATACAATCCATTTTGTCTCGTTTCGATAGGACGTTTAGTTTTTTCCCTATCTTTCCCGCCAATTAGGAAAAATCGTAAAAATGAAAAACCGAGAAATCGCGCGTCAAAGTTTTCGTATATAAAAAATCGTAATTTTCTTGAACTTACCACATTAATATGCTAATCAGCGATTCCTGGTCCATAGAGTTGCCCTTCAGACTCTTCAAAACACTGGTTTTCGCCCAGATGTTCGAGTCTGCGGGCTGTTCTGGCCTCTTTACTTGAAAATGAAGCGCGCCTGTTTTCTCGGGTGACGCGCTCCTTGTCGACTCTCTCGGCAAAATTCTTGCATTGCTGTCCAATTTTCAAATCTAGTAACTGCATGGTTTTCAATGCTGCACTGTAGCCTTTATTGAACATTCCTCCAGCGATGTAAGCAGCAATCTCGACGATTTTAATGCCTGAGTGAAGGTGTTTAGGTGTCATGCGCCACACAGTGGAATTGAACGACTCGTTCGCATTTTGTGTGTGTCCACCCAAACACCTCGTTAGCAGCTCGTCCTTAGATAATTCCTCGTACACAGGACGAATGTGCTTCTCGACATGTTCGTCAATTAGACGTGGCGGATGTTTAAAAGCAGCCAGGGTGTTTGTTGCTTCAGCTTTGCGCCACTCACACCAGCTTTCGGCGCCTTCCGGGCAATTGTCGTGGCGAGGTAATTCATCTGTAAAGCAATAATGAGCAAGTGTCGCCATTATTGCATTTCTCATACCTTCCACAGAATTCAAGTTTCTTCGAATCGCCAGACCGTAATAAATTGTTAATTTTTTTATTAAAGTCTCGGTGAGCCGCTTCTTTCCACCGAGCTTCTCTTCTTTTCTCTTGTTGCGGAGACGAGTACCCATGCGCTTTTGTACATGTCCCACGCACTCGTTTTTGGTCACTGTGCACTTGTCGCCGTATGGATCACTGTTCAGGATGCCAAGAAATGTTTTGGAGTCGCCATCGCCAATGTAATTACTATACATTACTCCAAATTTCTCGATGGACCTTGAGAACATTTTCAACATCGAATCAGCTTCCATTTTCCCGGCGGAGCCTGCGTGATTCGAAGAACAATTTTCTTTATGGTTTTCATACCATTCTTCAAACTCGTCGTCGTTCAACGTATTTTTCTTGATGGCACAGGTATGACAATATCCGCTTTTAACGTCGAGATCGATCACTTTGCCACTGTAGTACCCAATAAGTGTAGTTACACCGTACAATGAAGTATATCCACGTTTCTTCCATGATTCATCGCCCGAAACTTTCAAATGGTCAGCTGGTCTTTCATTTTGTATGTTAAGTTCTTTTTCCTCTTCGGCTTTTTTGCAGGCGCTCTCAAACATTGTTTTCGACGCTGTATACAGGTGTTGCACGATTTGGTCATACGTCGATTTTGCTAAGCCTTGAGATATATCCATAAGGCCACAAAAAATGTTAATGCCTTCTCGTGCGACACCCAGAAGCCTCATGACGAACACAATTCTTCTGTTGATTTCGTAGCCGGTGTGAATGAACGGTCCGGATTGAATTTCTCGTTTACCGCATTTACACGACAAAACGATTTTGAATCCTAGACCTCGATGGCCGCTTTCGGCAAACGTTATTCTCTGCTTACACGAATTGCAAATAAGTAACTCAGAAATTGCTAAACACACAGAGACAAACTCGATTATCCGATAGCAATGAGACGGATAAATTATAACATCGTCCGCAGTCGCTGACGCCAATTTCTTTTCACTACGGCTAGTATTAGCTTCTCCATCGTCCGATGACGAAACATTATGAAACTGATTGCCGTGGAATCTGCGCTTCCGTGGCTTTCCAGTACGTTCACTTGAAGATTTACTCACTTTCGGATAGCTCTGCATGATTTCAGCACTGTACGTGTGCCACTCGGCACTTGGCTAACTTCGGCGTTCAGGTAGAAAAGAGCACTGCGTACAGCTGAACGTAACCCCCTCTTTTCTACCTGAACGCCGAAGTTAGCCGAGTGCCGAGTGGCACACGTACAGTACTTTTTCTATGTGTGCGAACCGCACTGATCCCTCAATCTGGCATCCCTGCAGTTTAATAGTGTCTCGAAAAACCGTTAGTCCCTTTGGATTATAATACGTACAATAGATCGAGGGGCGGAGCGTGCGCGCTCCGAGCGATCCGGCCGCTCGTATACCTGCTCGACGCTTGCTCACTATTTCTTCTTTAACTCCGAAAATATTTCGAATTTGCTTCTGAAATTTTAGGGACACATTCTTGGATAGTTTAGGAAGACATTTATGCAAAAAATAAAAAATCGATTTTTTGAAGCCTCTAAAGCAGGCTCCCCCCTTAAACCGATACGCGCTACAACGAGATCACGTCACCGCGCCGCGCTCACCGCGTGCGCTCTTCGCGCTCACCGAAACCGCGTCCCGTTACCGCGCGGACCACGCGACATCGGCGTTACCGCGCGCTCCACACGCGCTATATCCACTCCCCGCGCGAGTTGTAAATAATTGTAAATAATAGATAATAAACTAAGTTATTTGTTACCAACATAGCGTATTCACTTCAACCCTATCGAACCCCGGTTTCCGACGAGCTACGCCCGAGCGTTCGAGGCAACGGGTTGTTTTACTATCTAGCGGTGCGTATCTTACTATCTAGCGGTGCGGATCTTAATATCTAGCGATGCGGATCTTACTATCTAGCGGTGCGGATCTTACTATCTAGCGGTGCGGATCTTACTATCTAGCGGTGCGGATCTTACTATCTAGCGGTACTTATCATTAACAGGTCTTACTAACTAGCGAACGCGGCTATGTACATTGGTGGGCTACCGGAGCCCCGGTTCGTAAGGCGTTGTCCTGGGGCTGCCAGGAGGAAGCCAGGAGTCGGTGGAAGTCGTGTCGGGTGCGCCCGACACGACGGTTGCACTCCGGGTGCGCCCGGATTGAGGCACGGGTGCTACCGTGTCTCCGTGCGGAGCAGGTATCGGCACAGGACGGAAACCGGCTTGGGTGCGCCCAGGACGGCAGTTGCACTCCGGGTGCGCCCGGATTGAGGCACGGGTGCGCCCGTGTCTCCGTGCGGATAGATCGGGTGCTCCCGATCTGGAGGATGCGTGGTTAGAGAGCCAGGTCAAGTCGGGAAGAGGATCGGGACAGGACTGGTGCTTCGGTCTTCGCTTGACGTGCTTATATACCCACCCTGCGTGGGTAGCCGGGTGGGGAATCACGCGCGCGGGTCATGCCATGTGCGGTACGCCATCGGCGTCGGGCGCGTGATCGCAGCATGCGGATCGGTCGGGGAAGGGCTAGTGGCGAATCGCCACATAATAAAATCATTAATAAAACATATGCAGGATTTCTCGCACAATGTCGGCGAAACAATTCATTTCCCGACCACATCTTGTGGGCAGACGAGGCTACATTTACACCAAACGGTGTATTTAGTTCACATAATTTTTTATTTTGGCAAGAGGAGAATCCCCATGCCATTCGACAGTGCGCCTTTCAACATCGATGAGCAATAAATGTATGGGCAAGAGTAACTTCGAATAAAGTGGTAAATATATTTTAATGATTTAATGATTTAAAAAAATATATTTTAATTTTAATGATTTAAAAAAAAAACTTTTCTCTCGCAATGTGTCCTCGTAATGTATCTATTGTATCCATTACTGATTTTCAGATTGGGCCATATTTTCTCCTGCCACATCTAAATGGACAGACGTACGGACAGTTCATTGAGAATGAACTGCCCGTGCTTTTGGAAGACGTACCTCTTCATGCGCGAGAAACGCTAATTTTTCAGCATGATGGAGCTCCTGTACATTATTCCCGTCGTGTACGGGAAATCTTAAACGCGCGGTTTCCAGATAAATGGATCGGGCGAGGTGGCCCAATTAATTGGCCAGCACGTTCGCCAGATTTAAATGTGCTGGACTATTTTGTATGGGGTTGTATAAAAACTTCGGTCAAACATTGTCGCGAAGAACCGAAGATGAAGTACGCGAGGCAATAACAGCAGCGTTCAATACCATAACCCCCGATATGGCTCACCGTGCGACGCGACAAATTGTTCGAAGAGCCGACCTCTACTTACAAGCACGAGGCACTTCAAACAATTATTGAATTAAATTTTGAGAGTGGATTAGGCCTACTGGGGAAACCACTATAAAAAAAACGCGCCAAGCTATCTACCTCAAGGTGGTGTGGAAACGATAGCGTTTTCTTACCACAAAATAATTTTATTTCTTAAAGATATGTTTGAATGGAATGTGTTTGCAAAGTTGACACGACTTTCTACGAATTAAAAAAAATATATTAAGAGTTCCAACAACACTTTTTACAGTTCTATAATTTTTGATAAAAATTAAAAAGTTTCGCATTTCTTATATTAAAAAAATCGAAATTGAATGTCGATTTTACTTCGCAAATATAATACGACACCTTCTTCTCTAAGTAAGTACTAAGATACATTAAATGTTATTATTTTTGGCAAGAGTTGCCGATAATTTTGCAATTCAGCACATAAATGCAATTTCAGATCAATATTTTACCAATTAACAATTTTTAATGAAAAATTTAATAAAAATTATTAATTCATGGAATATCGTTTTAAAATTGCATATGTTTGTGCTGAACTTAAATGGAACTATCAGAAATTCTTATAAAAAATGATAATTTAACGCATTTTGTTAAAAAGAAAGGTGTCATACTAAAAAATTTCTTCGCAAAATTAACGCATTTTTTTAGATTAATTTTGTTTTTTTTAATACAAGTGCAGAACTCTTTAATTTTTATCAGGAACTGTAGACCTATTAAAAGTGTTGTTAGAATTCTATTATTCTTATTGTTATTTTTTGAATCTTTATTTTCTTGAAATTCGTCATGCCAACTTGAACAGAGAGACTAAAACTATTTCAAGCAGAACACAACGAATACAGGTTGTAATCGTTACCTCACATATTGAAATAACATATTTTATGCAAAATTATTTTTATTTACGCTTATTATTTCAATATAATATTGGCAGTTTATTATAATATCGGCAATTCTTGTCTTGACGGGATCTGTTCTTTTCAGCTGCACTGCTGAACTGGTGCAACAAGTTAGAATGAGACAAATGTATATTTTTTCACTCTAACTTATTGCACCAGTTGAGCAGTGCAGTTAAAAAGAACAGATCCACGGTGCGGTAACCTAGTACAGCGGGACGCTAGGTGAGGGGAAAGGTGTGTCAGCATGCCGCTGCCGTCTCTTGCCACTCCGGGCAGCCAATGCTGACACACTAGGCCGTGCTATAGCTCCGACGGCTCAAGCGCTTGCCTCCTTGTACTTCGGCGCGCTCTTATTCGCCTAATTTTAATATTAAATATTTCGCTTATTATTGCGAATTTAGCAAAATGGTACAGGACTTTTCTGTTCAGTTTACTGTGCCGTACCTGCTCACGAGCGTTTGCACAAGTGCGATGGGACACCCTGTATATATATATATATATATATATATATATATGTAGTGTGTTCCGATTCCGGGTGATCGGATACACCCTGTATATATAGAAATTTTCTCAAGCACATTATATTTATTGAAATTGTATTAAAATATTTAAATAGAGCAAAAAATAACTGAAGATTATATTTTACTTTGTACTAAATATGTGTATATTACAATATTATTAGATATGTTCGAACTATTAATTACACTTACAAAATACTTTTGTTATATTAGGTGTAGTAAAAAGAAATCCATTATTTTTCCAATAGATGGCTTTAGTAATCTGTATCTCGCGTTGTATAAGTGCGATCGGGTTACGCTAAATGGCGTTAGAAAGATAAGATTTCGTACTAAAAAAACTTCTGAGACAGTTTTGTGATTGCTTGACTCAGTATTGTTTGAGCGCGCGTCAAAGATGGACACCAGCAAAGAGAAAATACGCCATATTTTACAGTTTTTCTTCGATAAAGGCGAAAACGCAAGCCAGGCGGCTGAAAATGTGAATAGTGTTTATGGTCCTGATACTGTAACAACCAATCAATTTTGGTTTCGTCGATTCCGTTCCGGTAATTTTGATGTCAAAGATGCACCACGCTCTGGAAGGCCAATTGTCGAAAATGTCGATAAAATAATGGAAATCGTCGAGTCATGTAAGCACTGTTTCGATTGCCCAGGAGCTAAACATTGCACAAAAAACCGTTTGGAACCACTTAAATAAGGCTGGATACAAAAAAAAGCTCGATGTATAGATGCCACACGAGTTAACGCAAAAAAACCTCATGGACCGAATTTCCATTTGAGAATCGCTGCTGAATCGCAACTCATTTCTGAAGCGGATGGTTACTGGTGATGAAAAGTGGCTCACTTACGACAATGTCAAGCGAAAACGGTCGTGGGCGAATCGCGGTGAGCCGGCGCAAACGGTGGCCAAGCCAGGATTGACGGTCAGGAAGGTTTTGCTGTGTATTTGGTGGGATTGGCAGGGAATCATCTACTATGAGCTGCTCCCCTACGGCCAAACTCTTAATTCGGACCTGTACTGTCAACAATTGGACCGTCTGAAGGAAGCAATCGCCCAGAAGCGGCCAGCTTTGGCCAATAGGAGAGGAATTGTGTTCCATCAGGACAACGCCAGGCCACACACATCGATAGTGACTCGCCAGAAGCTCCGGGAGCTTGGTTGGGAGGTTCTTATGCATCCACCTTATAGTCCGGACCTGGCACCAAGTGATTACCACCTGTTCCTGTCTATGGCGAATGATTTTGCTGGTGAAAAATTTGCCTCAAGAGAAGTTTGTGAAAATCGACTGTCCCAGTTTTTTGCCAATAGGGACGAGAGTTTCTATGAGAGAAGCATAATGAAATTACCTTCAAAATGGCAACAAGTTATCGAACAAAACGGTGCATATTTGACCTAAATCGGATCATTTTAACTATACTAAATAAAGCCTTCAATTTAATGCAAAAATAATGGATTTCTTTTTACTACACCTTATATTATTAACTTAATTATATTGTTTTTATTACTGTATAAACTTTATTGAGAATGATTTGATTATGGCCGCGCCGCCATCTTAGGATTGGCTAGCACATAGTGATTGGTAGCCCACGATTAGTTCCGATACGTTGACTTTTTGGTAGAGATTCCACGTGACACATGGCACGTGTATTACTGCGCGAGGAGACGCGCTTTCGAGGCCATCTTGGGGGGCAGAGTTGGTTTGACCGTGACGCGAAGTAGACGGGTTCCCGCGACCTTGAATCGCCATTGAATTGCGTATTACTAGTATTGCGTCAGCAATAAGACATTACGTGTGGATAGCGAACTGCGTACGTGTACGTGTGTGTACTTGAAGGCGGTGATAGAGACGCTTAAGAGACGTGTACGTGCGTCCTACCCTCTTTAGTATTGCGTCAGCAATAAGACATTACGTGCGGATAGCGAACTGCGTACGTGTACGTGTGGGTACTTGAAGGCGGTGATAGAGACGCTTAAGAGACGTGTACGTGCGTCCTATCCTCTTTAGTATTGCGTCAGCCATAAACATTGCGAGCGGATAGTGAATTGCGTACGCGTTCTTCGGTGGACGTAAGTGCGTGATAACGACGCTTGGGAGGCGTGTACGTGCGTCCATCCCTCATTGCTGTATGGACATTGTGTTGCGAATACTGTGTCAGCGAGCTACGGATAGATGCAACGACGGAACGACTCGCAGCCGAACCGAGAAGCCTTGGAGATCATGCTGTGTCGAATCCCTCAGCACTCTCGAGTATTGCTGTTTCGTGGGTCAATTCAGCTGGATGCGTCTCAAGCTAAGTCACCTTACGGTTACCTACATATACGGGGGCTCTTAGCCCACCATCACTTACGTTACGGGGCTCTGCCCATACGGGGGCTCTCAGCCCATACTCACATATACGGGGCTCTGCTCATACGGGAGCTCTCAGCCCATACTCACATATACGGGGCTCTGCCCATACGGAGCTTCGGCCCACACTTACGTTACGGGGCTTCGGCCCACATTTACGTTACGGGACTTCGGCCCATACTTACGTTACGGGGCTTGGCCCATACAAGGCCTTTGGCCTATTATTATTATTATTATCATTAGTGGATACTTCTGGACAACCAAAGGAGTTTCTCTTGTCACTTTTAACCGGTAGAGGATGCGTACCGAAGTTACTTACTAGTATTTAGTTCACGTTTACTATATTCTTTACTCAATATCTTGCTATCAAAGAATTAGCTTTAAGAAAATTACCATACTCTCAGTTGTACTTCTATTCATTTCAATGTGTTTCAATTACATTTTGCTTGGTGTGTGATTATCTCGTACTGTCCGATATCTTTAATAGTTTATCCTACCGACCTTTTTTGTATTGCATGGGTCAGTGATTTAGCGTGATATGATTCTTGATTTCGTTAGAACGACTGACTTTTGTATTAAACTATATTGATTATATATTTTCTTGTCGCCTGATTCAATCTTCCTTGAATGTGTGTCAGCAATACCTGGTCGAGTACCCTTTGGGACTATTCCACCAGAAGATTTAATTAGAGTCTCCTATCAGTATAACCTCGGTTCGCCAGATGTAAAAGAACTCTGTTGTACGTTACTCTTTCGATAGAGCAAACATTGACGTTAAGTTTATACAATTACTCTTCTTCAAATTTTATGTTTTATATTAGGTAATAAAGAAAGACAGAAGATTATTGGACTTATCAGACGAAGAGACAATTATTTATTTAACACAGATCCTACATATAATAAGGGAGAACTTATAGTTTGTAGAAGACCGACAGAATCAAGAAAGAAAACTGCACGTGATTTTATATGTTGTGCTGGATGTAAAGGCTTTTTCACTAAAAATAATATACGTCATCATTTTAAACAGTGCACACAGACAACTGTTGGCAGATCTATCTTCTTCCAAATACTTGGAAGAAAAGTTCAAGGCCGAATTCATGACTGTGCGAATTCTATTTTAAGAAATATTGTATTTCCTGTATTAAGAGAAGATGATATCAGATTAATTAGATATGATGAATTATTGATAACCTATGGGAATAAATTATGTTTAAAATACAAACATCAGCACCAGCAAGATATGATAAGATCTCGTTTAAGACTATTAGGACGATTTTTACAAGCCCTCAGAAAAATTAATAAAAATGTGACGGATTTCTACAGTATTTATCATCCCTCAATATATGATGACTGTATTAAAGCTATAAATCAAGTAGCAGGTTTTAACGCAAGCACCAAAATCTATGAGGCTCCTTCTGTTGCATCAAGAATTGGCACACTTCTAAAGCAAATAGGAAATTTAGGCATTGCTGAATGTATAAAACAAAATAAATTTGAAAAGAAAGTGGACATAGAAAATTTTCTAAAATTATTACAAGAAGATTTTAGTGTGTCTGTTAATAAAACTGTTGAAGAATCAATATTACGAGCTAAACGCTATCAATTACAAGATTTACCTCCATTAGAAGACATTAAATTATTACACAATTTTTTACAAACTAATAGGCGTTTAGCATTTCAACGACTAAGTGACACATTTACATTTAATAATTAATTGGCGGCATTTAGCGGAATTTACTCTGATATCTGTTCAACTATTTAATAGGCGAAGAGCCGGAGAAATAGAACGTATATCTATCGATGACTATAAGCATCAGGAAGGCATAAATGAACGAACGAATCCAGATTTATATGAATCTTTATCGCTTGAAGCTCAAAATGTATGTTTGTACAATTTGCATTTTTGTATATAATTATATATGTATATATGTATAAAACAACAAAGATTTGAAGATTGTAAATTAATGAAATAATATGTATAGAATATTTTAAATATAATTCAATAATCATTATTTAATATCACATATTAAATAATATAATGCAGATTGTGTCTAATTACAGAAGATGTCTAAATATACAGGGTGTCCCATATAAATATTTTTTAATCTGTGACAGATTAATCGGTATAGATATTGATTTTTTTATGTATTTATAAAAAATTGCAATTTTTTAAATTAAATTATTTTAAATCTATGAAATATAAAAAAATAACTTATAATTTGAATTTTTTTAAATTATTTTTTAAAAGACAATTTTTATATAAAATTATTTATTAATTAAATCTAATTTAATAGTTACTTTTTTTTAATCTATGCACTCTCGATCAATTGCATGTGTTGCAGTTATTCTATTTTATACAGTTAAATTATTTATAGAGAAAAATATAAACTTCAATAATATTAATTTAAAAAAGAGGATTTAAATATTAGTAATAAATTGTTAATTCATAACATTTTAACAATAGGGGAGAGCAGGCAGGGGGAGGGGGTAGTCTGCGGGGGTAGGACGTCGGGGGCGGGGGTATGACGTCACGGGTATGACGTCACGCGGGGAGGGGTAGGGTGAGGGGGTATGACGTCACGCGGGGAGGGGGTACTTTGTAGGTGCGGGGGTATGACGTCACGCGGGGAGGGGGGTACTTTATAGGTGCGGGGTATGACGTCACGCGGGGAGGGGGGTACTTTGTAGATGCGGAGGTATAACGTCACGCGGGGAGGGGATAGGGATATGACGTCACGCGGGGGAGGGGGTGTAGCGGCATATTAAGTGTTACAAAGGTGATGTTGACTTTTTTAAATGGCAGCCCCTACATTTGATTGTATATTCTTATAGCTTAATTCAAGAGCTTTCCAAAACACTATAATAATGTTCATTTTTATTAAGTACTTTTCGAGTTATGATGGTTGAATGTTAGAGTACCGCCGGTTTTAACATTATCCAAGGTGTACTACATGAAGGTTACTCGCTCGCATATTTGCATCTGTTGTGTGTGTGATCCAGCCAAGATCGATCGTGGATCCAGCCAACTAAGACAAGATCGGTCGTGGATCCAGTCAGCAAAAGCAAAGACCCAACCAAATTACAATCGAGCATTTAAAGACCTGGAAAGTAATCGACATAGTAAACATAGTAAACAAATTTGTGGATGCTTATTTATCATAATAATTGTTGTTCGAAATGCGCACCATTCACTGTTTGACATTGTGCTATTCGTTCGTAAAAACTTGTTACGGCATTTCTAATCAAATCCGGTTCAATTAGTGCACTTTCTTCCAGGATTTGATGACGAAGACCCTCTAGATTTAGTGGTTTTGTTTCATACACTCTGCTTTTTAGATAACCCCATAAAAAGCAATCGAGTGCGATAAATCTAACGATCGTGGCGGCCACTCAATCTTTCCTCTTCTGCCAATCCACCAGATAGGAAAAACTGCGTCCAAATAATTACGAACTTCTCTTTCGTAATGTGGTGCCATGTGTCGTATGTGCTGTGCCATCCTGCTGAAACCATATCTGATCGAAGTTTTCACTTGTTATTGCTTGTATTGCCAGAAATATCTGATTCCTCAACATATCCTCATATTTCGCTGAAGTCAAATTGCCAAAAAAATTGCTCCATAAAACGTGTATAAAACGTCTCGTTAGTTCCTTCATTTACCGCTATGTGACGCACGATACATGCAGTCTAACTCGCATTTAACATTCAACTAAGAATGTATAAAGCTATCAAAGAACGAGCACCTTCTCACTTCAGCTTTGAGCAAGCAGAAATTAATTGTTATCGTCCAAATACAACGTACGATTAATTAAAATTAAACGTTTTAAAAATGGCTGGCGAGTTGTCGGAACGTGAAAGAATCACTATCCTCATGATGCGTGGATGGGGTGATAACGAAAGATCGTTCTCTGTTGTCGTTCGATTATTTAATGACACGTATCCGAACCGTCGAATTAATAAGTCCACTGTGTTAAAAACAATAGAACGTTTTAGACAAACTGGTAGCGTAAGAAATCGCTCTAAGTCAGGAAGACCATTGTCTGCAACCAACGAAGAAAAACAACTTGATGTTCTGCAGACATTTGTTGAAGATCCCAATTCTAGTGTTCAGAGAGTCGCTCAAACTCACGATATTGCTCCCATGTCGGTTTGGAGAATTTTAAAGAAGAACAAGTTCCATCCACATAAATTGCAATACGTATTCAAGAATTGCAAAACGGAAATGAGGAGCGTCGTATACGTTTCTGTGACAGAATGATGGCACTAATAGATGTCCGGCCCATCTTCCCTTATCAAATTGTTTTCACAGACGAGGCAACTTTCACCTTAACGGGAGAAGTTAATAATCAAAATTTTCGTTTCTGGTCAGATGAGAATCCAAATTGGGTGCGGGAAACTCACACACAACATCCACAAAAAATAAATGTATGGTGCGGAATAATAGATGGCTATTTAATAGGGCCGTTTTTTTTTGTAGAAAATTTGAACGCTCAAAGGTATGAGAGATTACTTGTAGATCAAATAATTCCAGCTATACAGAATACTTTTCCAAATTTCCAAGAAATATGGTTTCAGCATGATGGAGCTCCTGCTCATTTTGGTGCAGGACCACGTCGTATTTTAAATGAGACTTTTCCGCTACGGTGGATAGGAAGAAGGAACAGAAATGAGGGAGGAGAGGATTGGCCACCTCGGTCACCAGATCTAACTCCTCTTGATTATTATCTATGGGGATACCTGAAGAGTAAGGTTTACAGAACAAAACCTGAAACCATCAACGAATTGATACAGCGAATAAGGGATGAAATGGCTTTGATACCTTTTGAAACGAATCGTAAAGCCATTTCTACATTCTACCAAAGATTAGCATATTGTCAGGAAGTACATGGCAGCCACTTTCAGCATTTACTTTAACACATTAAAACACATCTTTTTTTTTTTTTTTTGATTACCCAGGGGAAATCCTTTATGGATACCCGAGAGGCCCGGGGGGACCTCTACGGGTTATGTGGGACTCACCGGAGGGGAAAGAAGTTCCCCTCCGGCATACCCACTAAAACCCCTGGGGGTGACCATCCCTAGCCATTAGAGAGGGGGAGCTGGGCATCACCAAATGGCATTCATCCAGCTCCCCCTCTGGCTTGGCCTCCAATTAGGCCTCAATCTCGGGGGGAGGGAGTGCCAGGGTCTCGTAATAGCACTCCCTCCCCAGTATTATAATACTCTAAACTGGGGAAGGCCGGGTCACCTCGACCTTCCCCCGCCCCCCCCAGATGTTAGGAGGGGGGCCGCCCCCTGATGTTGGTGGGGCAAGAGGCAGTTGGAGGCCCCCGCCTCCAACTACCTCTTCTTTTGGTTCTTTTTCTTCCCCCCTCCCGCAGCCCTCGAGGAAGTGGAGGGTGGGGGGATAGTTTTCCCCCCATCCTCACCCC
The DNA here is from genome assembly GCA_901521435.1 of Crematogaster levior. Lineage (NCBI taxonomy): Eukaryota > Metazoa > Arthropoda > Insecta > Hymenoptera > Formicidae > Crematogaster > Crematogaster levior. The sequence continues at coordinate 108,964 of CABEGB010001440.1, read as the reverse complement.
GGGGCTCAACCGCGGGAGGGGGATTCGCCGCACGCCGCAGATGCGGCTGGGGAGGTTTCGCAGCATAATAATGGGCGACCTCCTCCAGCACGCGATCTGCAGCGTAACTTCTCACCGGGTGGGGGAGGGCCTCAAAGCGAGGAATCGTCTCCGCTAAGGCCACCTCCGCCACCCGGCGGAGCTCACTCACCGATTCCTTCCGCGTAAGCGCGAAAGTGCGAACGATCGGGGGAGGAGAGGACTCATGGACCCCTTCAAAGATTACTTTGAAGGGGACCCCTCTCCCCCCCGGAACCTCTAACGTGATCATCGCGTAGGGGGGGAGCCCGGTTAATCCGGCCTCCTCCCCTTTCCCGAGGGGGGGGGATAATCCCCCCCTCAACCTTATCCGCCAGCCTCTCAAGGCTGACGGCAGGGAGGAGGTGGGAAAGTTTGACATCTCCCACCTCCCCCCTAACCTTCTTGGTAACCCCTGCCGGCATTGAGCCGGCAGGGACCATTTCAGTGGGAGGAGGGAGGGGTTCCCCCCTCCCTCCTCACCAACCTCCATGGGGGAGAGAGAAGACCTCCCCCCCACCTCCTCTGCCTCCGTTACCTCCGACTGGGGAGGAGGCACTCCGTCCAAGGACGGGGGCCCCTCCCCAGATACCATAGGAGAGGAAGGGGATGGAATCCCCTTCCTCACTCTCTTCGGGAGGGGTGGATTCTCCCGTACCTCCATTGTCTCCCCCACAGGAGAGACCGTCCTACGACGGGGCGAACTCTCCTGTGAGGGAGAGTCCACCACCATATCCTCCACCTGGGGAGGGGACACCCCAACAATCGGGGGCCCCACCCCAGGAACTACCGGGGAGGGGGGTGAAGCCCCCCTCCCCTTCCTCCTTTTCCTCCTCCCTCCCCCGCGACGGGGAGGGACCACGGGGCACCCGCTCCCACCGATGCGGTGGCGAGCGGGTAGCCCCGCTTCGGCACACTGGGGGCAGTGTGCGGCCGGCGCCGCACACGCCCCCACATGGTGACCGTCCCCGCCGCACCGGAGGCAGGAACTGCCCCGGTCGACGGTGGACGGGCACCATCTTCGAATGTGCCCCCGCCCCAGGCACTTGTAGCACCTGGGGGGGGGCACTTACCTCCGGGGAGGTCTGCGTCCCGACAGAACGGGACGCAGGCCTCCCTTTGCCTCGAACTACCGAGGCGTAGGACCCGGTAAAAACCGGGCCTACGCCTCCAGAACTGCCCTGGGGGGCACGCCCCCCAGAGCAGGAACACCTCGACACCGGCTCCTCCAACAACTGGAGGAGCCAAACAAACGCTCTTCGGACCAGAGTCCGAAGAGCCTCCTCTCCGACCGCAGTCGCATGATAGTGCGGGGGGCCTGCGTCGCACCCCCTGCACCGCCCGTCGTCCGATGACGACACGGGAGGGACACTACCCCCCCGCCCCGGCCCCTGGGGCTCCGAGACCCCTGGGGCGGTACGTTCATCGTATTACTGAGCATCACAATCCATAAAATGTAATTTTTTAACGTGGTTGTCTTCCACGGGAGGTTATATCGGAGACTCCACTCCTAGGTCGGCTGGGATAACCCTCCTCACGAGCCCGACCTGCCCGGGTTTTTTAACATGGTTTTCCTTCCATGTGTGAGCTCTTAGACCCCCAGGAGAGTTTCCTGGGGGAGCCCCTCCACCACGGCAAGGTGGCTCACAACGGAGGGGCATTAAAACACATCTGCAATTGTCTGGTGCAACCTAACCTGATCTCTGTATACACGCACACGCATTTCAAACAATTATTATGATAAATAAGCATCCAAAAATTTGTTTACTATGTTTACTATGTCGATTACTTTCCAGGTCTTTAAATGCTCGATTGTAATTTGGTTGGGTCTTTGCTTTTGCTGACTGGATCCACGACCGATCTTGTCTTAGTTGGCTAGATCCACGACCGATCTTGCCTTGGCTGGATCACACACACAACAGATGCAAATCCGAGCGAGTAACCTCCATGTAGTACACCTTGGATAATGTTAAAACCGGCGGTACTCTAACATTCAACCCTCATAACTCGAAAAGTACTTAACAAAAATGAATTACATTATTATAGTGTTTTGGAAAGCTCTTGAATTAAGCTATAAGAATATGCAATCAAATGTGCCATTTGAAAAAGTCAATGTGACCTTGTCCTGACCTTGACGACGCCATCCAAGGTCAATCTGATAGAATCAGTATATGGATCTTTTTAAACCCTACAACTTTTGTTCGAAACACTTTTCTGTAAAATGTATATTTTCCGAGATATTTAGGGGTTTCCACACTTTTGGTAGACCCTGTATATATCCCCCTCGAATTGGCGCCACCTTGACATGGTGAGGGGGCTTAGGGAGGGACTCTGCTGATCCATCGGGTCAATGATGGTTGGTTTTTACCTCCTTCATTGACCCGATGGAGAGGAGTCCCTCCTGACTAAGAGCGCCAACGGGAGGAACGAGGTTTCGGCACCCCCGATAGAGACTCTGACTCCGATAGGAGTCCCAGTGCCGGGAGGGATCTCCGGGCAGGAGGGGGTACTCCTCGGCGAGATGGGTCATAGGGGGGACGGCGTTGTGCTCTAAGGGTGGTTTGAGGCCCACCTTGCACAACGGCGCCCTTCGGGTTAGGGGGGGGAGAGTTGGTGGTGGCCGGCTCTCCCCTATTAAACGTGATGGGACCCGCAAGGGTCACACCCCGGAGGGGGGCCAGAAGAATACCATATGGTGATGCCTGTCCCCCCCCATTATGGGGTCCGGAAAGGCCACCGGGTGGGGTTTTAGTGGGTAGTCTCGCACGGGTAGGGGTATTTGCCCTCCGTGCGAGGAGTCCCACATAACTCGTGGGTTTATGGTGCCTCCTCAGCCCATGGCCCGCGGGTATCCGTAAATAGGATTTCCCCATCCTTACCAAAAAAAAAAAAAAAAAAAAACTCTGTATATATATATACATATATTATACTACATGTGCTGAAAAGTCCCGGGATTTTTCAATAGGCGGCATTACTAGAAAATAAACATGATTTATTTCGAGAGGTTCATCTGTCACTATGTTTATGTATGAAGTTTTATGACATTTCTTCCATTCGTTTACAAGCTACAGTCGTTTGAGTGACGCTACTTTCGTCTTCGTAAAAAAAATGGAAAAACAGGAATATGGCCAAATTGGACCAATTACGATTCGAATTGGTTGTTCACCCACTGTATTCTCCAGACTTGGCCCCCAGCGACTATTATCTGTTCCCAAATCTCAAGGTGGCTCCAGGGAAAGAGATTCAGATCGAATGAGGAAATCATCGCGGAAACCGAGGCGTATTTCGAAGGCTTGGACGTTTCGTACTACAGAAAGGGCATCGAAATGTTGGAAAATCGCTATACCAAGTGTATCGCCCTCGAAGGCAACTATGTTGAGGAATAAATATAACTTTGCCCAAAAAACGCTTGTTTTCATTAAAAATCCCGGGACTTTTCAGCCCATGTAGTATATTACAATAGATATTAAGAAGTTCAAAATTCTTTAGTATTATACAGGGTGCGGCAAAATAACCTCCCTATTTTTAAATGCTAATAAAAAATACAGTTTTTTCCAAAAAACAAATTTATTTATTTTAACTTATTCTATTACATGGGAGTTTTTTTTCTACTTTGTTTTAAAAACAATATCAGATAAGTGGTGGCCATGGTTATCAATACACTGTTGCAACCGAATTCTGAAACTGTCATGGACTCTTTCGAGCATGAATTTTTTGAACCTGCCCTACAACAGAGGGCTTTCGAGAATGTGTGGTTCCAGCAGGACGGTGCCACAGCCCATACTGCCCGAATAGCAATAAACATTTTGAGGCAAATGTTTCCTGGCCGATTGATTTCTCGGGGAGGGGACATTGTCTGGCCAGCACGATCACCCGATTTAACCCCATGTGACTTTTTTCTGTGGGGTTACTTAAAGGCCGAGGTGTTCAAACATCGCCCCAGGAACCTGCAAGATCTGAAGCAAGCAATACGCGAGGAAGTTCAGCGCGTACCTCAAGCCATGCTCGAAAGAGTCCATGACAGTTTCAGAATTCGGTTGCAACAGTGTATTGATAACCATGGCCACCACTTATCTGATATTCTTTTTAAAACAAAGTAGAAAAAAAACTCCCATGTAATAGAATAAGTTAAAATAAATAAATTTGTTTTTTGGAAAAAACTGTATTTTTTATTAGCATTTAAAAATAGGGAGGTTATTTTGCCGCACCCTGTAGTAAGATGGAAGTATCTTGTATTAAGTGTGGTGTACCTCATTAATTAAAGGTATTTTATTAATAGAATTTGACCTTGTGCTGTGAGTGTTTTTATTATTTTAATTATTATTAATTGTTTTATTTTATCCTTTTTGTGAACAGTTTCCTCCTTCTTTGTTAAAATGTAGAAAATGTAAGGAAAAAATTCCAGTCGCTGTTTTAAACTACTTACGTAAAAAATAAAATAAAAAAATATGAAAATTTTAGAATTGTGTTCGCGAGCGAACGCAGGGCTCCACCAAGCCCTCATCACGCTGCGTGGCATCGCCTGTGTTGCATGGCCTGTGCAACATAGGTGGTGTATGTAACAATAACATACGTGGAGAGTAGCGGCAGTGATGTGTGTTACATCGCACACATTACTGTCGTTGCTCTCCATGCGCGCTGCGCACGGGACTTACGCCCCGATTTCAACACTGCGAAACTTACAATTAGCCGCGCTCACACCGGGCGCGCTTAACGCAAACAGCGGCGCTGCCGTTTAAAAATATTTAACACCTTGCAATTGTCCCCAAACTGTTTATGAGAATTTTCCGGGCTTTTCTGGGATGTTCTTTTTATGTCGTCATTTCCTTCAAGAGGAAATGACGACAGGAAGGAACATTGCAGAAAAGCACAGTATAAAAACGGGTGCGAAGTGGGGACGAGCGCCAGTCTACGGAGATTTATTTGAGGTACGACCCGCATGCTTTTCGTCAGCAATTTAGCACGCAATCAAAGATAGTCGCTTGCTGTCTTTCGACCACGGAGTCTAAGTTCAGAGTCGCTTGCTCTGGTGAATCGGTGTCCGCGCTTTCGTGGAGTCGCTTGCTCCTCACGCTCGCGGATTGCTCTGTTCACGCTGTGTGCCGCGCCGCGCGGTGAACTGTAAATAGAACTGTATATATATAACTGTATATAACTGTATATATATAACTTTTATTTCTTTGTGACTCTTTTAATGTTCTGTGCAAATATACTCTATTGTGTGTTATAAACTTGCGTGATTTATTGTGTGTGTGCGTGATCGTCAACCTTCTCCGCCGCACTGATCCGCTCAGTCACGAACAAAATGTAACATATATTTTTAATTTATAGGTAATAAGAAAAGAAAGGGAAAAGAGTAAAGGATTAATAAACGTATGATATTGTTGTGCCTGAACCAGCACAAGGGCTCGTATCCGTTAATTTATAAATTTCTAGAAAATACCATCAACTACCGTAGTCTGACTTCTAAAAAGATATGCTGTACTTTATTAATTAAATAAACTTTGAGTCGATTTACACCCATCTTAAATTAATATGCGTGACAAGCCTTACTCGTGTCGAATTTCCGATCTATCCACACTTTAATTTGGAACTGTCGATTTGCTTTATTCTCTTCTTTATTTTTTCTTGGTCACAAAACTCTGTTTTCAAGTCAATTGTCTTCTAATTTTGTTATGCACTGTCTTTATTTTAAGAGAGATTATCGATCCTGACTTTCTGGTTATTGGTTATAACGAATCTTTTATCCTATATACATATATATTTATCCTATACATTTTCATAATCTCTCCTTGATCGATTTCGACATTTAACTCCGTAACCTTATTCACTTTCAACATTTCTTCTTACAACAATATTCATTTTCTTAAATCATATATAATAATAATAATAATAATTCTTTATTTTGCCCTTGCGGGGTACAGAAGGACTCCCGCTCCTTTTACAACAAATCACATCTCTCTCCTTTCTGCCGCTCGTTTCCCCAATTCCTATCCTCTCTCTCCTCTCGTCTCCTACCGCTTACGCACGCCACACGCACTTATATCCCGTCACCACCAGTTTTCCTCGCTCCTCGCCTTACCGCAAACACTCACTCCTTCCACGCGATCCTTTTATTTTCTTATTCTTATCATTATTTTCTTAAATCATATATATTTTATGTTTATATTTTTCATGTATGCTTTTTATTACTTTATTAATTTTATAAGTATAATTAAGAAACTCTATAACATATGTAATTACAATTAATGAAATTACATGTGTTATAGTTTATATATTTGTATAACGAAATAACAATTGTGTAACAATATAATACACTGGTCCACAAAAAAAAACGCATCACTTAAATTGCATCAAAAAATAGCCTAAATTCAAAAGTGCAACACTCCAAGAAGAATGATCCCATCAAAGCGTTCTTGGTCTCATTTTAACGCTTGAAACCTCTAGTTTAAGATGCTTCGATGCCGATATCCGTGCATTTTCCCCCCGTCCCGGGATCCTGAAGAAAACGGACATGCCTCAAGCATCAAAAAAATTGGTCGAGTTTGACAATGCTCACGGACTGAGATAAATTTTTTCAGCATGTCTCATGTCAGCCATGTTAAACCTTGCACTTTTCCCTACAAAATGAAAAAAAAAAAGAAGTCGACACGATTTTTTACGCCGAGTTACGGCCATTTGAAAAAAAAGTTGCATTTTCGCTTTATTGTCGCATAACTCAGTCAAATGTCATCTGATCGAAGCGTTTTTTTTTCATTTTAAAGCTTGAAATCTGTACTTTAGGAAGCATTAGAAACATTTTATTTATCGATTGATCCCAATTTGTTGCAATTGTTTAACAAACATAATGTTTTAAAGAAAACATGCCAAAACTTTTCATGACCCCATGGCATGCAGAACAATTTTTTTGCTTAACCTCGTCCACAACACTTTAAAATACGCATTTTTCCGAACAAAATGAAAAAAAAATCATCTTTGTACGATTTTTTTAGCGAAGTTACAGTTGTTTAAATTCAACGTGATTTTCTCACATTACTCCAGTATGCACGAAATGAAACTGAAAAATGCGAAAAACACTGTTAACTTTAAAAAGCTGTAACTTGGCCAAAAATGTTCCGATTAAGATGTTTTTTTTTTTCATTTTGAAGCTCCGAATGTGTACTTTAAGATGCATTTAAGACATTCTCAACACATCCTTTGTTCTATCCGCTTTTTTAATGAAACGGAGGTCAGAATTGTGGAAACTTTGTATTACTCTACGACATGTAATAATTTTTTTTCGCTGAACCACGTCTGCAGCGTCGCAATGCACGCACTTTTTCGTAGAAAATGAACGAATAACGATCTTCCTACATTTTTTTGCATCTAAATTTAAAAAAAGTCACTAGGATTTTTTCTAAAAAAGGGCATAGCGGAATAAGCATATAAAATCTGCCCCCGCACCAATCGAGCTCAAATTGATGTCATTAGTTGGCACCCCTGAGATGTAAAACTTCCCCAAAAATTAGCCTTAAAATTGCATTTTTTTGGGAGTTATGGAGGGGGAAAGCGAAATAAAAAAAGTGATTTTTCTCGAAAACGGCTGGACCGATTTTAATGAAAAAAATATATGTTGTAAACACCGTTTAGGTAAGTTAAAGAAAATTTTTTGTAATTTTTATGATAAAAAGAAAACCAATAAAAAATTTTTTAAATTATTTATGAATTTTTTTTTTGGTGATGATTTTGAGTGACCACTTTTACATTTTCACAAAAACGTCTCTAGATCCTCCACTTTAACATATATTTTTTTCAAATCGATCGGAGTGGTGGAACATTGTAAAAAATAACAATTATTCGCGCAACGGCGCGCTACGCTGCGCGCTGCATTCGGTGCGCGGCGCATGGCGGTTGGTGCCATGGTACTTATACATACATATATGTATACTAGCCTCTTATTGCAGTGTTGCAATGTTTAATTGTCAAGAAAATTCATAGAAATAAGAAAATTTTATTATTGCCTACACACATTTATGCAGTGAATATTATGGTATAATAATATATAGTAATACATAGTATTTCCATTAAAGACGTCTGCAGTTAGCCTATAAACTTATAGTTCCCGGAGTTTACCACGAGGAGGTTGCAGTACGTTTTCAAACTCCATATTTTCGGGGTGCTTTTTTAACGTGAGTCCCCTCGCCTCTCACGTTATCTATATTTATTATCGGGGTGCTTTTTTAACGTGAGTCCCCTCGCCTCTCACGTTATCTATATTTATTATCGGGGTGCTTTTTTAACGTGAGTCCCCTCGCCTCTCACAATAATTGAAGAGAATGTCTTTAATCGTCTTCACTATCACTTTCAATGACTGAAATGGAATTATCTTTCTTAAATATGTGGCTCAATATTTCTGCCGGTTTAAAAATTTTTGATAAGTACCTTGCATAAGATAAATAATATATTATTGCGGCAATATGTGAGCAACAACCAACAGTTCGTCTGCCATTAGCACACTCACATGCATAATGGGTCACGCCGGAAACACCGATACTGTTTGGTTTGTACCTCAAAAAACATCTATATGTGGTACGAGAAATATGTCGGGATGGAACTTTTAGTTTAAGGACATTTTTTTCGTCCTTAACATATTCTATGTTTAACTTACCATTTTTATCTATCATCTCTGCCAAATACGACACAGCTTGTGAAAGTTGGTACGAACCGGTAAATAAAATTTTTAAATCTCTTTCGGTCATTTCCGGAAAATCCAAAAGATCATCAGATGTAATACTGCGAAAAAGGAGTTTTCGGCGAAACCACCTTTTTTCTTCGGCTTCAGTAGCCAAAGTATTTTCTACATCTTTTTGGTCATGCATCCTCTGTACAATTTCACCCGCGGTTTCTATGTCAGATTGTAGTCTTTTCCCAAAAGTATTATTCAAAAATGACGCAATCCTGAAATAAATTCCAATTTTTGGTATCAACTTATTATCAATTTTGTGGTCTAGAAGACGATACTTTTGTTTCAGCACCCCATGAACAGATTCAACTACCCAGCGAATTTTAGTTACAAATCGAGACTGATTGGATTCTTTTGTTGATAGCTGCTTTCGTTTTCCTTTCAATGAAGGCATTAAAACTTTAAACTTTTTATTCTCTAAATCGTCAACTATATCTCGGAAACCGCGATCAAGAACAAAAGTATCACCTTCCCTTAACAATTTACACAAACCATTTGGATCTTGAATGATGTTCTTCAAAATGTCCGCATCATTTTTATTTGCAAGAAACGGTCCGAGCATGTCAATTACGTATCCGTCAGTTGCACAGATAGTGAAGGGTTTGCAGAGGGGAACTTTTTTTTGCCCTGAGAAAGATTTCTTCTGGTACTCATTGTTAGTGCTTTTTTGATGTCGGGCGTACGTACCATCGCAAATAACAAATAAATTGTCACGAACATCAAACAATTTTTTTGTTATTTCCGTAGTATGATTTTGAATGAGATTGTCTCTATTAAGAGCATGCATGCCAAAATGGAATGGTAAAATATCATTTTCGAAAGACTTGATTATGCTCGCAGAATAATCTGAAACTGATTGCTCATTCTCTAATTGCAAGATGGAAGCTATCATTTTATTGGAGTTTCCCGTACGTAATTTAAAAAGAAATACAACCAGAGCTTGAATTATTGAACGGGACTTACTATTTCTCAATGAAATCATCATATCTTTTATTTGAATGAGATTGTCCCAAGTTAGTCCTGTAAAGATATCGAGCTGTTCTTCTGAAAGATTAAATTCACCGATTTTGTCGAGTAATGTCGAATCACATTTGATAGAAAGAGTTTCCATCATTTTGGATAACTCTAACCCAGTGAGACTTGCTGTGTTAGAGTATATCTTCAGAAGATTAAGATCCACTTCAAAAATTCGATTTTTTATTATGTGACTTCGACAACATCGATTACCAAGTGGTATATAGATCTTTTTCTTGATGTACGATTGCATTCGGGCTTCTTCCGGAATTACCGTAAGATTTTTTGTGGAAGAGCAAATGCAACAATATTTATGCGTACAGACTGTCCTCTGAATAGGAATTTCAATATATTCAACTTCAGGCATAGCTTTCTTTGGTTTTAATTGAACTTTGAATGTCGGATCAGAAGTTAATTCAGATGAAGAAAGGTCTCTATCAATTTCCAATTTAGAAACATTTTCGGATTTATTTTTCCTGTAAATAGAAAGCCGACATTTTGAGCACAAAATATCATTGACGGATATCGTTTTTCCTAAACAGCTAGAAAAAAAATTCGCTTCCTCTTCATTAAGAACTAATTTTTTTCTACCATTAATTTTTTTTAAATTAATATTACAGCCAGCACACTGTAAGTGCACGTTTAATGTCGTAGACATTTTTTAGTATACGCTTGCTGTTCTCTGTGTGGAATCAGATGATGTTTTTCGGTATCACCGTAGCTGTTTATTAGCTTTCAGCAGTTTCAGCGATGCATCGACGCAGCGACGGCGGCGGCGGTGGCAGCGTTTGTCGAACGCGTCGAGTTTTGGGCCAAAGAGTGGGGAGCAGAGGTTCTTCGATTGTTTGGCAGAAAACTCGATCGCCTTCGTAAAACAAAATACCATACTGCTACTCCTGTTATATCCGTCAAAAAGAACGGAATAGTAGATATATAGCTTAAAACTCATCTGATTCCGCACAGAGAACAGCAAGCGTATACTAAAAAATGTCTACGACATTAAACGTGCACTTACAGTGTGCTGGCTGTAATATTAATTTAAAAAAAATTAATGGTAGAAAAAAATTAGTTCTTAATGAAGAGGAAGCGAATTTTTTTTCTAGCTGTTTAGGAAAAACGATATCCGTCAATGATATTTTGTGCTCAAAATGTCGGCTTTCTATTTACAGGAAAAATAAATCCGAAAATGTTTCTAAATTGGAAATTGATAGAGACCTTTCTTCATCTGAATTAACTTCTGATCCGACATTCAAAGTTCAATTAAAACCAAAGAAAGCTATGCCTGAAGTTGAATATATTGAAATTCCTATTCAGAGGACAGTCTGTACGCATAAATATTGTTGCATTTGCTCTTCCACAAAAAATCTTACGGTAATTCCGGAAGAAGCCCGAATGCAATCGTACATCAAGAAAAAGATCTATATACCACTTGGTAATCGATGTTGTCGAAGTCACATAATAAAAAATCGAATTTTTGAAGTGGATCTTAATCTTCTGAAGATATACTCTAACACAGCAAGTCTCACTGGGTTAGAGTTATCCAAAATGATGGAAACTCTTTCTATCAAATGTGATTCGACATTACTCGACAAAATCGGTGAATTTAATCTTTCAGAAGAACAGCTCGATATCTTTACAGGACTAACTTGGGACAATCTCATTCAAATAAAAGATATGATGATTTCATTGAGAAATAGTAAGTCCCGTTCAATAATTCAAGCTCTGGTTGTATTTCTTTTTAAATTACGTACGGGAAACTCCAATAAAATGATAGCTTCCATCTTGCAATTAGAGAATGAGCAATCAGTTTCAGATTATTCTGCGAGCATAATCAAGTCTTTCGAAAATGATATTTTACCATTCCATTTTGGCATGCATGCTCTTAATAGAGACAATCTCATTCAAAATCATACTACGGAAATAACAAAAAAATTGTTTGATGTTCGTGACAATTTATTTGTTATTTGCGATGGTACGTACGCCCGACATCAAAAAAGCACTAACAATGAGTACCAGAAGAAATCTTTCTCAGGGCAAAAAAAAGTTCCCCTCTGCAAACCCTTCACTATCTGTGCAACTGACGGATACGTAATTGACATGCTCGGACCGTTTCTTGCAAATAAAAATGATGCGGACATTTTGAAGAACATCATTCAAGATCCAAATGGTTTGTGTAAATTGTTAAGGGAAGGTGATACTTTTGTTCTTGATCGCGGTTTCCGAGATATAGTTGACGATTTAGAGAATAAAAAGTTTAAAGTTTTAATGCCTTCATTGAAAGGAAAACGAAAGCAGCTATCAACAAAAGAATCCAATCAGTCTCGATTTGTAACTAAAATTCGCTGGGTAGTTGAATCTGTTCATGGGGTGCTGAAACAAAAGTATCGTCTTCTAGACCACAAAATTGATAATAAGTTGATACCAAAAATTGGAATTTATTTCAGGATTGCGTCATTTTTGAATAATACTTTTGGGAAAAGACTACAATCTGACATAGAAACCGCGGGTGAAATTGTACAGAGGATGCATGACCAAAAAGATGTAGAAAATACTTTGGCTACTGAAGCCGAAGAAAAAAGGTGGTTTCGCCGAAAACTCCTTTTTCGCAGTATTACATCTGATGATCTTTTGGATTTTCCGGAAATGACCGAAAGAGATTTAAAAATTTTATTTACCGGTTCGTACCAACTTTCACAAGCTGTGTCGTATTTGGCAGAGATGATAGATAAAAATGGTAAGTTAAACATAGAATATGTTAAGGACGAAAAAAATGTCCTTAAACTAAAAGTTCCATCCCGACATATTTCTCGTACCACATATAGATGTTTTTTGAGGTACAAACCAAACAGTATCGGTGTTTCCGGCGTGACCCATTATGCATGTGAGTGTGCTAATGGCAGACGAACTGTTGGTTGTTGCTCACATATTGCCGCAATAATATATTATTTATCTTATGCAAGGTACTTATCAAAAATTTTTAAACCGGCAGAAATATTGAGCCACATATTTAAGAAAGATAATTCCATTTCAGTCATTGAAAGTGATAGTGAAGACGATTAAAGACATTCTCTTCAATTATTGTGAGAGGCGAGGGGACTCACGTTAAAAAAGCACCCCGATAATAAATATAGATAACGTGAGAGGCGAGGGGACTCACGTTAAAAAAGCACCCCGATAATAAATATAGATAACGTGAGAGGCGAGGGGACTCACGTTAAAAAAGCACCCCGAAAATATGGAGTTTGAAAACGTACTGCAACCTCCTCGTGGTAAACTCCGGGAACTATAAGTTTATAGGCTAACTGCAGACGTCTTTAATGGAAATACTATGTATTACTATATATTATTATACCATAATATTCACTGCATAAATGTGTGTAGGCAATAATAAAATTTTCTTATTTCTATGAATTTTCTTGACAATTAAACATTGCAACACTGCAATAAGAGGCTAGTATACATATATGTATGTATAAGTACCATGGCACCAACCGCCATGCGCCGCGCACCGAATGCAGCGCGCAGCGTAGCGCGCCGTTGCGCGAATAATTGTTATTTTTTACAATGTTCCACCACTCCGATCGATTTGAAAAAAATATATGTTAAAGTGGAGGATCTAGAGACGTTTTTGTGAAAATGTAAAAGTGGTCACTCAAAATCATCACCAAAAAAAAAATTCATAAATAATTTAAAAAATTTTTTATTGGTTTTCTTTTTATCATAAAAATTACAAAAAAAATTTTCTTTAACTTACCTAAACGGTGTTTACAACATATATTTTTTTCATTAAAATCGGTCCAGCCGTTTTCGAGAAAAATCACTTTTTTTATTTCGCTTTCCCCCTCCATAACTCCCAAAAAAATGCAATTTTAAGGCTAATTTTTGGGGAAGTTTTACATCTCAGGGGTGCCAACTAATGACATCAATTTGAGCTCGATTGGTGCGGGGGCAGATTTTATATGCTTATTCCGCTATGCCCTTTGCGGCATATTATGCATTTTGTTCATTTACCGCCAGCATTAGAATTACCCGGTACGCACCGCGAGGAGGTTGCTGGTCGGATTTTGCGTAATTTTAAGCATACTGTCCTGAACGTGTCAATATACGTATGCACATGATATGACGTAAATACGTATGTGTATGTTGTACGCTACAAAAATTGGTGTTTAAATTTTTTTCATTCAGCTGGTCACGATAGATTTCGTGTCTTATTTTAACAGAATTATGGCGGTTAACGAAAATGATTCTGCCCGTATTGTTGCTTTGTTGGAGGAAGGCTTTAGTCAGCGATACGTCGCTGAAAGATTGGGCATCAATCAGTCGACCGTCTCACGGATTTCGAACCGATTTCGGGAAACTGGAAGATATGGCCGCAGAATAGGATCAGGTAGAGGACGCGTCACAACTGCAAAGGAGGACAGGAATTTGGCTCAAGCGGCGATACGGAATCCAGTGCTTGTAGCGCAACAAATCGCGCATGCTGTTATGCCGAATAAACAGATAAGTGATGAAACTGTGAGGAGACGCTTACACGAACAGGGTTTACGATCGCGTGCTCGTGTCCAAGCGCCGTTACTTCTGGGCCGTCATAAAGAAAGCCGAAGACAATATGCACGAAATCATGCGAATTGGATTTGGAGGGAATGACGGAATGTCCTTTTCACGGACGAGTCGCGGTTTAGCCTCTACAGTTCAGATGGCAAAATCCGTATTTGGCGCTGTCATAGGCAACGGTTCGAAGAAAACATGATCGAACCTGTTCGCGCGTTTAGCGATGGATCAGTTATGATATGGGGCGGAGTATCGCGGGATAGGCGCACGAATCTAGTCGTCATACCACGTCTTCCCGACAATCTAGGCAATAGAGGCGGCCTAACAGCACAACGCTACATAAATAAGTGTTTGATTCCCGAAGTGTTGCCGATGCGTCAACTCATGGGACCAAGATTTGTACTAATGCAAGATAACGCTCGCGCTCATTCTGCCGTAATTACGCGCAATTTTTTACGGGATAATGACATTGAAGTTCTTCAACATCCAGCAATAAGTCCCGACTTGAATCCAATAGAACACGTGTGGGACTTTATGGGAAGAAGACTTCGGAGATTACAAAGGCCTCCCAGGAACATGTAGGAATTGATAGAAACTCTGCGAAGACTTTGGCGCGAGATACCACAAGATATTATTCGAGCTTGCGTTAACAGCATGCCGAACCGTCTGCGAGAAGTGATTCGTAGACGTGGCGGTAATACGCGTTATTAAGAGTTAATCTTGCCTTCACTGGCCGGATGAGCCGCGCGCTCATCTTGCCTTCGCCGGCCGGATATTGCGCGCAAAAACCGCCCTTGTCAGGGCGAAATGGTACGCAAAATCCGACCAGCAACCTCCTCGCGGTGCGTACCGGGTAATTCTAATGCTGGCGGTAAATGAACAAAATGCATAATATGCCGCAAATTTTTCAGAAAAAATCCTAGTGACTTTTTTTAAATTTAGATGTAAAAAAATGTAGGAAGATCGTTATTCGTTCATTTTGTACGAAAAAGTGAGTGCATTGCGACGCTGCAGACGTGGTTCAGCAAAAAAAAATTATTACATGTCGTAGAGTAATACAAAGTTTCCACAATTCTGACCTCCGTTTCATTAAAAAAGCGGATAGAACAAAGGATGTGTTGAAAATGTCTTAAATGCATCTTAAAGTACACATTCGGAGCTTCAAAATGAAAAAAAAAAACATCTTAATCGGAACATTTTTGGCCAAGTTACAGCTTTTTAAAGTTAACACTGTTTTTCGCATTTTTCAGTTTCATTTCGTGCATACTGGAGTAATGTGAGAAAATCACGTTGAATTTAAACAGCTGTAACTTCGCTAAAAAAAATCGTACAAAGATGATTTTTTTTTCATTTTGTTCGGAAAAATGCGTATTTTAAAGTGTTGTGGACGAGGTTAAGCAAAAAAATTGTTCTGCATGCCATGAGGTCATGAAAAGTTTTGGCATGTTTTCTTTAAAACATTATGTTTGTTAAACAATTGCAACAAATTGGGATCAATCGATAAATAAAATGTTTCTAATGCTTCCTAAAGTACAGATTTCAAGCTTTAAAATGAAAAAAAAAAACGCTTCGATCAGATGACATTTGACTGAGTTATGCGACAATAAAGCGAAAATGCAACTTTTTTTTCAAATAGCCGTAACTCGGCGTAAAAAATCGTGTCGACTTCTTTTTTTTTCATTTTGTAGGGAAAAGTGCAAGGTTTAACATGGCTGACATGAGACATGCTGAAAAAATTTATCTCAGTCCGTGGGCATTGTCAAACTCGACCAATTTTTTTGATGCTTGAGGCATGTCCGTTTTCTTCAGGATCCCGGGACGGGGGGAAAATGCACGGATATCGGCATCGAAGCATCTTAAACTAGAGGTTTCAAGCGTTAAAATGAGATCAAGAACGCTTTGATCGGATCATTCTTCTTGGAGTTTTGCACTTTTGAATTTAGGCTATTTTTTGATGCAATTTAAGTGATGCGTTTTTTTTGTGGACCAGTGTATTACAATAAAGTTAATAATAATATAAACATTTAATATTTATATTATTAATATTCAATATTTATATTATTAAGGGTCAAATTTATAACACATATGATTATGAAAGGTTATGAAAGAAATGTTGTATACAAAGAGACTTTTTACATTATGCGCAAGTAATTATAGCAATGCCACCGCAAACATCGCATGTCGGTTTAACATTCTTCTTAAAGCAAAAATCAACTGGCGTTTCAAATTGTGCTGATCTCTCTTCTATATAACCGCTTTTATACCATGCATATTTAAATAAATCTCTAAATCTTGGTGATGAAAATTGAAATGTGTTAATGATTGTAATTTTAAAATAGCATCTCGTGAATGAAGTTTAACTTCTAAATCTAGAAGCATGGCAATGTCTAAAAAGTATTTTATAAAATTTTTCTATAAACAAAAACCGTATACATCTAATGGTTGTCTTTGACCCGTTGTCCCTGCTGGTATAGTTAGAAAAACAGAATCTTCTGCAGATTCTGGTTTACTTCTTGCAATTACGTCTGGGCAATGTCCAGTCCAAGAATTCAATAATAAAACTGATTTAGGACCAACGTTTGGAAAATAAACTTCTTTTAACCAAATCTCAAAATGATGTGATGTTAATTTTCCAGATTTTGAGGCCATAGCAAAAATATTCTTCTCTCTAAACATTATTTCTTGTACTCTCGGACCAAATGATCCAGTAGGTTCTTTTAAAACAATAAAAAGAGGTGATAATAATCTACCATCGGCTGAAATTGTTGGTTGTATAGTGTAGCTATGTGTAGTTGCCGATATTGATTGCGCTGTGCACTCTACCTTTTTTGTACCTTCAATTGCTAAGGAACGACCACTATGTAATTCTAAGTGAAAACTAAATTATAAATATTTTCAATTCCATAACGCATAATATGATATTTAACATTTTCGATGAACCTATTGCCTTCTGCTTCCAGATAATCTTTTGATTGTATAGTTTTTTTTGTAATAAATTTTGTGACTTTTCGGGAAACAATATTATGTGCCATTTTAAATCTATTTACCCATGACTTTGACGCTGTAAATCCTGGTACATTAATTTCCTGCTGCGCTTTGAGGGCCCATCGAACAATATCAATGTCGTGAATTATTATTGCTTTTTCAAGAGCTTCTTTGAATTTATTTAATGTGTATGATGAAATTTCTTTCAACTTCTGCAATCTAGATCCACCTTTGTTCACTTGCTCTTCCCATCTTCGTAATTGGCGTAGCGATGTAACTTTCCGAAATCGATGTTTCACAGTCCCAAGCGATTTTGTCCTATCTGAATCGACAGGTTTCCAAAACTCAACAGCACTTTTTTTGTATTCAATTGGAATATCAATATTATTTATACATATCATTTCCTTCACATAATACGTTGTTTCTTCGTCTTCATTTCCTTCTTCGTCTGTTATTGCTTGTGTTTCTGATATGTCAAAGGAATTTTCAAAATCAAGAGAATCTTCTTCTTCAATCTCAAATTTTTCCTCGTACATTTGTTGCAGCATATTTTCTATTTTCTGTTGCACTTCTTTTTCTTCATTAGTAAAAGGAATTTGTGGCATATTAAAAGTAGTGGCAGTAAACAGCAACATTATTACGTTTCTTGGATTGAATCGCATTTTGCCTTAAAAAATATGAATAATAAATATGTAGATATACACATATATGTTCAAAGTATAGATAGTAATTATGTATATTAAAAAATAGTAAAATGTTTTATTATACTTGTTATATTTATAATAATAAATACATACCTATAAAACTGCAACGATTAATAGTTCACACAATTTAATTAAGAGTACACGATAAAATGTACGATGTTACGTGTGTACAATGTTATTAAACTAATGCTCTAAATGCAAAGCGACGGCATTTTATATTTCCTCCAACGATAAAATTATTCGTCTTATAGACCTTTAAACTTGTTTTTAATGTTATATAAGTGCTCATGTTATATAAGCTGTATGTGATGAAAACTTCCGTGATTAGATATGAATATGTCCTCCAAGTGTATTCGTTATCTATTGATTATAAGAAAATGCGTTGCGAGAAGAATCGAGCGCATGGACGGACACAAATAGCGTATGTACGGAGGCGTTTATAATTAAGTCTAAAATGATTTTACGCAACATAACTTAACCCTATTCGGTCACACTGGGTGAAATTCACCCAAGAGAAATTTTTTTTTTTTTTTTTACAATATTTTTGTGTTATAATAATTTTTACTTATTTATTTTCATTGTTCAAGTAAAATAAACACTCTTTAAAATTCGACATTTTTCGCGCATTCAAACATTAAAATAAATATACTTTTTGTGACGAGCAATATTATATTCTTTTTTTTATGAAAATATTATATTACTTATTATATTATATTATATTTATTTTATATTATATTATATTATATTATTTATTATATTACTTTTTCGACGCTGGGTGAAATTCACCCAGTGTGACCGTTACGCGATTTTACTGAAGTGTGACCGAATAGGGTTAAATATACATGGATGAATTCGTAAAAAAATAACCTTTAATTTGGTGAAAACAAAAATTCAAAATTTTGAAAAAAAAGTTAGAGCAAGGTTTTTTGAAAAATAAAAAAAAATAAAAAATTTTTTTACATTATTTTATAGTAATCATCAAGCCATTTAAGACCCAGTTTGAATTTTTGTTCTATCTTTCTTAGTTTCGGAGATATTCGCTCCGAAAGAGAAAAACCGATTTTTTTCAAAGGGGTGTTTCACCCCCTAAAAGGCCGTATGGGCACGTATAAAAAAAGTGTCCCCTATTTTGATCGGAAAACAACATATTAGACGCTCATCAAAATCAGAGGGGGACACTTCCGACACCTTCCTTCTAAGTATATTTTAATGTTTTATGGGTTAGATATTAAAGAAAAATATTAATAATTTAACTACTAATCTAAACCAGTTGACAATTTATACTATAAAAATTCTTCCGATTAACAAAACATTGAGTGGATATTCAAGCTGCCTGAAACTTGATGGTACTATTGTGATATGCGTGGAATCAATGCAGCCTACAATTCCTGGATATATCATATTTTTCAAAATATCCCTGTTTTGTCTCAATTATGCCCTCAAAAGTTTGAGAACATTATATATATCGATTGCCCAAATAGTTTACCATTAAATCTACCATTTTATGAAGATGCCTGCTAACACTCAGTTGAGAACAGGGAATAGTTTTATTCTGAGCAACAGGTTTCTGAGCTTCCATGAGCCAAGATTATGGTTGAAAAGAAATTGCAATACTGGTGGAATGCGCGTATTTCTTTGCCCTTCATTAATCGCCTCTCTTAAATTCGTATTTATTCTCCTTACTTCTAATTTAAAAAATATATACAAACAATTTGGAACACATACGTATATAAATGTGTTATCAGGAGACGCGGTAGCGTCTCCGGCCATGTTCAAATTTTGGACGCTACAAGTCTCTTATCCAGAACTATTAAAGTCGATTTTTTGGGGGTACAGAACTATTAAAATATAAAAAATTTTGAAATGCATGTAGCATATTCTGAAAGGTGGCATCGCCACGAGTAAGTTAAGCCAAAAAAAAAATCGGTCAAGCCGTTCTGGATATACAAACGGTCAAAAAGTGATGTTTTTCATGAAAAATTGTTCTCTGTCCGCAGTCATGTATGTACTTCTCTTCTCTCTTACCTTTCACTTACACCTCCCCCAACTTCCACTCACCCTCCCCTCTCCTCATTTCCCTTTCTCACCACGCCCCCCTTCCTCCCCTCCCCACCCCCTCTCTATTTTTTCATTTTTTTTGCTTTTCTTACACTTTTTCATAATCTTTCACCCCCTTTCACTCTCTCACACCCTTTCTGGTGTATTTACCATTTATTAAAAATTTTTAAAAACCACCCCTTGAGGGTAAAATTTAATATCTCAAAAACAGTACATTGAAAAAATACGGTACTTGTGTCGTTAATTAACATTTCTTATGGGGTTAATTTACTGCTCAATAAAAATTTTCAAAAACCACCCCTTGGGGGTAAAATTTAATATCTCGGAAACGGTGCATTGTAAAAATATGAGACATGTGCCGTTAATTAAGGTTTCTTATGGGGTCAATTTACCATTTATTAAAAATTTTCAAAAACCACCCCTTGGGTGTGAAATTTAAAATTTCGGAAACGGTGCATCGCAAAAATACGGAGCCTGTGTCATTAATTAAGGTTTTTTATGGGGTTAATTTACCATTTATTAAAAATTTTCAAAACCCCCCCTTGGGGGTGAAATGTAATGTCTTGAAAACGGTGCATCGCAAAAATACGGGATCTGTTTTGTTAATTAAGGTTTCTTATGGAGTTAATTTACCATTTATTAAAAATTTTCAAATACGCTAATGTAATAATAAAATTTAATTAAATTTACCGCTTAATCTCTCGTTTTAATGTAAATATTTAATAAAATATGAAATTTACTTACTGCATTTGGAATATAATTTAAGGAGAATAAAAAAACATATAAATCTAAGTAATTTTAATGATGGTACAAATTTCAGCAGTAATAACTACATAAGACATAAAATTTATGTTAATTGAATTGTGAGGATCGCTTAATTTTTCGAGCACGTAGATATTTAGAAAAATATTCAATTTACTTAAGTTTTAATTATAACATTGTATATTTAACTTCAAAAAGAATACTAAGTTTTTAAATAAATCTAATAAATAAAATTGAAAGTGATAATAAATATTTTTTCAATTTTTGATCTCACTATACTAAACGATAAGAAATTAATCCTAATCCATCTCATCCAAATAAAATTCTAAGTAATTTAGGTCATGATTATTAATATTATAGACATAATCTTAAATATATAATCTTAAATAAAATATTAATATAAATACTATTAATATAAAAACTATTAAAAATAAATAATATTTATAATAATAATTTAAGATAAAAAAATTTTGTATTAATCTTACAAATTAATATTTTATTTTAAACTACTTAAATTTTTAATTATTATTTTAATAAAATAAACTTAAATTAATTAAAATTTTAATTAATGATCAAGAATAAATTAATAAAATTATATATTCTTTTTAAAGAAATTGTAAATATGTAATTTGAATTTAAATATATTTTTCCGTGTCAAATACATGAATATAAATACTTCTCTGGTGTATTTTGTTTGTATAATAATATGTATAATAATAAAATTTAAGCTAACTGAATTTATCGTTTAATCTTTCGTTCTAATGTAAGTATCCACTCTTAAAAAGTCCATGTTATATCGATTCTCGCAAGTATTGTTGTCGCTTTTCGGCGATGCTGATTGGTTATCTCGATACTCTGTGCTGTGCGCGTTACTTAAAATCGATAAAAGTTTATCATGGTTAAGCGTGACACATGTGACAGATATATTGTATTTCTCTTTGGACCTTCGCGCGTGTTACATGTGTATAATATATTAAGCCAGCGGCACACGATGCTATTTTATCTGCTGGATTGCTTGCGTGCGTCTGTGCTGGCAATATTTTTTTCCGTTAAACTGGAAATTATGTAATTTGTTGATCACGCTGTTGACTGATCTGCTGAATTTCTGTGAAAATCAAGAATTAAATTTCACGCCCAAGGGGTGGTTTTTGAAAATTTTTAATAAATGTTAAATTGACTAGCGGTAAGTGGTAGTCGAAATAAATAGATCATAGACGTCATACAATAAAAAATAAGCATCTCTCAACATAACCCATAACCCCATAGAAACATTAATCGATTTGTGTCTGCATCATAAAGTTATTCTCGATTGAAAATGTCAGTTTACGAGCCAAATTTTCGTCATTTGCGGGAGGTTTTAATTTTCTGCTTCAATATGAAGAAATCTGAGGCTGAGGCTCATCGAATGCTCTCAAATACTTGTGGTGAGGCCGCTATTAGTGAAAGAACGTGTCGTGAGTGGTTTCAACTCTTCAAGAACGATGTTTTTGACGTCGAAGACCGGCATAGCGGTGGAAGAGAAAAGGTTTTCGAAGATGCAAAATTGGAGGCATTACTTGATCAAGACTCGTGTCAAAATCAAGAAGAATTGACAATCATTGGAAGTGACTGAACAAGCCATTTCAAAACGCCTCAAAGCCATGGGAATGATTCAGAAGCAAAGAAATTAGGTGCCGTACGAGTTGAAACCGAGAGATGTTGAACGGCGTTTGTCTGCTTGTGAACAGCTGCTTGAAAGGCAAAGACGGAAGGGATTTCTGCATCGCATTGTGACTGGGGACGGAAAATGGGTTCATTACGATAACCCCAAGCGCAGAAAATCATGGAGAGTTCCCGGCCATGCTTCCACGTCGACGGCCAAACCGAATATTCATGGCTCCAAGGTCATGCTCTGTATTTAGTGGGACCAGCTCGGCGTAGTGTATTATGAGCTGTTAAAACCGACTGAAACAATCACAGGCAATTGGTATCGAACGCAATTGATGCGTTTGAGCCCAGCATTGAAAAACAAACGGCCGCAATACAACGAGAGACACGATAAAGTGATTTTGCAGCATGCTCGACCCCATGTTGCGAAAGTAGTCAAGACAAACTTGGAAACGTTGAACTGGGAAGTCCTACCCCACCCGCCGTATTCTCCAGACATTACTCTTTACGACTACTACTTGTTTCGATCAATGACTCATGGCCTGTCTGAGCAGTACTTCCGTTCTTACGAAGAATGTAAAAAATTGGTCGATTCTTGGATTGCCTCTAAAGTCGTCCTTTCAATGCGAAATGCAGCCAGAAAGATGGGAAAAAGTAGTGGCTAGAATACTTTGAGTAATCAATTTGTTACTATTTTTGCAAAATACAGCCCCAATTTTCACAAAAAATCCTTTAAAACTTACTTGTACTCTCAACATTTAGAAATTTGTGAGCAAAATTTATAGTCAATTTAAATTGAGTTAATTATGACTTTCTGTGGTGCTAAAAAGAAACTATATATTTTCTTTACTTTTGGTACTAAATGATTCAAATCGACAATAATTGTTAATATGTATATAAAAATAATGTATTGTGTTAAGAAATGTTGAACTTAAATAAGGAAAAAATCTAAAACAACTTTTCTTGTGCAATATGAATATATAATTAATCCAGGAACTAAAAATATTATTAGTCGCATCGTACACAAAGCGACTTTGTCTTTGGCCCATTCCTCATATTTACTTACATTTACATGAATGCTATCATGAATAATATCATAAATGATAATAATAATGTCTATTTTTCTATTAATTTTTCATAAAAGCAGCAACTTGAAAAAGTGTAATTGCTCTTTATTCTAAATCATGTATTTTTCTTTTATAATGTATATTAAGTGTATTAGAATAAGATACATAAAAAGAAGTATTTTAGATTATATTATACTTTTTAGTGATTTTCTTCGAACACGTAAACTTCGAACTTTGAAGCTTCAGAAAATTTTTCAAGATTGAAATTTTTAAGATTTGAACCTTCGATTCTTCAAAAATTAAAAATTGTGCAATTATTAATTTAATACAATAGTAATAGTATTGCGATTAGTACACATTTGTAAAATTATATGATAAAATTCAAATAAAATTTCTAATGTTGCAATTATATAACTATGTTGAAAAATATGTTAAAAAATTTTGACTTTTTTAAATAAAATATTAAATTAGTAGAACAATTTATTTTTTAACAATATTTATTAAACAAACCAGCAATATTTTGGCAAACAGTTTTAATAGAATAATGATAGCATTAAAATATAATATTAAAATATAATAATAGAGAAATATATTTATAAGTTTTATTATATTACGTTACATTTATTATATTACATATTTTTTGAACATTTTTTAATATTGTATATGTATACAAATATATAAAAACCGATTAGCGGCGAACAGGGTATGGGGTCTAGGACAGAGAATTTGTAAAAACAATTTTAGTAAGAGATGGATATTTAAGTATTTGGTGCAAAGTGTGACGGCATATGGATTTAAGATATAGAGATCAAGTAAAAAAAAGGAATTAAGGAGGATAATGTCAGATTATATAAGATGGATTTTTGGATTGGATTTTTATACACCGAGATATGTAATCATAATAGCATTTGGGGATTATTGAAATTAAACATAAGGTAGGAAATAAAAGCGGTAAGGTGAAGATAGACGCAGGAGAAGAGGGGATGGTTTAGTGAGGATTTGTTGGAAAGAAATAGAGGGGGCTAATAAGATGCATGATAATTATAGTTCAGAAAGGGAAAGTATACTATGATAGAAATACTATAATACTATAATACTATAATACTATAATAGAAATGGTTGGGGAATTGAAGCATTAGAGGAAATCAGGAGAGTAAATATGAAAGATATGTTGGAAGAATGGGATAGAAAAAACTAAGCACAATGAGATAATAAAATATATAATACCAAGTATGTAAAAAAATACAAAGACACGAGGCTAGAATATTTTGACTGTAGGGATGACAAGAATAAGGGTAAAAAGAGGTTTTAAGATTTAAGGAAATAAAAAATTTAAGTCTTTATGTTAATTGTTTATTTATTATTGTTGTTGTTCTTGCTGGTAAATGTTTGATGTTAAAGCAACAGAAGAATTCTAGATTTTAGATTTAGATTTAATGTGTGCTTAAGAGTTAAATTATTAATCAAGATTTTTCTTAGTTGTACACGCTAAAATAAAATATTTATTACAGCATTATAGTAGTAGGTATATATAACAATAGGATATAAATTATAAGGTTTGCTGTTTAACTTTATAATGTAACTTTATTATATAGAATTAATATAACTTAACTTGTATGTCACTAAAGATCTATTAAAGTCAGATTTGGTTAGCGTTATTATGTGTATTGAAAATTGTAACCATACAGAATTAAAAAAAAAAGGATAAACGTCTGTAATAACATGTAAACGAAAAGAAGAAAATGGGTAATGACATTTTTCAAGTCAAAATTTTAATATTGGAAATTTGTAATACAATATAAATCAAATCCAAACTGTTAGTTAAGCCAGTAAGAATTCAATCGATATAGCCGCTTTTGAGATCTAATAATCCTGATCAGGTATTCGCAACTGGTCGATTCGCGTATATAGATACAAGTGACGAACTACGCGTGTACCTGGTGTACCTGAAACACTGTATCTCTTGACTCGCCTTTGCACACAAATGTCTAAATATAATGTGCGCTCTGAGATATAATTAACTATATTATAATTTTAATATATAACTATATTATAATTTTAATATATAACTATATAATATTAATATAACTATATAATTTTAACTATACAGGGTGTCCGAAAAATTTTGGAAAAGCCGAAGTGTGCAGGTAGAACAGATAAAATCAAGTAGAAAAGTTCTTTACCACTTTGTTGTTTTTGCAATAATTAACGAGAAATTAATTTAAAAAGATAGACCAATCCGCGCGAGTAGAAGCGCGCGACGAGAAGAGACTTCCCCATTGTAAGCACTCTACAAAAGACGAACGCGGATCCTCGCGTCTAACCCTATCTGGATAAAGATCCGTTCGCTGCGGCGATTGTCCTTTGTAGATCGCGCCTCCCATCGCTTCGCCGCACGGCTGATCGGCTTCTATCATCTTGCAATGGAGAGATATCTTCTCGTCGCGCGCTTTTACTCGCGCGGATTGGCCTACCTTTTTAAATTAATTTCTCGTCAATTATTGCAAAAACAACAAAGTGGTAAAGAATTTTTCTACTTGATTTAACCTGTTCTATCTGCACACTTCGGCTTTTCCAAAATTTTTCAGGCACCTTGTATATTATTGTACGTTGATTATTTTTAAGAAGAGGTTACCAAAGTAACGGTCTGATAGATATTTTGGGATTTTTTTGAAACGAATAATGCAATTAAATTAATTGATTGTTTATTTTAGTGAAAATATACAAATTTAAAAAAATTTTTTTTTTAATATTAAAAATTTATTTTAATCAAACTTTTACAGTGGGTGTCTTCCTTAAATATTTTTAACCCTATAAATGTTTTTAACTCTTTTAAGGGTACATAAATGTATTACTTTTTTTATCTCAGTTTTTTCCATATTTCTGATTTATTTTGTAATTTGTACGCACATACAAGTACTTTTTAGACTTTTAATGATCCAATCTATTAAACTTTCCTAAAAAATTATATTAATTTATTTATTTGCAAATCTTAATAAACAATCAATGTAAAAAAATAACTTTTCAGATAAAATTTGGTTATTTGTAAATTAAGTGATAGAGTTTTCTACACGTTTGTTTTTCCAAAATAAATTTTTTAATTGTTGTAAATTCAACTTTTTGAACCATTTATGTCATGCATTTTTTTAGTTTAAAGTCAATTTTTTTTAAACATACTACTTTGGGGATTTTTGGGATTGTTGATTACGAATTCAAAGTCAAAAATACAAAATTCAAAATAGCGGAGCCAATATGGCGGACATAATTTTAAAGATAAATCAAATTTGTTTGAAACTTGTTACCCAGGGGTTTTTATGGTCGCTGATGACAATTCTGAAGTCAAAAACACAAAATTTAAAATGACAGAGTCAAATAGCAGACGTAATTTAAAAAACCAACCAGATTTGTTTGAATATTTATTTGCTTATACAGGGTGTCCGGCGCATACCGAATCAACACTCGTATACAGATAGAGTAAATTAAACTGAGCAGAAAAGTTTTGTACCATTTTGCGATTTTCGTAATAATTAATGAGACATTAAATAAAGAAGATCGACCAATACGCGCGATTCTAAGCGCGCGGCGAGAAAGGACTACCCACGATTACTGTCTATCATACGAGTGCGTGGGGAGAAGGAACAGTCCACCGTTATCGTAACAGTGGTTGTGGCTATCCCTTCTCCCCACGCACTCGTACGTATCTTCTTTATTTAATATCTCATTAATTATTATAAAAATTGCAAAATGTTACAGAACTTTTCTACTCAGTTTAACTTACTCTATCTGTATACGAGTGTTGATTCGGTATGCGCCGGACACTCTGTATCTAATTATAACATATCTTATTACATAATTACATAGTTACATGATTACAGTTAGTTCTTCAAATACGCTGTCCATTGGCTCTGCTCTATATGCAGTGCAAATTGAATAGAAAATCTTGAATTTAGCTCAAAATAAGTGCCATATTGGATCCGTCATTTTAAATTTATAATTTTGATCTCACAAGGAAAGTGTCGGAAGTATCCCCCTCCAATTTTGATGAGCTTCTAATATGTTGTTCTCCAGATCAAAATAGGGAAACGTTTTTTTTTTATACGTGCTTATATGGCCTTTTAGAGGGTGAAATACACCTTTGAAAAAAATCGATTTTTCTCTTTCGGAGTGAATATCTCCGAAACTAAAAAAGATAGAAAAAAAATTCAAACGGGGTATTAAATGGGTTGATGAGTACTATAAAATAATGCAAAAATTGTTTTTTTTATTTTTAATCTTACCTCTTTAACTTTTTTTTCAAAATTTTAAATTTTTGTTTTTATCAAATTAAAGGTTAATTTTTACGAATTCATCAATGTATATTAAAGTTATGTTGCGTAATATCATTTTCGAGAATTAATCATAAATGCCTCCGTACATACGTTATTTGTGTCGGCCCATGCGCTCGAT
>CABEGB010001440.1:0-75697 GCA_901521435.1 Crematogaster levior | reverse complement strand
GCAGAAGAATTCATTGCTCCAGAAAATGTATGCATTCCTTTTACCTGTGATAATGTGAGCCAACTGTGCAATGAAGGAAATGTTGGTGATCCAGAACCATCACTTGGTAAGTAGACTAAAAAACTTTGTAATTACTTACATAATTATTTTATAATTGACTTTCATTTATTTTTGATTTCGCAACGAATTATATTTATGTGCAGAAGAATTCATTGCTCCAGAAAATGTATGCATTCCTTTTACCTGTGATAATGTGAGCCAACTGTGCAATGAAGGAAATGTTGGTGATCCAGAACCATCACTTGGTAAGTCGACTAAAAAATTTTGTAATTACTTCGATAATTATTTTATAATTGACTTTCATTTATTTTTGATTTCGCAACGAATTATATTTATGTGCAGAAGAATTCATTGCTCCAGAAAATGTATGCATTCCTTTTACCTGTGATAATGTGAGCCAACTGTGCAATGAAGGAAATGTTGGTAATCCAGAACCATCACTTGGTAAGTAGACTAAAAAACTTTGTAATTACTTCGATAAATATTTTTTTTTAATTAATGTTTTTGACGTCTTGCTTCAGATTTTTATATATGAAGTATTATATCAAAAAATATATGTCAAAAATTGTTTTATATTATATTGAAATAAGAATACATTTTTATAGAATAACATATGATTGACTAAACAGTTACGTAAACTACTATAAAAACTTTTCCTTTTTTTTATTAATAAATATTAGATAACTGCAAAATTTATATGCCGGTTATCCAATGATAGAATATTTGACTTGAATTATTTGATAGATCTGACACACAATTTAAATTTGATAGATACATTAAATGTAAATTGTGATGAAAAATTAACTTTTGACAGATTTGATATGCGAGGATTATATTCTTCTTTGAGACATATCTAAAATATTAGAATTGATTATTTATAGATTATTTATAGATAAGTATCTCAATTTAAGTAATGATTGCATCGAATAAGAATGTGAAATCTATATACGTATATATAATTTTATAGTAATATTTATTAATAAAACGTTTTTAGTAGTTAGATAATTGATTTATAAGTATTTATAAGTAGTATCTCTTATTTTTAAAATATTTCTTTTTTTAAAATGACATATATATATATATCTCTAATTTTTTAATTTTAATTTTACAATTTTATATCTTATTATGTGAAATATTATGAACATTTTTGTTTTCTTTTCATAAATATTTTATTGCTGTAAAATTATTGAAAAATAGTCTGTAAAGAACAGTTATTAGTTATTTAACTAAGAAGTAATTAATTTATATACATCATTATTGACATCATTTTTTGCGGCCATTTAATGTATTTTTTGAAATAAAAAAATATTTTTTAATATTATACATACATTCTTAATCGATTACAAATATTATTTTATAAAAATGTATCTCTATTTTTTTAATTATTTTGCAAAAATTTTGTAATGATTTTTTCTATTCATATTTTTGATATTGTCAAAATGAAGAAACCTAGAGATAAATATTTATTTTGTTTATATTATTATTTATTTAGATGTTGAAATCGATAATCAAAGTAATACTTCAGAATATATA
Source organism: Crematogaster levior (assembly GCA_901521435.1). NCBI lineage: Eukaryota > Metazoa > Arthropoda > Insecta > Hymenoptera > Formicidae > Crematogaster > Crematogaster levior. The sequence continues at coordinate 74,104 of CABEGB010001440.1, read as the reverse complement.
CCATCAGATTATATATCAGAAGATGAACAAAATTCGGATTATGAATTGCAAGAACAAAAGAGCATAAGCAAAAATCTACAAGAACAAAAATCTACACTAAACAAAACTGTATCTTCAATATCCAGTTTAGATAACTCAAAAATTTGTTTATCTGTATGTAATGATGAATTAATGCACGTAGAAACTTCTAATATAAAAAAATCTCGGAAAAAGAGTTATTGTATTTTTTGCACAAAGTTACAATCGCAATTTGCACGACATCTTGAAAAAGTGCACTGCAATGAACCAGATGTAAAAAAGTTTTCTGTTTTACCTAAAGGTAATCCGGAAAGAAAAAAAATTATAGAAATTTTAAGGAAAAACGGAAATTTTAAATTTAATATAGACTCAAAGGTAAATGATGGACAACTTATCGTATGCAGACGTCCCAATGAAAAACGTAACAAATGTGCTACAGATTTTATTGCTTGCGCAAAATGCAAAGGTTTTTTTGCGAAAAGTACGATACGTCATCATTCTAGAAAATGTTTTAAAAAAGATTTTAAAAAAAATAAATGTATTATGGTTTTGGGAAGAAAAATTTCTTCGAGATTACATACATCAGCAAATAATATTTTAAGAAAAATAGTTTTTCCCGTAATGCGGGAAGACGAAGTTACACGCCTCATACGATATGATGAATTGTTAATTATGTACGCAAATAACTTATGTGTCAAGTACAAATCACAACATCATCACGATATGATACGCGCTAGACTACGTGTTCTTGGTCGCTTTCTCATAGCGTTAAAAGAAACAAACAAGAGTATAGAAAATTTTGAATCGCTTTATCATCCAAAATTTTACGATGACTGCATTTGTGCAATTAATACAGTTGCAAGATATAATGACGAAAATCAAATGTACGAAGCTCCCGCGGTAGCGACAAATTTATCAACATTGATAAAGCAAATTGGAAATCTTCTTATCACAAAGTGCATAAAAACTGGAGATACAGAAAAAAAGATACAAGTTGAAGATTTTTTAAAATTATGGATAGTGGATATCGGAATCAGTGTTAATAGAACCGCTATGGAAACGCAATCTACTCAAAAGAGACGAAAAACAATTAATCTTCCATCACTACAAGATATTAAAAAGTTATATCTACATTTGAAAGAAAAGCGTGTTGAAGCTTTTAAGGCATTACAGCAATCTTTTTCTTATATTCATTGGCTTTCTTTGGCAGAAACTACTTTAACTTCTATTCATGTTTTTAATAGACGACGGGCAGGAGAGATTGAAAGAATCCTAATAGAAGATTTCAAAAATCATGAAAAATTAAATAAAAATATGTACAGCGATATTTATAAGTCATTAAACGACAAACATAAAAATTGCTGAAAAATATGATTGCTGAAAAATATGTGAGATTTGTATCAGAGGTAAATTGGGACGAACGGTGCCTGTTTTGTTGACTAAGGATTTATTTCAATGTATAATTTTAATTTTAAAATTCCGGAAAGAAGCGGAAGTACCTGACAAAAATCCATATGTTTTTGGATTACCCGGTATTAGTAAAGGAAGATACAAATATGTAAGAGCATGTGTTTTAATGCGCAGATTCGCAAAAGAATGCAATGCAATGGATTCTACTACTTTACGTGGTACGATATTGAGGAAACACATAGCAACATATTGCATTCAATTAAACCTGAATGATATTGATGTATCAGATCTTGCTACATTTATGGGACACTCAGACAAGATACATAAAGACCATTACAGGCAACCGTTACCAAGTAGAGATATATTAAAAATTTCGCAATATTTAGAAGCAGTCCAAGGAAAAGTACACGGATCAAATGATGAATCTTCAGATAGTAATATGGAAGATAATGAAAACTTAAAAGACTATTCAAGAAATAGTAGACTTATTGATATGGTTGATGATGATATGATTGATAATGATATGAACAAAGAAAATATGTCTTTCGGTAATTATTTTAATATTTTTTATTATTTCTTTTTAATTATCAATTTTATTATTTTTCAAATTCTCAATGTGTTATATTCTTTAATACGAAAATACGCTTGCTCTTGTTTTTTTATATTTTATTATATTTTGTTTTTATACGTTGTTTAGATATATAATTTATAATTTATTTATATTTACTTGTAATTACTTATATTACATATATAACTATCTTTAATTATTAATTTTTTATAAATATCTAAATAAATTATTTGTTTTAGATACACCTGTGCACCTTACGTCTGATGATCTCATAATCCATAAACAATCCAATGAATCCAATAAACAAAATACTAATAAAAAGCAAAAACGATCTAGTGAGTATTTTATGAGTCTAATTAAAAGTATATAGATTTATTGAATGTGCAAAATATAAAATATAAATTATTTGACTTAATAATTTTTGATAAAGTACCTTAATATAAAAATGTTTTTTTTTTATTACATATTTAATTTTGTTTAAGCTACTTTATTTTATATGTATGATATAATTTCACTTTTTTTCAATTTTACCAAATTTATATACATATTTATAATTATCACTTTTATGCAAATGTTATAAATTTTATTTTATCAATATTGTTCAGCTTCTCCTTATGGGAAAACAAAAAGAACACGTTGGTCTCAAAAAGAAAAAGAAACTGCACTTGAGGCGTTTTCACAATATATGAAAGATTTGAAGTTACCATCTTTACGAGAGATACAAACTATAAAAAAACAGTATAATGTCCTTTCTAATCGTACATCGCCCCAAATTAAAACATGGCTTCACAATCAGCAAAAACCTTTACGACAATGTAAGTATTTATTATTATTTTTTAGTATTAAAATTAGTATTAAAATTTTTTTTAGTATTAAAATTAACATTTAAAATATAACATTCAAAGAAAGAAGTAAAAATATTTAGCTTTTTGTCTAATATTTTAAATTTTTAATATCTTTAATTTTTTTATTTTTCTATTCTTTTTTTCAGAATGAAGTCAAAATTTGTCAAGATTTTAAGACGTTCAGTAAGAATATAAATATAAAAGAATACTTGGCTGAATAATTGTCAATCCAGAATGTAAGACATTAATTGATGTCTGATATGCATACATATAATTGTTATGCGAATTATTTTTATATGACACAACTTTAATGGTTACGAAGTAATATCGTTCAACTTGATGTTGAATTGAAGTAAAAGTTTAAGTAAAATAGGGAAGCAAAGTCAGTCATTTGATGACAATCAGTCAAGAATAAAACTGATTGTGAATAAATAGAGGTTCTTGAAAGAAAGATCTGTTCAAATTGAAATAGAGATCAGAAATTGCTTTGAGGAACTGGTAAAAATTCTTGGATTACTTTGATTACTTAAAAGGTTATAAGGCTTTATTTACTTTTTTTATAAAAAAAAGTTAATATTCTAAAACTGTTTTTTTTTTTTTAATTTTTTTTATTTGAAGATTATATATGCATGATTGCGTTTAGTTGTTTTACAATTAATTATGTTAACAATACCTATAAAAATGTTTCTATGATTTATATTATTTTTATAAGTTTTAAACATTGCAAATAACATGAAAATTTTATTATTTAACGCCGACGAACTGATTTTGTTAAAACTATGATATAACATGCATGTATGACATACATTTAAAATACATTTTTTTTTTATTACAATATTACTACATTATAGTCCATATTTTTATAAATTTTGTTAAGTTGTCTTATTTCTTAATTTTGTATTATTGTTTCTTTTATTTAAAATCAAATAAATGTGGAACTATATACAAATTAATGTACTCTGTAAAATTTATGAAACAAAAAATATAAAAAAATATTTGTAACAAGTCTGTAATTGCTACTTTCTTTTATCAGAAATATCAATTAAATTAATAAATTGAATACGTCTCTTAAAAATATCTATTAAATTTATATTAAATGCAGTTACAATGTATATGTGGAAATTAATTGAATATGGTGTAATTTAAAAAGTAAAGTAAAAGTTAAATATTATCTTTTGTTTTTACCTTGATTTTTGACCTTTGTTTTTTTTTAAATGTAATTAACACTGCAAATTATAAATTCATCGAAATATCTTGCATAGTTGTCAAAAGATAAATTCAGTAATTAAAAATTTTTATGTATAGCAATGAGTTTTTTAACATAATCTAGAGTACTGAGTAATTGTATTAACCCCGTATCAGACTACGCATTGAAGATTGAGATCAAAGATTGAAGATTGAGAATTTGACCAATCGGGGAGAAGCAAACAAATATTATTTCTTCCTAATTGGTCAAATTCCCAATCTTCAATCTTTAATTTCAATCTTCAATGCGTAGTCTGATACGGGCTTTATACATAACAGTACGATTTTCCTATCTTTCAATCTTTTATGGCACCGGCCTACAGCTATTATAAACCAACTAGTTAAAAATTTGCTTAATAATTCTCCCCAAAAGAAAAAAATTTAAAGTATCAGGATACTTTAAAGATTACATATTAAAATTTGACCAATAGAAACAAAAGTAGTTAAAAGTTCTTTGTCTATATTGATCAAATTTCCATCTTCAATCACAATCTTCAATGCAACTTTAAGCCCGTATCAAGTCCGTATCAGACTACGCATTGAAGATTGAGATTGGAAATTTGACCAATCAGAAAGAAATAATATCTGTTTGCTTTTTCGTGATTCGTCAAATTCCTAATCTTCAACCTTTAATCTCAATCTTCAATGTGTCGTCTAAAGCTCGTATCAGATTACGCATTGGAGATTGAGATTAAAGATTAAAGATTGGGAATTTGACCAATCAAAAAGAAACAATATTTCTTTGCTTCTCCCCGATTACGGTTATTGTATAATAACTGCTGACCAAGCGGTGAAGCGGCGAGCGGCAATGGTCGCGTTCAGCAGACGCAACTGTTGTACAACTGTTGAGTAAGGCGGGGAGCACAGACTTTTGCATAATGCATAATACATATGCATAAGAAATCCGATTAGTCGAATTCCTTATGCACATGCTAATGGACCAATCAGATTTCTTATGCATATGCGTTATGCGTTATGCAATAGTCTGTGCTCGGACCCTTAAGCCCATCGCACACGAAATGCATAACAGAGCATACGCATAACATAAGACCGCTGGACCAATGCGCATCTTATGTAAATCAATATGGCGACTTTTTTCTAGGTGTTTATTGGTCCAGCGGTCTTATGTTATGTTTATGCTACGCTATGTATTTTGTGTGTGATAGCCCTTAGGGCCCGAGCACAGACCATTGCGTAACGCATAACGCATATGCATAAAAAATTTGATTGGTCTGTTAGCATGTGCATAAGGAATTCGACTAATCGGATTTCTTATGCATATGTATTATGCATTATGCAAAAGTCTGTGCTCCCCGCCTTACTCAACAGTTGTACAACAGTTGCGTCTGCTGAACGCGACCATTGCCGCTCGCCGCTTCACCGCTTGGTCAGCAGTTATTATACAATAACCGTAATCGGGGAGAAGCAAAGAAATATTGTTTCTTTTTGATTGGTCAAATTCCCAATCTTTAATCTTTAATCTCAATCTCCAATGCGTAATCTGATACGAGCTTTAGACGACACATTGAAGATTGAGATTAAAGGTTGAAGATTAGGAATTTGACGAATCACGAAAAAGCAAACAGATATTATTTCTTTCTGATTGGTCAAATTTCCAATCTCAATCTTCAATGCGTAGTCTGATACGGACTTGATACGGGCTTAAAGTTGCATTGAAGATTGTGATTGAAGATGGAAATTTGATCAATATAGACAAAGAACTTTTAACTACTTTTGTTTCTATTGGTCAAATTTTAATATGTAATCTTTAAAGTATCCTGATACTTTAAATTTTTTTCTTTTGGGGAGAATTATTAAGCAAATTTTTAACTAGTTGGTTTATAATAGCTGTAGGCCGGTGCCATAAAAGATTGAAAGATAGGAAAATCGTACTGTTATGTATAAAGCCCGTATCAGACTACGCATTGAAGATTGAAATTAAAGATTGAAGATTGGGAATTTGACCAATTAGGAAGAAATAATATTTGTTTGCTTCTCCCCGATTGGTCAAATTCTCAATCTTCAATCTTTGATCTCAATCTTCAATGCGTAGTCTGATACGGGGTTAATACAATTACTCAGTACTCTAGATTATGTTAAAAAACTCATTGCTATACATAAAAATTTTTAATTACTGAATTTATCTTTTGACAACTATGCAAGATATTTCGATGAATTTATAATTTGCAGTGTTAATTACATTTAAAAAAAAACAAAGGTCAAAAATCAAGGTAAAAACAAAAGATAATATTTAACTTTTACTTTACTTTTTAAATTACACCATATTCAATTAATTTCCACATATACATTGTAACTGCATTTAATATAAATTTAATAGATATTTTTAAGAGACGTATTCAATTTATTAATTTAATTGATATTTCTGATAAAAGAAAGTAGCAATTACAGACTTGTTACAAATATTTTTTTATATTTTTTGTTTCATAAATTTTACAGAGTACATTAATTTGTATATAGTTCCACATTTATTTGATTTTAAATAAAAGAAACAATAATACAAAATTAAGAAATAAGACAACTTAACAAAATTTATAAAAATATGGACTATAATGTAGTAATATTGTAATAAAAAAAAAATGTATTTTAAATGTATGTCATACATGCATGTTATATCATAGTTTTAACAAAATCAGTTCGTCGGCGTTAAATAATAAAATTTTCATGTTATTTGCAATGTTTAAAACTTATAAAAATAATATAAATCATAGAAACATTTTTATAGGTATTGTTAACATAATTAATTGTAAAACAACTAAACGCAATCATGCATATATAATCTTCAAATAAAAAAAATTAAAAAAAAAAAACAGTTTTAGAATATTAACTTTTTTTTATAAAAAAAGTAAATAAAGCCTTATAACCTTTTAAGTAATCAAAGTAATCCAAGAATTTTTACCAGTTCCTCAAAGCAATTTCTGATCTCTATTTCAATTTGAACAGATCTTTCTTTCAAGAACCTCTATTTATTCACAATCAGTTTTATTCTTGACTGATTGTCATCAAATGACTGACTTTGCTTCCCTATTTTACTTAAACTTTTACTTCAATTCAACATCAAGTTGAACGATATTACTTCGTAACCATTAAAGTTGTGTCATATAAAAATAATTCGCATAACAATTATATGTATGCATATCAGACATCAATTAATGTCTTACATTCTGGATTGACAATTATTCAGCCAAGTATTCTTTTATATTTATATTCTTACTGAACGTCTTAAAATCTTGACAAATTTTGACTTCATTCTGAAAAAAAGAATAGAAAAATAAAAAAATTAAAGATATTAAAAATTTAAAATATTAGACAAAAAGCTAAATATTTTTACTTCTTTCTTTGAATGTTATATTTTAAATGTTAATTTTAATACTAAAAAAAATTTTAATACTAATTTTAATACTAAAAAATAATAATAAATACTTACATTGTCGTAAAGGTTTTTGCTGATTGTGAAGCCATGTTTTAATTTGGGGCGATGTACGATTAGAAAGGACATTATACTGTTTTTTTATAGTTTGTATCTCTCGTAAAGATGGTAACTTCAAATCTTTCATATATTGTGAAAACGCCTCAAGTGCAGTTTCTTTTTCTTTTTGAGACCAACGTGTTCTTTTTGTTTTCCCATAAGGAGAAGCTGAACAATATTGATAAAATAAAATTTATAACATTTGCATAAAAGTGATAATTATAAATATGTATATAAATTTGGTAAAATTGAAAAAAAGTGAAATTATATCATACATATAAAATAAAGTAGCTTAAACAAAATTAAATATGTAATAAAAAAAAAACATTTTTATATTAAGGTACTTTATCAAAAATTATTAAGTCAAATAATTTATATTTTATATTTTGCACATTCAATAAATCTATATACTTTTAATTAGACTCATAAAATACTCACTAGATCGTTTTTGCTTTTTATTAGTATTTTGTTTATTGGATTCATTGGATTGTTTATGGATTATGAGATCATCAGACGTAAGGTGCACAGGTGTATCTAAAACAAATAATTTATTTAGATATTTATAAAAAATTAATAATTAAAGATAGTTATATATGTAATATAAGTAATTACAAGTAAATATAAATAAATTATAAATTATATATCTAAACAACGTATAAAAACAAAATATAATAAAATATAAAAAAACAAGAGCAAGCGTATTTTCGTATTAAAGAATATAACACATTGAGAATTTGAAAAATAATAAAATTGATAATTAAAAAGAAATAATAAAAAATATTAAAATAATTACCGAAAGACATATTTTCTTTGTTCATATCATTATCAATCATATCATCATCAACCATATCAATAAGTCTACTATTTCTTGAATAGTCTTTTAAGTTTTCATTATCTTCCATATTACTATCTGAAGATTCATCATTTGATCCGTGTACTTTTCCTTGGACTGCTTCTAAATATTGCGAAATTTTTAATATATCTCTACTTGGTAACGGTTGCCTGTAATGGTCTTTATGTATCTTGTCTGAGTGTCCCATAAATGTAGCAAGATCTGATACATCAATATCATTCAGGTTTAATTGAATGCAATATGTTGCTATGTGTTTCCTCAATATCGTACCACGTAAAGTAGTAGAATCCATTGCATTGCATTCTTTTGCGAATCTGCGCATTAAAACACATGCTCTTACATATTTGTATCTTCCTTTACTAATACCGGGTAATCCAAAAACATATGGATTTTTGTCAGGTACTTCCGCTTCTTTCCGGAATTTTAAAATTAAAATTATACATTGAAATAAATCCTTAGTCAACAAAACAGGCACCGTTCGTCCCAATTTACCTCTGATACAAAATCTCACATATTTTTCAGCAATCTTTTTATGTTTGTCGTTTAATGACTTATAAATATCGCTGTACATATTTTTATTTAATTTTTCATGATTTTTGAAATCTTCTATTAGGATTCTTTCAATCTCTCCTGCCCGTCGTCTATTAAAAACATGAATAGAAGTTAAAGTAGTTTCTGCCAAAGAAAGCCAATGAATATAAGAAAAAGATTGCTGTAATGCCTTAAAAGCTTCAACACGCTTTTCTTTCAAATGTAGATATAACTTTTTAATATCTTGTAGTGATGGAAGATTAATTGTTTTTCGTCTCTTTTGAGTAGATTGCGTTTCCATAGCGGTTCTATTAACACTGATTCCGATATCCACTATCCATAATTTTAAAAAATCTTCAACTTGTATCTTTTTTTCTGTATCTCCAGTTTTTATGCACTTTGTGATAAGAAGATTTCCAATTTGCTTTATCAATGTTGATAAATTTGTCGCTACCGCGGGAGCTTCGTACATTTGATTTTCGTCATTATATCTTGCAACTGTATTAATTGCACAAATGCAGTCATCGTAAAATTTTGGATGATAAAGCGATTCAAAATTTTCTATACTCTTGTTTGTTTCTTTTAACGCTATGAGAAAGCGACCAAGAACACGTAGTCTAGCGCGTATCATATCGTGATGATGTTGTGATTTGTACTTGACACATAAGTTATTTGCGTACATAATTAACAATTCATCATATCGTATGAGGCGTGTAACTTCGTCTTCCCGCATTACGGGAAAAACTATTTTTCTTAAAATATTATTTGCTGATGTATGTAATCTCGAAGAAATTTTTCTTCCCAAAACCATAATACATTTATTTTTTTTAAAATCTTTTTTAAAACATTTTCTAGAATGATGACGTATCGTACTTTTCGCAAAAAAACCTTTGCATTTTGCGCAAGCAATAAAATCTGTAGCACATTTGTTACGTTTTTCATTGGGACGTCTGCATACGATAAGTTGTCCATCATTTACCTTTGAGTCTATATTAAATTTAAAATTTCCGTTTTTCCTTAAAATTTCTATAATTTTTTTTCTTTCCGGATTACCTTTAGGTAAAACAGAAAACTTTTTTACATCTGGTTCATTGCAGTGCACTTTTTCAAGATGTCGTGCAAATTGCGATTGTAACTTTGTGCAAAAAATACAATAACTCTTTTTCCGAGATTTTTTTATATTAGAAGTTTCTACGTGCATTAATTCATCATTACATACAGATAAACAAATTTTTGAGTTATCTAAACTGGATATTGAAGATACAGTTTTGTTTAGTGTAGATTTTTGTTCTTGTAGATTTTTGCTTATGCTCTTTTGTTCTTGCAATTCATAATCCGAATTTTGTTCATCTTCTGATATATAATCTGATGGTATATATTCTGAAGTATTACTTTGATTATCGATTTCAACATCTAAATAAATAATAATATAAACAAAATAAATATTTATCTCTAGGTTTCTTCATTTTGACAATATCAAAAATATGAATAGAAAAAATCATTACAAAATTTTTGCAAAATAATTAAAAAAATAGAGATACATTTTTATAAAATAATATTTGTAATCGATTAAGAATGTATGTATAATATTAAAAAATATTTTTTTATTTCAAAAAATACATTAAATGGCCGCAAAAAATGATGTCAATAATGATGTATATAAATTAATTACTTCTTAGTTAAATAACTAATAACTGTTCTTTACAGACTATTTTTCAATAATTTTACAGCAATAAAATATTTATGAAAAGAAAACAAAAATGTTCATAATATTTCACATAATAAGATATAAAATTGTAAAATTAAAATTAAAAAATTAGAGATATATATATATATGTCATTTAAAAAAAGAAATATTTTAAAAATAAGAGATACTACTTATAAATACTTATAAATCAATTATCTAACTACTAAAAACGTTTTATTAATAAATATTACTATAAAATTATATATACGTATATAGATTTCACATTCTTATTCGATGCAATCATTACTTAAATTGAGATACTTATCTATAAATAATCTATAAATAATCAATTCTAATATTTTAGATATGTCTCAAAGAAGAATATAATCCTCGCATATCAAATCTGTCAAAAGTTAATTTTTCATCACAATTTACATTTAATGTATCTATCAAATTTAAATTGTGTGTCAGATCTATCAAATAATTCAAGTCAAATATTCTATCATTGGATAACCGGCATATAAATTTTGCAGTTATCTAATATTTATTAATAAAAAAAAGGAAAAGTTTTTATAGTAGTTTACGTAACTGTTTAGTCAATCATATGTTATTCTATAAAAATGTATTCTTATTTCAATATAATATAAAACAATTTTGACATATATTTTTTGATATAATACTTCATATATAAAAATCTGAAGCAAGACGTCAAAAACATTAATTAAAAAAAAATATTTATCGAAGTAATTACAAAGTTTTTTAGTCTACTTACCAAGTGATGGTTCTGGATTACCAACATTTCCTTCATTGCACAGTTGGCTCACATTATCACAGGTAAAAGGAATGCATACATTTTCTGGAGCAATGAATTCTTCTGCACATAAATATAATTCGTTGCGAAATCAAAAATAAATGAAAGTCAATTATAAAATAATTATCGAAGTAATTACAAAATTTTTTAGTCGACTTACCAAGTGATGGTTCTGGATCACCAACATTTCCTTCATTGCACAGTTGGCTCACATTATCACAGGTAAAAGGAATGCATACATTTTCTGGAGCAATGAATTCTTCTGCACATAAATATAATTCGTTGCGAAATCAAAAATAAATGAAAGTCAATTATAAAATAATTATGTAAGTAATTACAAAGTTTTTTAGTCTACTTACCAAGTGATGGTTCTGGATCACCAACATTTCCTTCATTGCACAGTTGGCTCACATTATCACAGGTAAAAGGAATGCATACATTTTCTGGAGCAATGAATTCTTCTGCACATAAATATAATTCGTTGCGAAATCAAAAATAAATGAAAGTCAATTATAAAATAATTATTATAAATGTATATTTTATATAATTACATATATCATCTGATATTACAAAAACGTTTTGTTATTGTTAAAATATTATAAATAAATCGTAAATTTCACATTATATTCAATATTGTCTGTTTAAACTGTAAATTCTTTATAAATTATAAATAATTGCCAATCATCTGATATTACAAAAACGTTTTGTTATTGTTAAAATATTATAAATAAATCGTAAATAAATTTAATAATGTACAAAGCTAACAAAAAATGTCAACTGTTGTACAACCAAATAAAATTGCAATACATATAGTAATTTATAGTAATTTAATAATAAAAATTAAATTAAATTATTATTTAAAAAAAAAGATATGTTTATATCTTTTGTTAATCATGTGTTACTCTGCAAAAATATATTTTTAATCTAATTTGCAATAATTTTTAATAAATATTTTATAGCATAATACATATATTATATATATAGATAAAAGAGTCAACAGCAAGAGTCAAGAACAAAATTATATTCAATTATAAATTAAAATAATTATATTTATTGAAAGAAAAGTTTTCGTAGTATTTTATATATATCAGCTTGATCCATTACGTGTTATTCTACAAAAATGTATTTTTTTCAATATAATTACAATTTTAAATGTTGTATAATTATATTGTTTGAATTAACCACTTTTTTATAATATTAAATTTTAATATTTTAAACATCTCTGGAGTGTAACTCTCTCAAGTGTATAGTTATCATAGTAATTAAAGTATACATACCAAGTGGTAATGAAATTGCATCAACATTTTCTTCATTACACATTTGGCTCACATTATCACAATTAGTAAAAATGCATTCATATTCTTGTACCATCATTTCTTCTGTAGATAATTATAAATCGTTGTAATTAAAACTAAATTAAATTATCAATTATAAAAAAAAAGAATATCTAAATAATGATTTATTATTTATAAGCCAATTATTTGATATAAAAACGTTTCATTACTATCAAAATATTATACTGTATATAAATTTTACATTAATATTTGACATTGTCATTATTTAATTTAATCACTTGTTTATAATAGTAGACTTTAATATTTTAAACATCTCTCAAGTGTAATATAGTTATCAATTAAAGTATACATACCAAGTGGTAATGAAATTGTATCAACATTTTCTTCATTGCACTTGTGACTCACATTATCATACTTAGAGATACAGGCATTTTCGGATACCGTTCCTTCTTCTAAATTTGTTGAGAAATTAAAGTCAGAATGAGATAAGTCAATTAGAAAAATATAGTTATCTTAAAAATTAAAAAATGATCATTTATAAATATATATAAAATTTTATCTAATATTATAAAAATGTATTATTATATTGTTTATAAATTTAATATTATTCGATATAAACATTCAAATTAAGAAACTTGTTTTTATAAATAATATTTCAAGCTTTAATAATTCAGATATCCCAAATATAGAAATACAATCTTTACATACCAAAGCTGTCAAAAGTTAATCTCTTGCCACAATTTAAATTTAATGGTATAGATCTGTCAAGTAAGTCTATAATATAAAAATAGAAAAATGATTATATTTATATAATGTAAACAATGTGTTTCACATTATAAAATATATATTATTAAATTATCGTTGAATCAAAATATAATAAATGTTACCTACTAGATAAAGAAATATCGCTGTCTAGAACTTCAATATTGTCTAAAGTTAGAGATTCTTCTCTCGTATTGGATGTATGTGCATTTCGTATTGGAGATGTAGATTCTGTAAATATATTATTATCATTAATAGTTAATATTTTGGAATTTTATTCAGCAATAATGAATAATATGGAAACTTACCACAAGTATTACAAGATAATAAGATATTTACATTTAGTTCAGAAACATCATTATTTTTATTAAGAACATTAGCCTCTATGATAGAAGTTGTATCAACATTTAATGTAAGAATCTCATCATCTGTATTTATATCAGTTTTTTTGCTTTCTTTATCAATGATATGAGTTACGTTATTAATATCTGAAAAAAAAAGAAAATAAGTACATATTTTATTCATAATATTCAAATATATTGAAGATGTTAATGTATTTATATTTGTAAAAAATAAGCTTCTACAAGTCAGATTCTGGTTGTGATCCACTTCTCTGCCGAAAATGTGCGATTAAAACCGATTAAAACGAAATCCTTTCGGATCAAAACCGATTACTTTTTAATCCGCTCGGATTAAAAAGTAATCGGTTTTGATCCGAAAGGATTCCGTTTTAATCGGTTTTAATCGCACATTTTCGGCAGGGAATTGACACTACAGATGCTTCAAAGCATTCCTTTTCTCTTTTCTTTCAATAAAGAGAGAAAAAAGAAAGAATGCTTCAAAGTATCTGTAGCATCAAGTGGATCACAACCAGAATCTGGCTTGTAGATTATTTTTTACAGATATAAATACATTAACATCTTTAATATATTTGAATATTGTGAATAATATGTACTTTTATTTTCTTTTTTTCAGATGTTAATAAAGTAACTTATATTATTGATAAAGAAAGCAAAAAAACCGATATAAATACAGATGGTGAGATTCTTACATTATATATTGATATAACTTTCATGGTAGAGGCTAATATTCTTAATAAAAATTAATGTTTTTGAACTGAATATAAATATAATATTACTCTTATTCAAAGTAAGATTTTACAAACCAGAAAATATCAGACTGTAGAAGTTTATTTTCACATGCATAAATACATTTATATCTTTAATATATTTTATATTGCAAATAATGTATATATTTATTTTTTTTTATATTTCTATTCTATAGATATTAACAAAGTAACTCAGATTCTTCAAAAAGCATTCTTTTTTTATCTTTTGGTTTTCCTTATCAATATAAGTTACTTTGTTAATATCTATAGGATATATAAAAAAAATAAATATATACATTATTTGCAATATAAAATATATTAAAGATATAAATGTATTTATATGCATGTGAAAATAAACTTCTACAAGTGATATTTTGTGGCTTGTAAAATCTTACTTTGAACATCTAATGAAAGAATTAACTTACTATTGTTCTCATTGTTCAATATTTCAAGTGGTTTGTTTAATAACACACGTGGTTTGCTTATTATAATATTTCGTTTGGTTTCTTCTAATAAAATTTTATTATCTAGAATGATAAAAAATAACATGTAATTGATTGAAATAACGAAATGCAAAAACAGAAAATATAAAATGTTTCCACTTACCATGTTTTACAATAACGCTTGCAGGATACTTATGACCATTCTTATAAGTAACCTTTGTCTCACCTTTATTCCTTGTAATATATTTTGAATTACATACATAATATACATCATCAGTGTATTTTACTAATGCGTACATTTTTTCCTATAATCTTACAATATTGCACATAAAGATTAAAAGAAGTAAAATCTATATGATAAATCACATTATGAAATTTTTCATCCGACTAGACAATTGAATAATGAATGGCGGTTGTCGTTAGTCGCAAGTCGTAAGCGAATAAACCAATCATAGTTGAATTTAGACAAGAATAATCGAATATGATTGGTCTATACGCTTACGACTTATTCTAAGGAAAAAGTACGTGATCGATGCTGTGTAAATAAATTTTTAACACTACGGTCAATTTTTAATACTATGGTCAAGATATTTTAATGAATTCAAAATGGTTTAACACAGTAGTATCAAAAAGAAGAAATTGAATTTCAATATTCAAATGTAAATAAAATATAATGTAACTTTATTAAATATGTATGTTAAGGAATCCTGCCGATATAAAAAATATATTAAATTATAAAAAATATATTAAATTATAAATCCTGAATATTCTACTTTCATAGTAATTTATACTTTTGTTTTTTCTTCTTTGTTAAAGAAAGCTTGTTAAGTTTATTTATATATATTTTATCTGTTAATTAAATGCTAAAAATTTTACATTTATTTTATAATACATATTTTATTTGAAATTGCATGTTTTATATTTGCACATATTACATTATTCTTCTTAATTTTATATTATTCAATTTTTACAATATTTTTTACATTATAATTATGTAATTATTTTTCACATTATAAATCTATTTCAAGTTATTATATATCAAATCGCAGTTACAAGAAAATGGGAAAAATAAAGTTTTAATATCATCCGTGTTTTATGAAATAGTTTTTACTTACTGTCGTCAAAATCGCCAATTTACCATTAAATTACATATTGTCGTCAAAATAATCATTACATTGATAAAGTTATTTTGACGACTGTCGTCAAAGTATACGATCGACTGAAAAAACTTTGACGACTGTCGTCAAAATAGCCAGAAGTCGTCAAAATAGCCAATTCGTACTAAAAATTGTCGTCAAAGTAGCCGATTGACACATATATATATATATATATATATAAACATTAATAGATACGTATATATATATAAACATTAATAGATACATATTAACAGACAATATTTACAAAATATTAATACCTATAAAACTACAATAATTAATAGTTCACACAATTTAATTAACGGTACACAATAAAATGTACGATGTTACGTATTAAACTGATGCTCGCAAAGCGACGGCATTTTATATTTTCCCCAACGATAAAATTATTCGTCTTATAAACCTTTAAACTTATTTTAAGTTTTATATAAGTGCTCAAGCTATATGTGATGAAAACTTTCGTGATTATATATGGATATGTCCTCCAAGTGTATTCGTCATCTTTTGATTACAGGAAAACGCGTTGCGCGAAGAATCGAGCGCGTGGACCGACACAAACAGCGTATGTACGGAGGCGTTTATAATTAATTCCCAAAAATGATATTACGCAACATAACTTTAATATACATGGATGAATTCGTAAAAAAATAACCTTTAATTTGGTGAAAACAAAAATCCAAAATTTTGAAAAAAAAGTTAGAGGAGCAAGGTTTTTTGAAAAATAAAAAAAAATAAAAAAAATTTTTTTACATTATTTTATGGTACTCATCAAGCCATTTAATACCCAGTTTGAATTTTTGTTCTATCTTTCTTAGTTTCGGAGATATTCGCTCCAAAATAGAAAAACCGATTTTTTTCAAAGGGGTGTTTCACCCCCTAAAAGGCCGTATGGGCACGTATAAAAAAAAACGTGTCCCTTATTTTGATCTGGAGAACAACATATTAGAAGCTCATTAAAATCCGAAGGGGACACTTCCGACACCTTCCTTGTTAGTTGGATACGATTCGAGCCACACCGACTTCAAACTTTTGTACGCAATCGAGTGGCTGATATACAAGCATTATCCTCAGCAAGCAGTTGGAAACATATATCATCGTCGGACAATCCAGCCGACTTGTTGTCCCGAGGAGTATTCCCGAGGACATTAGCTGATTCAAAGCTATGGTGGCATGGGCCAATTTGGTTGGCAGAAAGCGAAGATCAATGGCCCACTCAGAACAATGATATTCCTGCCAATTTGGCCGAGGTAAAGGAATTAACTACTGAAATCAGTATTTTGCACACACAGATCAAATCTACTATCATCAAATTCCAAGATTATTCCCAGATAGGGAAATTGGCAAGAATAATGGCGTACTGCCGAAGATTCATCGACATACGAGTGAATAAGTCGACCATAAAGGGTCCGCTTAGTGCACAGGAGGTTCATCAAGCCAAGATTACGTTAATAAGGTTAGCACAGATGGATTCATTCCCAGAAGAAATCCATACATTATCCACAGGCAAAATAATAGGAACTCAAAGCAAGATTTCGAGTCTGAATCCTTTCCTACACAAGGATAACACGCTCAGAGTAGGAGGGCGTTTAAGGCATGCGGACTTTGAGTTCGACAAGAAATATCCAGTAATACTGGCGGCCAAGCATCCGCTAACAAAACTCATTTTTGAAGACGAACATCAGCGATTGCTGCACATCGGCCCTCAAGCGTTGTTAGCACAAGTTAGAGAGAAATATTGGCCCATTGCTGGTCGGAACATAGCACGTCAAGTGGTACATCAATGCATCAAGTGTTTTCGGCACAGACCCAAAGGAATCACGCCACAAATGTCGGATCTGCCACGCGAACGCGTGACACCGACTCCCGTCTTCTACAACGTAGGCACGGATTACGCTGGGCCATTTGTCATAAAGGATCGCAAAGGAAGAGGATGTAAGACGCACAAGGCGTACATCTGTCTATTCATCTGCATGGCTACTAAGGCCATTCATTTGGAGCTGGTGTCCGATCTTACCAGCGAAAACTTCATTCTGGCACTACGTAGATTTATAGCTCGTCGCGGGCGACCAGGCAAGATATCGTCCGATAACGGCACCAATTTTGTTGGGGCCTGTTCAGAGTTGAAGCTTCTCAGTGAGTTTCTCACATCAAACGAAGACGACTTGCAGAGTCGTCTCGTATCTGAAGGAATAAATTGGAGTTTCATACCTGCTTATGCACCACATTTTGGCGGCATATGGGAGGCGGGTATAAAATCGACGAAGTACCACTTAAAACGTGTTATCGGAAAGGACCTACTGACATTTGAAAAATTTTATAGCTTATTGACGCAAATAGAGGCAATACTATAAAACGGATCCCGTTTCGAACGCTCGCGACAGCTCGCCGGATTCGGGGTTCGATGGGTCGGTCGAAAGAAACGTGGACGCGTGAGAATTTGGATAGAATGATGCTTTATTCGTTAAATCTGATTAAATACAAAACGCGGGAGATGATATTATTTACAATGACGTGATTAAATACAAAACGCGGGAGATGATATTATTTACAATGACGCTTGATGGAATATAGTACAATGAGTGAAAACGCGGAGAATAATCGTCGCCGGTGATTGTGCGGTGCGTCCACGCGTGGACCGTACGGTGGTGCCGGTATCGCGCGGTGCGTGCGGCAGCGCGGCGAAACGGTGGTAGCGGCGCGATCCCGCGGGAAGCGCGTGACTCGGTGACGCGATGACGCGTATCGATGGCCGTCGGTTTTAAAGGCCCGCGCGTTTCGGTATTCGGTTACCGTATCAATGGCGTGTCGCGGCGCGGTATCGATATCCGTATGTCGCGGCGCGGAGATACGGATTCCCGTGGATCGTGACGGGAGGAGGCACTCGGACCGAGAACGCCCGGCGGTAACGGAGAACACTCCACTACGCTCTGATCGAGGCCTTTGCAGGATAGGCACGGATGGTGTGTGTGCTAGTCCAGGAGCCGAGAGATCTCGGCGGAGACAGAGTACGCTCTACCCCCGGTCCTGTGTAAGCTCGCGAAGGATGCTGCACCGAGGCAAACGGCCGAGAATTCTCGGCGGAGACGGAGTACGCTCCACCCCACGCGTTCGGTTCGGTACAGGCGGTGATTGCTAGGAGACAGCGACCGAGAACACTCGGTGGAAGCGGAGAACGCTCAACTTCCTGACTCTGCTGTTTTAGGATACGGTTCGGGTAGCTAGCTCGCTTCGGCTTAGTGCGTCTGCTTGTTAGCTCTGGAATCGGAGCCTTGTTAATTTCGAACGGCTTTTTATACCCCGAGAATCTTAATTGCTCGGGGTGGGAGTTACCCCCGCCAACGGTCGGGACGTACCGAGTTTCCGGAGCGGGGAGATCGGTTTCGGTGTTTTCGGCTCGCTCGTCGCTCGGCTTTTTCCGACGCCGTTTGGTACTGACGCGAGGCCGTTGGCCTCGAGCGTCATTAGTATTGATAACTTTTAAAAATAATGTGGGGCGCACCGCGCCCCTCTCTGCCGTCTGGTCGGGTGTACGGACCGGCAGTACGATGTCTTTTTAGGGCATCGTTACAACTAAACTCTAGGCCTTTATCTCCGATATCATCGCATCCCATGGACTTACAGCCACTCACGCCGGCCCATTTTATCGTTGGACGAACATTGACAACTTTGCCATGTCCAGATCTAACCGACGTCAATGAGACACGTCTATCTCGCTACCAACGAATACAACGGATGCAGCAGAACTTCTGGAGACGATGGTCAAAGGAATTCGTCTCAGAGTTACAATGTCGTACAAAGTGGAAATCCAACGTGGGCTCCCTCCAAATAGGCGACTTAGTACTGGTGAAGGATGACAACGCACCCCCCTTACACTGGCAGCTCGGCAGAGTAAGCGAGGTGCACCCGGGAGCCGACTCCATAACGCGAGCAGCAACTGTTCGCACGACCAAAGGCGTTATACGTCGAGCTGTGATCAAATTATGTCCCTTGCCCATAAAGACTGAGCCAACGAACCTTGAAGCCGACAAATCCAGCGACGACAAGTCACATTATAATTAACTCAATCATTATTGGAGAGGCTTTGTTATTGTATTCAATATATTAATCATTTGTTTAGTTTAATGCCGATCCAATTTGTCAATTGTGTTGAAAGACCTTCAGTCTTTCAAGACGAGGAGCATGTTAGGGAAGTTATAGTGATTTTCAGTTATATCTCTAAGTATAAGTTTAGTTAAGTAAGGTTGGTAGTAAGTAAGGGAGGAAGATGTCATGGCGACGATCGCGAGTAATAAAGATTAGCATTTTGGTATTGAGGAAGAATCATTTCATTCAAGATACAGTCCACTGAATTCCCAAACAGGTATAAAATAAGGGAACACGTGTATCGGGAAATTTTTTTTTTAAATTTATTTTCAAAGATATAGCTATATCAAATTTTGACGTTTTGCGTTTTATGGTCATTTTGAAATTAACGAATCTCCGTCATTTTTTAGCGTACGACAGAAATTTTTTTTTGAATTTTGATGGAAAAAACCTCAGCTTTTTAGTGAAGTTATTGTTATTTGCGTACATTGATAAAAAAGTACGTTTTTTTATAAATTAAATTTAAAATGTTAATTTTGACAGCCGTACCACCACTGTATGAAATTTTAAAAAATACCATTGAATTCCTCGTCAAATTTCCTAAAAGAAACGTATTTTTCCTGAATGGGCACTTGTTATTGTCTACCTGAAATAAAATAAAACTTATGCCGCGCGCCGCCTGCTGAGCCGTGCTGCTGTGGAATTCGGCCGGGCCGGGCCTATAGCGGGTTAGCAGGTAATAACCGGCATTTCCAGAAGTTTCGAAGCCTGTGTTCAATGTTATTTCGACCGTTGGAACGAATAGACGTCTTAATATATTCCGTGTGTTGTTTGTGTATTGCATTTTTTAACATATTGTGTGTTCATGTTCTCCGTTAATTGTAAACTAAGAACAAGTAAGTAAATAATTGAAAGCATAAAATTCAATATTAATTTATATAACTGTATTAAATATATATTAATTTTTAGTACAATGCCTAAAGTTGCGATGAAAAAGAAGCATTGGCGTACAGATATATGTTCTAATCCGTTTCAATTGCCGAAACACAATAAGAAAGGATTAAAATTGAGAAAAATCAGGAAGGAGCAACTGCTTGCTTGGAACATTCCAGTAAACAATAAAAATTTACAGATGTATATCTGTGATTCCTGTCGCAAGCGACCTGTCCTATCAGATACAACCACTGTTAATGAACCATCTACTAGTAATGCAAATGAAGAAAGTCGTGAACATCAAGAGGTATGTATAATTTTTATGTTAATTATAATTAAAAATTGAAATTGTTGTTTAAACTTTTGAAAGCGTTATTCGAAAATTACTTATAATACGTAAAAATATATTTATTTTGTAATAATAATGTATAAGAATTATTTTGTGTCATAAATTATTATTTATTTCATTTAAAGCTATAGTAAAATTACATAACTTGAACGCTCCTTGGAATAAAATTTGTTTTATTTGTCATCGTGAAAACTCGAATGTTTCTGCAGATATGCAAAAATAATTACATTTTGTTAATCACGTCAATTATTTTAATAATTTTATTATTATTAATAATTTTATATACTTATTCATTAATAATATAAACTGTACACAAAATGAATGGAACATTATTTTTTTAAATTGGTTACATTTAACTATTTGTAACTTCACATTTAAATATAATTAAGATAAATACATTATATTTATTAAGTAGTTTTAAAGATAGAAATGTCTATTTTTTCTTTGAATCAAGTATTTAATTATTTGGTACGTTATTAGCCGTTGTTCATTTATAATTCAAAATGATATCTCATTGTAGCATAAAATATCGTATCATGGCAGAAGTATAATTCGCAATTTCACTTCGTGAATTTTTCGTGCTCGCAAATTACAATACGTCTGAATTCCATTTTTACAAATTCCCCTACAAATTACATGTAAATTTTCTTTTTAAAGCAGGAAGGTCCAATCGTTGATGTTGTATTACCCACCAAAGAATCAAGTGGAGAAACTAGTGAAAGCAGCGACTGTTTAGAGGGAAAAAATGACCTGATTTCAAAAGTAATTGTAGGAGTAAATAAAGGAATAAGCTTTTTTGGATTATCCCCTATAAAAATGGCACAAATTAATGAAAAAAGTTATAATAAACAAAAATTAGACAACATATCAAATGCCTTAAAAAGGAACATTTTTCACGTATTGGATGAAGGCTCCTGTAATGAAGAAAACGAAGAAACATGGGTGCTAAGAAATTTACAAGAAAAATTTGCCTCTACGTCTGACCGAACAATAAAAGTACAAATTTTAACGACAGTTCACCAATGGTCTTATGCGAAAATTCAACAAAATTTTCCAAGTGCTACAAGGCATATGATTCAAGTAGCAAAGACGATTGCTACAGAAAAAGGTATTTTAGAAGGACCAAATTCGAAAAGTCATCCGGCATTAGAAGAGCACGCGACTAATGCAATAGTTGCCTTTTACCAATCAGACGAAATGAGTAGAATAATGCCAGGACAAAAGGATTACGTGTCGGTGAAAATAGATGGAAAAAAACATCATATTCAAAAAAGATTACTTTTGAATAATTTGAAAGAATTGTATCGTGCATTTAAAGAAAAAAATCCTGAGGTGCAGTGCAGCTTTTCGAAGTTTGCGTCATTACGACCAAAACAATGCATTTTAGCAGGAGCAAGTGGCACGCATTCAGTTTGCGTGTGTCCTATACATGAAAATGTAAAATTATTAATCGACGGTGCAAATTTTAAACGGCTTACAGTTGATTTTCCGCAACCCATTATAACCTATCACGATTGCTTAAATAAAATGATATGCAACCCTCCATCTATCGACTGCTACATGGGTACCTGCTCCGCATGTCTAGGAACAAATGATTTAGTACAAGAGTTGGAAGAAATGTTTAATGACAATTACATCGATATCGTTACTTACAAGCAATGGACACACGTCGACCGTACCACGCTTCAAACTATAGTGTCGCCAGTGGATGAATTCTTACAAAATTTAACAGTTGGACTTAATAAATTATTACGCCATTCTTACATAGTAAAAAAACAAAACGAATTTTTAAATTCTAAAAAAGAAAACTTGCAGCCAAACGAATGTATTGTTATCTTAGACTTTTCGGAGAATTACGCATTTGTAGTTCAAAATGCAATACAAGGTGTTCATTGGAACAATAATCAGGCCACCGTTCATCCAACTGCTATCTACTACAAAAACGAAAAAAATGAATTGAAAACGAAAAGCCTTGTAGCAATATCCGACTGTTTAAACCATGACACCATTGCTGTACATCTTTTTCAATCGAAAATTGTCCAATTTATAAATCAGAACCTACCATCAATTACAAAAATAATATACTTCTCGGACGGAGCAAGTGCTCAGTATAAAAATAGGAAAAATTTCATAAATTTAAGTCATCATAAGCAGGATTTTAAAATAGCAGCAGAGTGGCATTTTTTCCCCACATCGCATGGAAAAGGACCATGTGATGGTTTAGGAGGAACCTTGAAAAGGCTCGCTGCACGAGCAAGCTTGCAACGCATCGACAACCCCATCCAGACACCCAAAGAACTATTTCTGTGGGCAAAGGCAGCTTTACCAAACATTCACTGTGATTACTTCACAACTAAGCAGTATGAAGAGGAAGAAGAAAAATTAACAGCCCGTTTTCTATCAGCAAAAACAGTGAAAGGGACATTGAATTACCACTGCGTCGTTCCCGCAACAGTAACTACTTTACACGTAAAACCGTTTTCACTTTGTGAAAAAATTGAACTTGTTAAAATTGTTAAATAAATGACACCATAAATAATATGAATTGTAAAAGAGCATTATTTTTCCGTAATAGTCCTTCAAAATTTTCGTATTACTCCTATAAAATGATGTATTAACTTCATATAAGAATAACTGCAACATACTTTCAATATAACTAAAAATATAGATATTCTGTAACATAAAATCCTATTCGATAAAATCGTTGAAGAATTAAAAAAAAACAATAACTCAAAACTTTTTATTAATTTATGTATTTTTATTAAGTACTGAAAAAGTTTCTTATTTCTTCACAAATCTTGAATTTTATCAAATAGTATTACTAATCCTTATAGTATATAATATTTTATAGATTAAGCAACAAAGTTCATGCGGAAATTACAACGCGCCCGTCAGCCGGACCGTGCGCCGCGCCGCGCCGGCTCAGCGGGCAGCGCGCGGCATAAGTTTTATTTTATTTCAGGTAGACAATAACAAGTGCCCATTCAGGAAAAATACGTTTCTTTTAGGAAATTTGACGAGGAATTCAATGGTATTTTTTAAAATTTCATACAGTGGTGGTACGGCTGTCAAAATTAACATTTTAAATTTAATTTATAAAAAAACGTACTTTTTTATCAATGTACGCAAATAACAATAACTTCACTAAAAAGCTGAGGTTTTTTCCATCAAAATTCAAAAAAAAATTTCTGTCGTACGCTAAAAAATGACGGAGATTCGTTAATTTCAAAATGACCATAAAACGCAAAACGTCAAAATTTGATATAGCTATATCTTTGAAAATAAATTTTTAAAAAAAATTTCCCGATACACGTGTTCCCTTATTTTATACCTACAATTGGTAAAAAAAGTTACGAGCGATTTAAAAATATCGAAAAATAAAAGTGATCGGTTTGTAAAAGAATGTCCCATATATATATTTACTGTATAACATTTAAATTAAATAAAAAAATATTGCAAAAAATTTGGCGCTGCTATATACATGTGTATATACACAACTATTCAAAGATTTATTCCTACTTGGTGTCATTTTTTGACACATCATATCTTTTTAAGTAGATTAAAAATACCTATATATAGATATATATAGGTATTAAGTAGATTAAAAATACCTATATATAGACAAATAGTACAGTAAATGTATAAATGTATTGTGTATTGTGTAAAGTTTTACGTTTACCTTACACAACACATTTAAATTACTTTCAAATATTTCTGGTATAGCAGCGCCAAATTTTTTGCAATATTTTTTTATTTAATTTAAATGTTATACAGTAAATATATATATACAAATAGTTTTGTAATGAGGTCCGTTTTTGTACGTACACTTGGCGCCTTTTTTTAAAAAGGTAATTTTGTACTGATATCACGCATTTTGTAGTATTATTCATAATTATATCTCGTATATCTGCGCGTACATTTGGCACCTTTTTTTATCTTTTTTTGAAAAGGTAATTTTGTACTGATATCAATTACATCATTTGAATATTGTTTGTTAAATTCTTCGTTTTCTTTATTTAAAATTAATGTATTCTTTTTTACACGAGTATATTCATTGTCTGTACCATTAGATGTATTATCAGTTATGTCATCACTATCGCTATTACTAGTATCACTGTCTATAGGAAATTTTTGCAAGGCATTAGTCATTAGTTTTAAAAACTGATCATAATCCATTATCCATTGTTCCTTTAATTTTCTTTCAAGCCACTTTGTCCTTCTCAGCTTTCGTAAATTTAGCCTGAATTTATGTATCAAGGAGTTGTCAATCATTTCGTATCAAAGTTGTCCTCTATTTCCCATTCAATCTTCAGAAGAACACACTTTAATTTATCTGAAAAGCATAAAAGTGGTAAATGTAAGAGCATACAGACTTCCTCACCGATTTGGAAGAAAACTACTATTATGTGTCTTTGCAAGCAAATTAAAAATCTTCTTCTTCTTCTTCTTACAAGGAAGGTGTCGGAAGTGTCTCCCTCCGATTTTGATAAGCTTCTAATATGTTGTTCTCTAGATAAAAATAGAGGACACGTTTTTTTTATACGTTCCCATACAGCCTTTTAGGGGGTGAAACACCCCTTTGAAAAAAATCGGTTTTTCTCTTTCAGAGCGAATATCTTCAAAACTAAAAAAGATAGAACAAAAATTCAAACTGGGTATTAAATGGCTTGATGAGTACTATAAAATAACTATAAAATACTATAAAATAAAAAATGTACTACTATAAAATAATTATAAAATAAAAAAATACTATAAAATAAAATAAAAAAAAAAAAAGTACTATAAAATAAAAAAATTTTTTTTTTTTTTATTTTTCAAAAAGCCTTACCCCTTTAACTTTTTTTTCAAAATTTTGAATTTTTGTTTTTACCAAATTAAAGGTTATTTCTTTACGAATTCATCCATGTATATTAAAGTTATGTTGCATAATATCATTTTCGAGAATTATAAACGCCTCCGTACATACGCTATTTGTGTTGGTCCATGCGCTCGATTCTTTGCGCAACGCGTTTTCCTGTAATCAAAAGACAAATACACTTGGAGGACATATCCATATATAATCACGAAAGTTTTCATCACATATAGCTTGAGCACTTATATAAAACTTAGAACAAGTTTAAAGGTCTGTAAGACGAATAATTTTATCGTTGGAGGAAATATAAAATGCCGTCGCTTTGCGAGCATCAGTTTAATACGTAACATCGTACATTTTATCGTGTACCCTTAATTAAATTGTATGAAATATTAACCGCGGTTTTATATAAGACGGATTGACATATTACAATTATGCCTTACTGCAAACACTCACTCTTTCCACGCGATCCTTTTATTTTTATCATTATTTGATGAATGATTTTGTCCTATCTGAATCGACAGGTTTCCAAAACTCAACAGCACTTCTTTTGTATTCAATTGGAATATTATCATTTATACATATCATTTCCTTCACATAATACGTTGTTTCTTCGTCTTCATTTCCTTCTTCGTCTGTTATTGCTTGTGTTTCTGATAGGTCAAAATGTTTCATATAAATATATAGGTCAAAGGACTTTTCAAAATCAAGAGAATCTTCTTCTTCAATCTCAAATTTCTCCTTGTACATTTGTTGCAGCATATTTTCTATTTTCTGTTGCACTTCTTTTTCTTCATTAGTACATTTGTTGCAGCATATTTTCTATTTTCTGTTGCACTTCTTTTTCTTCATTAGTAAAAGGAGTTTGTGGTTTATTAAAAGTAGTGGCAGTAAACAGCAACATTATTACGTTTCTTGGATTGAATCGCATTTTTCCTTAAAAAATATGAATAATAAATATATAGATATACACATAATGTTCAACGTACAGATAGTAATTATGTATATTAAAAAATAGTAAAATGTTTTATTATACTTGTTATATTTATAATAATAAATACATACCTATAAAACTGCAACGATTAATAGTTCACACAATTTAATTAAGAGTACACGATAAAATGTACGATGTTACGTGTGTACAATGTTATTAAACAAATGCAAAGCGACGGCATTTTATACTTCCTCCAACGATAAAATTATTCTTCTTATAAACCTTGATGCTATTTTCGCCGAGCGGGATCCGTTAGCGCACGGTGCGATAGTCCACTACCCGATAGCGCACGAAATAAAAAATGTACCATCCCGATAGCGCACAATAAAAATGCACATTGTTCCGATAGCGCATTAACCGATAACACACGGTAAATTTAACGCTAGAATGTGCATTTTTATTGTGCGCTATCGGGATGGTACATTTTTTATTTCGTGCGCTATCGGGTAGTGGACTATCGCACCGTGCGCTAACGGATCCCGCTCGGCGAAAATAGCATCAAGGTTTATAAGAAGAATAATTTTATCGTTGGAGGAAGTATAAAATGCCGTCGCTTTGCATTTGTTTAATAACATTGTACACACGTAACATCGTACATTTTATCGTGTACTCTTAATTAAATTGTGTGAACTATTAATCGTTGCAGTTTTATAGGTATGTATTTATTATTATAAATATAACAAGTATAATAAAACATTTTACTATTTTTTAATATACATAATTACTATCTGTACGTTGAACATATATGTGTATATCTATATATTTATTATTCATATTTTTTAAGGCAAAATGCGATTCAATCCAAGAAACGTAATAATGTTGCTGTTTACTGCCACTACTTTTAATATGCCACAAACTCCTTTTACTAATGAAGAAAAAGAAGTGCAACAGAAAATAGAAAATATGCTGCAACAAATGTACGAGGAGAAATTTGAGATTGAAGAAGAAGATTCTCTTGATTTTGAAAAGTCCTTTGACCTATATATTTATATGAAACATTATATGAAACACAAGCAATAACAGATGAAGAAGGAAATGAAGACGAAGAAACAACGTATTATGTGAAGGAAATGATATGTATAAATGATAATATTCCAATTGAATACAAAAGAAGTGCTGTTGAGTTTTGGAAACCTGTCGATTCAGATAGGACAAAATCATTTCGGACTGTGAAACATCGATTTTGGAAAGTTACATCGCTACGCCAATTACGAAGATGGGAAGAGCAAGTGAACAAAGGTGGATCTAGATTGCAGAAGTTGAAAGAAATTTCATCATACACATTAAATAAATTCAAAGAAGCTCTTGAAAAAGCAATAATAATTCACGACATTGATATTGTTCGATGGGCCGTCAAAGCGCAGCAGGAAATTAATGTACCAGGATTTACAGCGTCAAAGTCATGGGTAAATAGATTTAAAATGGCACATAATATTGTTTCCCGAAAAGTCACAAAATTTATTACAAAAAAAACTATACAATCAAAAGATTATCTGGAAGCAGAAGGCAATAGGTTCATCGAAAATGTTAAATATCATATTATGCGTTATGGAATTGAAAATATTTATAATTCAGACCAAAGCGGTTTTCAATTAGAATTACATAGTGGTCGTTCTTTAGCAATTGAAGGTACAAAAAAGGTAGAGTGCACGGCGCAATCAATATCGGCAACTACACATAGCTACACTATACAACCAACAATTTCAGCCGATGGTAGATTATTATCACCTCTTTTTATTGTTTTAAAAGAACCTACTGGATCATTCGGTCCGAGAGTACAAAAAATAATGTTCAGAGAAAAGAATATTTTTGCTATGGCTTCAAAATCTGGAAAATTAACATCACATCATTTTGAGATTTGGTTAAAAGAAGTTTATTTTCCAAACGTTGGTCCTAAATCAGTTTTATTATTGGATTCTTGGACTGGACATTGCCCAGGCGTAATTGAAAGAAATAAACCAGAATCTGCAGAAGATTCTGTTTTTCTAACTATACCAGCAGGGACAACGGGTCAAAGACAACCATTAGATGTATACGGTTTTCGTTTATGGAAAAATTTTATAAAATACTTTTCAGACATTGTCATGCTTCTAGATTTAGAAGTTAAACTTCAATCACGAGATGCTATTTTAAAATTACAATCATTAACACATTTCCAATTTTCATCACCAAGATTTAGAGATTTATTTAAATATGCATGGTATAAAAGCGGTTATATAGAAGAGAGATCAGCACAATTTGAAACGCCAGTTGATTTTTGCTTTAAGAAGAATGTTAAACCATGCAATGTTTGCAGTGGCATTGCTACTATAATTACTTGTGCATGATGTAAAAAGTCTCTTTGTATACAACATTTCTTTCATAACCATCATATGTGTTATAAATTTGACCCTTAATAATATAAATATTAAATACTTATATTAAATATTTATATTATTATTAACTTTATTGTAATATTATATTGTTACACAATTGTTATATGTAATTTCATTAATTGTAATTATGTTATAGTTTCTTAATTGTACTTATAAAATTAATTAAGTAATAAAAAGCATACATGAAATTGAACATAAAATATATATGATTTAAGAAAATAATGATAAAAATAAAAGGATCGCGTGGAAAGAGTGAGTGTTTGCAGTAAGGCGTAATTGTAATATGTCAATCCGTCTTATATAAAACCGCGGTTAATATTTCATACAATTTAATTAAGGGTACACGATAAAATGTACGATGTTACGTATTAAACTGATGCTCGCAAAGCGACGGCATTTTATATTTCCTCCAACGATAAAATTATTCGTCTTACAGACCTTTAAACTTGTTTTAAGTTTTATATAAGTGCTCAAGCTATATGTGATGAAAACTTTCGTGATTATATATGGATATGTCCTCCAAGTGTATTCGTCATCTTTTGATTACAGGAAAACGCGTTGCGCGAAGAATCGAGCGCATGGACCAACACAAATAGCGTATGTACGGAGGCGTTTATAATTCTCGAAAATGATATTACGCAACATAACTTTAATATACATGGATGAATTCGTAAAGAAATAACCTTTAATTTGGTAAAAACAAAAATTCAAAATTTTGAAAAAAAAGTTAAAGGGGTAAGGCTTTTTGAAAAATAAAAAAAATAAAAAATTTTTTTATTTTTTATAGTACTTTTTTATTTTTATTTTATTTTATAGTATTTTTTTATTTTATAATTATTTTATAGTAGTACATTTTTTATTTTATAGTATTTTATAGTTATTTTATAGTACTCATCAAGCCATTTAATACCCAGTTTGAATTTTTGTTCTATCTTTTTTAGTTTCGAAGATATTCGCTCCGAAAGAGAAAAACCGATTTTTTTCAAAGGGGTGTTTCACCCCCTAAAAGGCCGTATGGGAACGTATAAAAAAAACGTGTCCTCTATTTTTATCTAGAGAACAACATATTAGAAGCTTATCAAAATCGGAGGGACACTTCCGACACCTTCTTTGTAAGAAGAAGAAGAAGAAGATTTTTAATTTGCTTGCAAAGACACACAATAGTTTTTCTTCCAAATCGGTGAGGAAGTCTGTATCCTCTTACATTTACCACTCTTATGCTTTTCAAATAAATTAAAGTGTGTTCTTCTGAAGATTGAATGGGAAATAGAGGACAACTTTGATACGGACGAAATGATTGACAACTCCCTGATACATAAATTCAGGCTAAATTTACGAAAGCTGAGAAGGACAAAGTTGAAAGAAAATTAAAGGAACAATGGATAAGAATTATGATCAGTTTTTAAAACTAATGACTAATGCCTTGCAAAAATTTCCTACAGACAGTGATACTGGTAATAGCGATAGTGATGACATAACTGATAATACATCTAATGGTACAGACAATGAATATACTCGTGTAAAAAAGAATACATTAATTTTAAATAAAGAAAACGAAGAATTTAACGAACAATATTCAAATGATGTAATTAATATCTCTACACTAAAAACCATGCTATTGTTGCGCTCACTCTCGCAGTTGTCACACACGCACTCGCGGTACGCGGCACTCACGCGGGAAAGAAACAATACAGAGGAATATTATAAAACGAACGATTTATTGCGAGATAACTTTACAAGCGTTTTCGCGGCCCGTCAACAACTCGCCTGGCAACGCATCAACAAGCGTCGCCAGGGAACGAGACTCATTCTCCGGTACGCATCTTCACTGCGTACCGGGTGACCGGACGCGGGCGTAACACTTGCCCCCCTTCTTCCAGATTGTCGCCCCGACAATCCTAGAGGGTCAGAAGAAGATCCTCTTCTCCCAACCGGCTCCAGGGCGGTACTACCCTCCTTCATAGACTCCGGGTAGACCCCCAACCGGCTCCAGGAAGACGCAGCCTCGCAACCTTCTCCCAACCGGCTCCAGGGTGGCTCAACCCTCCTCTCGGGTATCGAGTTGGCCTCCAACCGGCTTCCAGGGAGAAACTGCGGAATCCTTTTCTACGCCGCCCTCGTCTCACTTGAGGCTTGAATCTTCTTGGATCTTGGGTCCCGATTTTGTTCTTGATCAGGTCTTGAATCTTGTTCAGATCTTGAGTCTTCTTTCTTAATCTTGATCTTCTTTCTTCAGACAAGGGGGATGAATTTCGTCCTATGGCACCAACGTTCCGCAGGACTCTCCAAGTCCCTGCCTCAGCATTCGCCCTAAGTCCCACGGAAAAACCACAGGACAAAAACCGTGGGCGAGGCAGTCTTCTTTTCCAAAACAGTTAAACAGGAAAAGGCAGGAAGGAAGGACAGCTCCGAACTCCGGGAACAAAACGAACTCCCGCGAACTCCCCAGCCGGTCCCCTTCAGCTCCAAGCCTCGCACCTTCCTATCCTAAAACAAAACTACAAAACGCAGTAACTTTGAAACAAAAAAAGAACAAACTAGAACTGAACAAGCAAACTTTTTTACGGGTTCTGATTTTTCCTAGATTCAACCTAAACGCCTCCCCGAGAAGGGCGCAAGCCTATCCACATGAACCACTTTCCCTCTACGCCCAGGAGATTTCTGAATACAAAAGACAACCTCACTGAATTTCCTAACCACCGTGTAAGGTCCCTCCCAGCTGCATTGGAGTTTAGGAGCTCTTCCACTTCTTCTTCGTGGATTAAAGAACCAAACTTTTTATCCTTCCTGAAAAAGGACTGCCTAGCTTTCCGGTTGTACCACGACTTAACCCGAGAAGACCTGATCCCCATCCGCTCCCTCACGGAGGAATGCAACTTTCTCAGCTTTCGTTTTAAATTTCCGACATAACTTCCGTGGTGCCGCGGGGCTCCATTCGCCTCCGGGGGACTTTCCCGAAAAAGGTCTCATGTCTGGCAGACCTATAGGCGAGAAGAAACATAGGGATCCATCTACCAGTCCCTCTGATCCTCCGAAACGAATTTCGCGAGATAATTGGTGATTGTCTGATGCTGGCGTTCGACCTGCCCGTCAGATTGAGGGTGAAGAGCAGCGGTTCTCGTCTTACGACTTCCCAAAAGAACCATAAGTTCCGCGAAGAGCCTCGACTCGAAGTTCCTTTCCTGGACCGTATGAACCTCCAAGGGAACTCCGTGCCTGGAAATTACCTGGCTCACGAAGACTTCCGCAACTGTCTTATTGTAAGTTAGGTTAAGAGCGATGCGACAAATGTAGCACGTAAGGTGATTAGGACGAGAGAGAGATGCGGCGATGGCAGTAGCGATGGATAGGGATGAAAGCGCAAGAGCCGGAATAGATTGTATATAATTATAAACCCTGAGGGGAAATAAATATTCTTACATACAAAAAAGATTTGAGATGTATATTCGAGATGGTGTATCATCCTATAAATACTATATAGGATATGAAAATGGTTGTGTAGCAAGAAACAATGCGATAAGTAATTGTATAATCTTGCATTGTGAAATTCTTTTACCTTTGGATCTAACCAACGCGTAGTTCTTGTCTAAGCGCTAAGCGTGGCATGTGGCGCTAGGATAGTTAGTTACTCTAGCTGACTCGAGGCGTTCAGACGTACAAGGGGCTTGTCGGCTTGTATACACGCTAACACTCAATAAAATAGTGTCGGGTTCAGTTCAACTCTACGGGTGTTTCATTCCAAACCCCCACAAATTGGTTCTTTGAGCTGGATGGCGAACTACTGTGAGTTGTACGAGGCTCGACGACGTAAACGCATCGGTTCCTGGAATCTCGAAGCATCACGCCGCTTATAGAGCATATACATTGACGAAACTCGGCAGACAAGACGAATCACATCAAGAAGCGAAGCGTCTGATCGTCGATCCGGAACGGAAATCCGCTCACTCTGCCCGCATCCAGCGATATTCTACATCTAGAATCGAGGACGCCATTTTTTCGCTGTTGTACCGGCAACGGGCCCACGACGCCATATTGTCTCTACCGAACGCTGCGCAGACGTAGCAGGACGCCACGTCACGACATCGCAACAACGTCCGTGTCATCAAAAGGAGAGGAACGATAAGTCTCGTACACGCTAGAGGGTAGATTATAGTTTGTAAACGCGATGGAGGAGTTAGACGGTTTAAAGCGTCAGCGAGCTACGCTCAAGAGCGTACTACTAGGTTCAAAACCTTCGTGGAAAACTACGCAGACAGCGACGAGAGTCGACCAATATTAGAAGTACGATTAGAAAAATATAACGACTTATGGCACGAAGATCACGCGTTGCAAACGAAAATTGACACGATCCTACCCGAGGCGGACATCGCGGAACGAGAAAGGTTCGAGGATGCGTTCTTCAGTGTGCAAGCGACAGCACGATCGAAGCTCGCGCGATCTAGATTCAACACTCCGGTGAATCGTCTTAATCTGCAAAATGTTAACGCGTCGTCAGACACTTCGAACGTAAACGCGAATCAAACGCCTGTAAGGTTGCCCGTAATAACTTTGCCGACTTTCAGTGGAAACTACGAACAATGGCAACAATTTCACGATACATTTAAG
This sequence comes from Crematogaster levior, assembly GCA_901521435.1. Lineage (NCBI taxonomy): Eukaryota > Metazoa > Arthropoda > Insecta > Hymenoptera > Formicidae > Crematogaster > Crematogaster levior. The sequence goes on along the minus strand of CABEGB010001440.1, from coordinate 39,696 downwards.
GCATTGGTAGAAAACTAATTTAAATCCAGTTCAAAAATTCCATTATTTGAAATCCGCATTAACCGGTCAGGCAGCTCAAGCTATTCACTCGTTACAAACAACAAACGAAAATTATCCGATTGCATTAGAGTTACTGACGAAAAGATTTCAAAATCTATGTTTAACGGTCCAACATCACGTTCATGAATTGTTCAACGCATCACCAATACCAAAGGAATCGGCAGAGCTATTACGAGCACTGTTGGATAACTTTCAAAAACATTTGCGGGTGTTACAGCAGTTAAGGGAATCTACGGACAAGTGGGATACGCTCATCATTTACTTAGTGGTTAGTAAATTAGATCCGACAACCAAAAAGGAATGGGAACTAAAGATAGTTCAAGAAAAGGCATCCACGACCAAACAATTAATCGAATTTTTGAACACGAGATGCGAATTTCTTGAAGCTCTTCATCCAACGCTAACAAAGGCGTTGAGTCAAAAACCAAACCAACCTAGCGTGCATAAGAGTCAAAATTCAACCCTCTCGCATCTAGTAACAAACGAAACAGACGGATGTGTTTTATGTAAGGGGGCGCATCGAATACATGCGTGTAACATTTTTAAAGATTTGGCGGTAGAGTCACGCCGGAATGAGGTTAAAAGACTGAATCTTTGTTACAATTGTTTAAGTTCGAACCACGTGATTTCGAAATGCACATCGCGCTTGTGTAAACACTGTTCTAAGAAACATCACACGTTGTTGCATATGAGTGAACGATCTAACGTCTCTAACCATGATCATACTCCAGGTAGGGATATCTCTGATCAAAACTCGACCGTGGCGAGTCATGCCTCCAATCGGAGGTCACCTGCATCCGATAATGGCTCGAAGAGTTCTAATGACGCAAGGTCTAGCACGCAAGTATTCGAGACGCCAGCATCAACATCCGTCTCAATGAAAACGCTACTTCCGAACAAAACGAATTCGGAAGTGTTGTTATCAACCGCTCTTGTTTACATTCGTGACAGTCAGGGTAAGTTTCACCAAGTACGTGCCCTGTTGGACAATGGGTCACAAGCTAATTTTATCACTAAATCTACATGCCAACGGTTAGGGCTCAGGGTCCATACTGTAAATCATGCAATCTCATGTCTAGATGCGACTGAGAAACAAACCGCCGGAACCACGCGGACGATGATAGCATCGACCACTACGGCGTACGAGACAGACATACCCCTCCTAGTCGTGACTCAAATAACACGATCCATTCCTACCAAACCAGTCAATATCAGAGCACTTAGTCTGCCACAGCAAATTGAGTTAGCAGATCCGACGTTCCATCAGCCACAAGCCATCGATCTGTTGTTGGGAGCAACCATTTTCTGGGACGTGCTCCAGGCAGATAGAATCCAATTGGGATCCAATCAACCAACGTTACGAAATTGGGATGGCTGCTATGCGGGCAGATCGGACTAACAAACAACTCACAAATGTACAATCATCACGTCGTATGTGGACTGGTTCGGAACGAGGAGCTTCATTCACAGATTGAGAAGTTCTAGCGTATTGAAGACATGCCGAATACCAAATTATTGTCTAACGTAGAATCTAAATGCGAAGAGATCTTTAGGAACGAATATACGAGAACTGCCGATGGCCGATTTGAAGTATCGCTACCATTTTGCGAAGATCCGAGCAGCCTCGGAGACTCAGAGACAAATGCTCTCAAGCGATTATGCAGTATGGAGCGAAGATTCAAAAGACATCCCGCGCTACAAATCAAATACACTGAGTTCATGGAAGAATACATCAGACTCGGTCACATGTCAGCAGTTTCGGACGTCAAAAACCTGAAAGTCAATTACTTGCCACATCACGCAGTGATCAAGGAGGCATCAACATCTACAAAGCTTCGAGTTGTATTCGACGCTTCCAGTCCAACTACTTTCGGGAGGTCACTTAACGACTGCTTGTTGGTGGGACCTACCATTCAACCAGAACTATTCGACATCTTGATACGGTTTCGCCCTACGTTTTAACGGGCGACATCGTCAAAATGTACAGGCAAGTCATGGTCAAACCAGAACATCGATTACATCAATGTATCTTATGGAGAACGAATCCAGATAAGCGAGCCACCACGTACACGTTGAATACCGTCACTTACGGCGTATCTTCAGCCCTTTTTTTGGCCATACGGTCTTTGCAACAATTAGCTTTCGACATTGAAAGGACACATCCGCATATAGCAGCCCTTATAACTCGTGATTTTTACGTCGATGACATGATCACCGGAGAATCATCAATAGAACAGCTTCGTGAAGTCAAAACTCAAATTACCGATGTACTCCGAACTGCAGGATTCATCCTGACGAAGTTTCGTTCAAACACGTCACTAGGGCCAGATGAATGCACGGATCATTATGAATTCACGGATACCAAGATTCTAGGACTCTTATGGCATACGAGTTCCGATAAGCTGAGTTACGAAACAACCCTCAACTCAATGGTGGGACCCATTACAAAGCGCACTATTTTGTCAATAACCACTCAAATCTTCGATCCGTTAGGGTTGATTGAACTAGTTACCATAAAGGCCAAGGTTTTATTGCAATCACTATGGCAATTGAAATTGGATTGGGATACACCCTTGCCTGAGTCACTCAGAATTGTATGGTCATCATACTACCAACAACTACCAATGATCAATCATATATCTATCCCACGCAATGCAGTCTTACACGATCCCATCGACATCCAGCTTCATGGTTTTTGTGATGCGTCCCAGATCGCTTACGGGGCTTGTGTTTATATTCGCTCCACCGACGAGACTGGAACAATCAAGGTTCAACTGTTGGCAGCAAAATCGCGAGTGGCTCCGCTGAAAACTATCAGTATCCCGAGGCTCGAACTATGCGGAGCAGTACTTCTTGCTACCTTACTCGAGAAGATATCGCAAGCTCTCAGCTACACGATTTCGAGACGTTACCTTTGGACAGACTCGGAGATTGTACTAGCATGGATTCGAAGCGAACCGTCGAAATGGCAAGTGTTCGTTGCAAACCGCGTAGCAGAGATTCAAAGATTAACCAACAAACAACACTGGGCACACGTACGATCAGAAGAGAACCCCGCTGATGTGATTTCACGTGGAGTTCTGCCAGCACACTTGCTTGACGCAACGCTGTGGTGGGAAGGACCGCCTTGGTTGAAGGAGAACTCGTCGCAATGGCCCAAACCCCTGATGTCAACGTCAATGGAGGTACCTGAAATCCGTATTCAACCAATTGTCACACTTTGCGTCAAGGACCCATTTGATATCACTAATCGATATTCTTCATTGACTCAGTTAAAACGCGTTGTCGCCATTTGTATGAGATTTGTAACAAACTGTAACTTATCAAGATTGAAGGTTTCTCGACCACATGGACCACTCACCGTAGAGGAGCTCCAGAAGGCTATGATAGCGTTGACAAAACTCCACCAACAAAGGGTTTTCCCGTGCGAGTTACGCGACCTTCAGCGAGGCAGGGCAATCGAATCACACAGTAAAATTCTCTCATTAAATCCTATGTTGGATGAGAATGGATTGATACGGGTTGGTGGTCGACTGAGAAATGCTCCCTTGTCCAACTCACGAAAGCATCCCATACTCCTATCTTCACACGACGCACTGACTGATTTAATCATACGCGATCAGCATTTAAACAGTTTTCACACAGGCCCACAAACATTATTGACAATACTTCGTGAAACTTACTGGATAATTCATGCCAGAAACGTGATTAAACGTGTGATTAAACCGAGCAAATGCGTTCTTTGTTTCTGAATGCGACCACGCAGCCTGATGCAACAGATGGGTGATCTACCTGCATGCAGGGTCACTCCATCGAGGGCCTTTTATCATACTGGCGTCGATTACGCAGGCCCTTTCAATATCAAATTGTCGAGAAACAAATCGAGCAAGGCCTATATATGTCTTTTCGTCTGCATGGCCACCAAGGCTATATATATTGAGCTAGTATCAGATCTTACAACTGATACGTTCTTGAATGCATTAAAACGATTCATTTCTCGACGAGCCAAATGTAATTCGATTTGGTCTGACAACGGCAAAAACTTCCTCGGAGCCAACAACGCTCTGCGACAGATGGGCAAATTTTTGTCGCGGTCCGAATATCAAGCGAAAATTATAAACTTTGTGTCTAACCAAGGGATTTCCTGGAAGTTCATTCCGCCTCACTCCCCTCATATGGGCGGATTGTGGGAGGCTGGCGTGAAGGCTGCAAAGACTCTCAAGGCAGTGATACACGAAACTCCACTGTCGTTCGAGGAATTATACACCGTTCTCACCCAAATAGAAGCCATACTAAACTCGCGACCACTGTGTCCTTTGAACAGCACTCCCGACGAGTTAGAAGTATTGACTCCTGGACACTTCTTAATTGGAGCTCCTCTCTTGGCTTTGCCGGAGGAATCACTGTTAGATGTTCCTTTGAACCGTCTCAATCGCTATCAGTTGGTAACTCAGTTACAACAGTCATTTTGGAAGCGCTGGTCAAGGGAATATGTCACTCTAATGCAACAGCGTACAAAGTGGAAAACTTCAATGCGCAATGATGAAGTTCAAGTAGGTAAATTAGCTCTAATCCGCGATGAAAACTTACCCATGCTGAAATGGCGTACCGGTAGGATATGCGAGGTTCACCCTGGTCCCGATGGACTGGTACGAGTCGTGTCATTAAAAACTGCCGGCATTATTCAGCGTTCATTACCAAAGATATGTATACTGCCTGTTACCTAATGTTACGCTCCCTTTCATTTTTTTCAAGGTTCGCAAGCCACATTTGGAACTTGCGTTTTAGTTATTGAAGTTATTACTTCAAGGCGGCCGGAATGTATAATCTCGCGTTGTGAAATTCTTTTACCTTCGGATCTAACCAATGCGTAGTTCTTGTCTAACAAGAGAAGGCATTTTTTTTTAATTAAAACAATTATGTATAATTTTTTGTTAAAATATTAAATTTTTATTTTTAAATAGCATAATTTCTCGATATCAGTATTTTAGTAGGATATAATTTAAAAAATTAAAATTATTTTTTACATTATTTTGTATCATTTTTTATTAAAATATTTTTTTAAATTTTTATTTTTACTTAGCACAATTTGTTGATATCATTATTTTTGTAGAATGTATAATTAAATAAATTATAGTTTTTTTATGGTTTAAAATAAACCATTTTGTTTAGATTAAAATAACTTATGTGTGTAGATTAAAATCACACTCTTTTGGAAATAGGTTTTTAAATAGTTTTTTAGAGTTAATAATACTATACTATTTTGCAAAGATACTTTTGACGCGGACTTAGCACCTTTTTTTTACCTTTTTTTAAAAAGGTAATTTTTTTAGATTTAAGAAACGTCGTCTTCGTCTTCGTCTTCGTCGTCGTCGTCGACCGTTCAGACGTACGGTTCAGGCATTTGACATAAGATCGCGCTAGCGATGCTCTGGAAGTGTGATCGATCGTATAGTGTGATCGATAATCGATTGATAGTAAGTGACGTTGATAAACGAAAGTTAGGTTATTAGCGACAACGATAGTGAAAAGTAAAGTAAAAAATAGATAGTGAAAAATAGAATAATTTCTATATTATGACAAGGTGCAATAGTGAAAATTAATCTGCATCATGTTCTTTACAAATTATCGGATATGTTAGAGATGAGAAAAAAGTAAGTCTTGAATTTGTGCAAAATTCATAAATTTTAATATTCCTATTACAATATATCTTTTTTCTAGGAAAGATAAGTACAGAAGTACAAATGAAATGTTGAACGACAAGTCTGAAATTAAAAAATCGTGGAATATTTATGAGAAGTACAACCTTGTCGCTAATGAATACAATGATGAATGTGATGATACATATGATAGTCATGACATTTGTGATAGCCCACCAGACGATTCCACAGAAATAGATTCTAGGCCTTTCACCACTCCCAGGGTTAGTTTAAATATTTTATATTTTTAATTTTAATTTTATTTATTTGTGAATTTTTTTGCTTAAGTAACAAAGGACCCTGCCATAATCTTATGGAAATTGGGTTTCGGCGGAATTGTCTGAAATTTTAGTATGTTGTAGCTTTCGACATCCTGAACAAATGTCTCCACAGGCACAACCCCCAGAAATCAACCCTTCGCCCGCTATCAATCGGTGAAAGTCAATAAATGACCTAACAGCAGTATCTGTGATTGCTCCGAAATAATTCCCGCTCTTAGCCTAACCCGGAACCAACGACGTGGACGTGGCGGTAAACTGGCTCCTTTGTGTGTGTGTGTGTGTGTGCGTGTGCACGCGCGCGTGTGCGTGCGTGTGTGTGTGCACCTTAAAGATAAGGACCCCGTGGTTCGTCATTTCCACAGTATTTAACGACTCCAAACCTTTCTTTTTTACGGTGTGTGTGTGTGTGTTTGTGTGTGTGAGAGCCCCTTAACTTATGTTCTATTCGCAGCATCTTCAATACTTCCTAATAAAGCAGTAGTTAAATCCCTAAGATATTCTAAAGAAAGACGTGGAAAACTATTCACATGATGATGATTTAATCTAACCCATCTACCATTTCTAGTCTTTAGGTTTTCTACGTCGACTCGTGCTTGCATGACATTTGGTTGTCGTGCTCGCTCCATCAGTTCATTAGCTAATTCAACTTCAGCGTTTTCCATGTAAATTGACTCTTTGTGTCTATTAATTATCGCAGCAGCTATTTTTAAGTAATCTTTCAGATTCGCAGCATGCGTTACTGATAACGTTTGCGCAAAGAATTTGAAAATTGACTTCAGATGTCCATTCCTTGCTTCAACTATCCACCTGGTTTTTGTAATTAATCTTAAACTATTGGCTTCTTCAGTCGTGAACTGTTTTTGATTTTGTTGAAGAAAGGCTGGTATTTTCATAATAATTCCCAGTTGAGGAGCAGCATCACAATCCAAGACAATAATGTCATTTTCTTGAAACCATTCTCGAAACGCAATTGCTTCTTTTTGAAATTCATTAGTGAGCATTGCAGCGTCATTATTATGAGAATCCGAGAAATATGGTCCGTGAATATCCAGGATGTATCCATCAGGAGCCACAATTAAGGCAGGTTTTAATAAATGATAACTCTTGTGAGTACTGTATGACAGCCTTTGAACTTGAAAATTACTACTCTTTTCGACTTTAATGTAAGTACCGTCAATAAAGATAATGGCCCTTGGGATATCTGGTTGAGGATTGTATAGCTGATTGATGAATTCCGTGACATGCCTCTCAATAAAATTGTTTCGAGTAATAGCGTTTATACCAACATTCTCTGGGCTGAATTTTTGGTTCAAACTTTTCCTTACAGTCGCAATCACTGTACTGGTCCTTTGCCTAGTTTTGTATCCGAATCCGTAAAGCTGGTGCAAGGACATTAGGAGTATGTGCGCATATTACTAGCGTTTTGTGGTTTCTAGGATACGCTCATTATAAGAACCATCTACTGCTTTATTAGGAAGTATTGAAGATGCTGCGAATAGAACATAAGTTAAGGGGCTCTCACACACACAAACACACACACACACACCGTAAAAAAGAAAGGTTTGGAGTCGTTAAATACTGTGGAAATGACGAACCACGGGGTCCTTATCTTTAAGGTGCACACACACACGCACGCACACGCGCGCGTGCACACGCACACACACACACACACACAAAAGGAGCCAGTTTACCGCCACGTCCACGTCGTTGGTTCCGGGTTAGGCTAAGAGCGGGAATTATTTCGGAGCAATCACAGATACTGCTGTTAGGTCATTTATTGACTTTCACCGATTGATAGCGGGCGAAGGGTTGATTTCTGGGCCTGTGGAGACATTTGTTCAGGATGTCGAAAGCTACAACATACTAAAATTTCAGACAATTCCGCCGAAATCCAATTTCCATAAGATTATGGCGGGGTCCTTTATTACGCAGGAATTTCATAAACGCCATAAAAATGATACCAGGATGAGAATGAAAACGAGAAACCTCTATAGATAATAATAAGTTTACGTGGTCGTGGTTCGTCCAACGGCAAAATAACGTCAAGAATATTCGGAACAAATTGGATGATAGTCATACAGATTACTACAAAATCGATGAATACTGTAAATAAAAAATATACTTGTAAATACGCAAATAAAAATATGTTAAATAAATTTTAAAAATTTACATGCAACAACAAATACAAATTATTTTATATAATTATTATTTTGTGTACTTTTCATGGACAGTATTTCCATAAGCAAAAGGTATTTTACATTTGTAACTAGTAAAGTAAATCTATGTATTTTTTAAAATATTTAATATTAAAATTGCACTTGTCAAAGAATCTTATAAATATAGAATATGCATTTTTTACATTTGAGCAATATATAAAAAATCTTTTTCTTGAATATTATAAAATAAAATAATACGAGGGTAGTCCCAGAAGTACCCGACCTGACGTATAAATAGCGGTTGTTGTTTGAAAAAAATCACTATGGCCGAAAGCATCAACCTTATAAAGCTTAAGTTTCAAGTTTCAACACGCTACGTTGTTTAGTATTAGTTCGGCAGCCATCAATAGTGAACGCTCTCAGTACATTTGTAAACATGGAGAAAATTGGTCATCGTTATGTGATACAATATTTCAAAATGGTTTGCTTTTGAAAGAATGTATTTTTTATTGGATAAGGATGAACCCCGCCCAACAATGGATACAGATAATGTAAGTAATTAATATTTAAGTAATTAAATTAAATTAAGCATAGTCGTGACCAATTTTCTCCATGTTTACAAATGTACTGAGAGCGTTCACTATTGATGGCTGCCGAACTAATACTAAACAACGTAGCGTGTTGAAACTTGAAACTTAAGCTTTATAAGGTTGATGCTTTCGGCCATAGTGATTTTTTTCAAACAACAACCGCTATTTATACGTCAGGTCGGGTACTTCTGGGACTACCCTCGTATAGTAGTAGACATTTCTTTTTAAACTTTATTTATACATTTTTAATTTCAGAATATTTTTTAATGATAAATTATTAGTAGATGTAAAATAGATTAATAAAACAATGTTTTCTTACGGAATATAAAAATAGTATAAATTTGACTGCAAAGGGCATATTTCAATATAATCTCGATTTCTAATTTATTATATCAGCTTCCAGTTATCTCGCATAATATAGTGTAGATTTTGTATCTGTCATTTAAATATTTATTATTTTACACAAGTAAAACTTCTAAGTGTTATTTGTGCAAATAAATTTAAAAGTAACTTACAGATTTTGATTTAAAGACAAAAACACAGTACTTCATTGTAATTATTATAAAGGGGCAAACAAGCGATATAATTTTAATAAAGAGAGTAACATTGTATCTCATTGTAATAAAAAGTGACAACTAGAAACAATAAATATAATGATTGAATAGAAGTATATTATGTTGTAACAATTAAGCATTTTAACATAATTTTTATTACAATAGTTTCAATATATTGTTGTGCCTGGGATGGGCACAAGATTGCGGTCTGTCGTCCGTCGAGGCTGCTCGGTTGAGAAAGGCACTGGTACCACTTTTCGTGGTGATGTCGTTGATTAAATAAAGAAACACTTTCATTGACTTTGACTGATTTATTCACACACTTTATGTTACACAGTAAGACCGCACGTTATATTAATTTAGAAAAGACCGTTTTACACAGATTGCTTAGCGGTTACTGCTTAATGGATACTGCCCGCTTGTCACTACGGATTACTGTCCTCTGATTATTCATTGAGCACTGCCCGCACGTCGCTACTCAATGGTTACTGTTCAATGGTTATTAGTTATTGCCCGTTGATTATTGACTGAGTACTGCCCGCGATGCGTTAGGCGCATCGCGTTAAAAGGGCTGTGCAACTGCTGACTAAGATTCGAATCAGCAGTTGCATTTCCTGGTGATTCTGTGGTGCAACTGCTGACTAAGGTTCGGGTCAGCAGTTGCATTTCCTGGTGATTCTGTGGTGCAACTGCTGACTAAGGTTCGGGTCAGCAGTTGCATTTCCTGGTGATTCTGAGGTGCAACTGCTGACCCCCTCCGATGTGCGCCACCTTGTCGTGGTGGAGGGGCTCCCCGGAAGTCTCCGGGGTCTAAGAGCGCACAGAGAAGGATGTGGGTACCGGCCTCCCCCGTGTCTGGGGTAGATGCCCTTTTCAGGGCATGCCATCTGGCATGGGGTGGGGCGCGGCGTCCCACGTAGGGGATGGGCCGCTCCCGGGCCGCTCGGACGTATTCCGAGGTCGGGGCCGGGGGCGGCGGTGGAGCTGGGGCGGTCTCTGGGAGCATTGCCCGATTCCGGCCCAGCTCGCACCATGAGTGGTGCGATGGAAGGAAAACCATATAAAAAAACCCGGGTAGGTCGGATCCGTGAGGCGGGTGAAGTCAACCGGCCTAGGAGTCGAGGCTCCGAAATAACCCCCCGTGGAAGACAACCACGTTAAACAATTACATCCCATGGAATTGATGACGACGCAAGAAGAAACCTTACCGCCTCAGGGGCTCGGAACCCCAGAGGCCGGCGTAGGGGGGATCCGGTCCCGGTTCCCCCTGCGTCGTCATCCGTCGACGGGCCGTGCGGGGCGTGCCACGCGGGCGTCCCGCACAACAGGACTACCGCGGTAGACGCTTTCTGGACTACGGTCCTGAAAGTTTTGGAGGAACTCCTCCACACTATGGGGGAGTTGAGGCGGCATTGCGCACATTTTTCGGAGGAGCCCACTTCTCCCAGATGTTTGGGGGATGTAAACCCCCCTGGGGGATGTAAACGTTTCGTACGCCTCGGTGGTTAGGAGGAAGGGTTGGCCAGTGTGTCCCACATGGACGGTGGGCACACAGATCCCCTTGGCCGCGGAGGCGTCTCCTCCGCGGTGCTTCCGATGCTTGGCACGGGGGTACACTCGGAGGGACTGGTGTCTCTCTGCCATAGACCGGAACAATTGCTGTCTCCGATGCGAGGCGGAGGGGCACAAAGTCAGGGAGTGTGCGGCTAAAGCCGCCCACTGCCCTGCGTGTGCAGAGGTAGGGCGCGTTGCGTCCCACCGTATAGGTGGGCGCACATGTCCCGAAGTCCCTCCTCTTAGAGGAGGAACCAAAAAAAGGAGGACCAAAGAGGGAGTCAAAACTCCCTCCAAGGAACCGGGGGTGGCGCCTTTGCTCACCAAGGCGCCCCCCAGGGCGGATTCTCCCCAAGGGGAGCCCATGGAGGTTGCCGCTGAGGAGAGTGTGTCTTTTGCTGACTCGGTTGCGGCCATTTTAGAGTCGGCCCCCGTGGAGTCCCCAGTTGGGGTCCCCATGGGGGTGGATGAGGGGGAGGGGGAGAACTCTCCTCTCCCTCCAACTAGGAAGAGAGAGGTGGCCAAGGGGTCCACGTTAGAGGGGCCCCCTGAAGCCACTTCCTCGCGGGAGGCCGAGAGCCTCCCAGTGGACGATGGAGGGAGGGAGGGGGACTCCTCTCCCCCTCCTATTCAGAAGGTGGGAGCCTCTATAGAAGAGACTCCCGCGCCTGTAAAGGGCTCTGCCTTTTTCAGGGCGATTGAGGAGGCTGAGAAGGAGATGGGGGACGCTAAGTTATCCCACCTCCTCCCCACAGTTAGCCTTTGCAGGCTAGCTGACAAGGAGGTGGGGGCGGCGGCCTTTTTGGAGACCGTCCCCCCAGCCGCTAAGACCGCGGCCAGAAAGAGGAAATCTAAGGGGGGAACTAAGATTCCCCCCAAGGTGGAAGACTAGGAGGGGGTGGTTACCTCCCTCAAGTCGAGGGCGGCACCAACCCTCCTGGGGCCATCTGGGGGAGGGGGTAGGGGGCGATGAGACCCGTCTCCTTTGCCCTCCTCCACCGCTCCAATGTGGTCTCACTTTCCTGGGACCACTTGGTGACCGCCGTGGAGAAACGCATCTTTCCTCCACACAACGTGGTTCTGTGGAAGATGGTGCAGGAGGGGATTAAGTTGGAGCAACGTTGTACTACCATAATTTTTATTAAATTAAACAATTATGTATAACTTTTAGTGAAAATACTAAATTTTTATTTTCAATAGAATAATTTCTCGATATCAATATTTTAGTAGAATATAAAAAAAAATTAAAACAACTATTTTTTATAATATCTTGTAACATTTTTTATTAAAATATTTTTATAAATTTTTATTTTTACTTAGCACAATTTGTTGATATCATTACTTTTGTAGAATGTAATAATTAAATAACTTATAATTTTTTTATGGTTTAAAATAAACCATTTTGTTTAGATAAAAATAACTTATGTGTGCAGATTAAAATTACACTATTTTGGAAATAGATTTTTTAATAATTTTTTTTAAGTTAATAATACTATTATAATATTTTGCAAAGATACTTTTTGACGCGGACTTAGCACCTTTTTTTACCTTTTTTTAAAAAGGTAATTTTTTTAGGGATATCACTCCTTTTTGTACACAATTATTAAATAATGAAATATTAATCTGAATTTATTTAGATATTACATAAATGATGATAATTCTAGAACAACTGAGTTTTCGAAAAAAATCAATTAAAATTGGGGTGAAAGTTATGATAATTAATTTCGACGTAATATTGATTGTTAGATGTTAGATTATCTTGTAAATGGTAGAATTGTTAAAATGGTTTCAATTGTACAAGATATTTCAATCGTACAAGATAATAATAATTACATAGTAGATAGAATTATTACGTGAATATACTTTTAATGAAGATTTTTTATCTGTTTTAATCTATGTTGTTTATATACATAGAACTTATTATTTACTAATCATTTTTTGCAAAAAAAGTAAATAAATATTTTTAGCTCCTCTACGCCACTGCCCTTTTTTGACTTGAGCATCATTAGTTTCGATCCAAATATTAGATGTTCCTTCTCTACATATACTTATATAATGACCTACATCGATATTTGTAATTAATAAAATTATGTTAAAATGCTTAATTGTTTTACAACATAATATACTTCTATTCAATCATTTTATTTATTGTTTCTAGTTGTCACTTTTTATTACAATGAGATACAATGTTACTCTCTTTATTAAAATTATATCGCTTGTTTGCCCCTTTATAATAATTACAATGAAGTACTGTGTTTTTGTCTTTAAATCAAAAACTGTAAGTTACTTCTAAATCTATTTGCACAAATAACACTTAAAAGTCTTACTTGTGTAAAATAATAAATATTTAAATGACAGATACAAAATCTACACTATATTATGCGAGATGACTGGAAGCTGATATAATAAATTAGAAATCGAGATTATATTGAAATATGCCCTTTGCAGTCAAATTTATACTATTTTTATATTCCGTAAGAAAACATTGTTTTATTAATCTATTTTACATCTACTAATAATTTATCATTAAAAAATATTCTGAAATTAAAAATGTATAAATAAAGTTTAAAAAGAAATGTCTACTACTATATTATTTTATTTTATAATATTCAAGAAAAAGATTTTTTATATATTGCTCAAATGTAAAAAATGCATATTCTATATTTATAAGATTCTTTGACAAGTGCAATTTTAATATTAAATATTTTAAAAAATACATAGATTTACTTTACTAGTTACAAATGTAAAATACCTTTTGCTTATGGAAATACTGTCCATGAAAAGTACACAAAATAATAATTATATAAAATAATTTGTATTTGTTGTTGCATGTAAATTTTTAAAATTTATTTAACATATTTTTATTTGCGTATTTACAAGTATATTTTTTATTTACAGTATTCATCGATTTTGTAGTAATCTGTATGACTATCATCCAATTTGTTCCGAATATTCTTGACGTTATTTTGCCGTTGGACGAACCACGACCACGTAAACTTATTATTATCTGTACAGGTTTCTCGTTTTCATTCTCATTGTCATCCTGGTATCATTTTTATGGCGTTTATGAAATTCCTGCGTAATAAATTTGTTACTTAAGCAAAAAAATTCACAAATAAATAAAATTAAAATTAAAAATATAAAATATTTAAACTAACCCTGGGAGTGGTGAAAGGCCTAGAATCTATTTCTGTGGAATCGTCTGGTGGGCTATCACAAATGTCATGACTATCATATGTATCATCACATTCATCATTGTATTCATTAGCGACAAGGTTGTACTTCTCATAAATATTCCACGATTTTTTAATTTCAGACTTGTCGTTCAACATTTCATTTGTACTTCTGTACTTATCTTTCCTAGAAAAAAGATATATTGTAATAGGAATATTAAAATTTATGAATTTTGCACAAATTCAAGACTTACTTTTTTCTCATCTCTAACATATCCGATAATTTGTAAAGAACATGATGCAGATTAATTTTCACTATTGCACCTTGTCATAATATAGAAATTATTCTATTTTTCACTATCTATTTTTTACTTTACTTTTCACTATCGTTGTCGCTAATAACCTAACTTTCGTTTATTGACGTCACTTACTATCAATCGATTATCGATCACACTATACGATCGATTACACTTCCAGAGCATCGCTAGCGCGATCTTATGTCAAATGCCTGAACCGTACGTCTGAACGGTCGACGACGACGAAGACGACGTTTCTTAAATGATATTTTTCACATTTGGACTTTGCGTCGTATAGCTCGATTTATAGAGCATGTAGCCCAAAAATAAAAACACTTTTATTATATAATTCGACCCCGCTCTATCGATTGAGACTACTTAGAAGTCGATCCGTTGAGCGGATATATGAAAACTAGAAATATTGAGTGTCCTCAACTGTCCGACCCGCGTAAAGAGACACGGTAGTGGCTTTTGTATTTACGCGGACTTAGCACAAGACACTACCGTGTCTTTTGATTATCCCATTTTAAAGAAAAGTGCAGCTGAAAGTTATCGTTCGCTTGTGAAACATTATGGTGATAATGCTCTATCCGAAAGAAGTTGTAGAAAATGGTTTCAACGATTTAAAGATAGTGACTACGAAAGACAAAGAACGCTCTGGTGCACTAAAAAAGTTTGAAGATAAAAAGTTGAAAACATTACTGAACAAAGATCCACATCAAACGCTTAAGGAATTGTCAAAATCATTAAATGTTGATGAATCGACTACAAACGTTTAAAAGTATTAGGTGTACAACTTTGCTTCCGCCGTTTTCCTATAGATGGCTTTAGCGGTAAGTGGTGGTCGAAATAAATAGATCATAGACGTCATACAATAAACTTGGGCATCTGTCAACATAACCCCATAGAAACATTAGTCGATTTGTGTCTGCATCATAAAGTTATTCTCGATTGAAAATGTCAGTTTACGAGCCAAATTCTCGTCATTTGCGGGAGGTTTTAATTTTCTGCTTCAATATGAAGAAATCTGCGGCTGAGGCTCATCGAATGCTCTCAAATACTTATGGTGAGGTCGCTATTAGTGAAAGAACGTGTCGTGAGTAGTTTCAACGCTTCAAGAATGGTGATTTTGACGTCGAAGACCGGGATAGCGGTGGAAGAGAGAAGGTTTTCGAAGATGTAGAATTGGAGGCATTACTTGACTCGTGTCAAAATCAAGAAGAATTGGCACGATCATTGGGAATGACTCAACAAGCCATTTCAAAACGCCTCAAAGCCATGGAAATGATTCAGAAGCAAAGAAATTGGGTGCCGTACGAGTTGAAGCCGAGAGATGTTGAACGGCGTTTGTTTGCTTGTGAATAGCTGCTTGAAAGGCAAAGATGGAAGGGATTTCTGCATCGCATTGTGACTAGGGACGAAAAATGGGTTCATTACGATAACCCCAAGCTTAGAAAATCATGGAGAGTTCCCGACCATGTTTCCACGTCGACGGCCAAACTGAATATTCACGGCTCCAGGGTCATGCTCTGTATTTGGTGGGACCAGCTCGGCGTAGTATATTATGAGCTGTTAAAACCGACTGAAACAATCACAGGCGATCGGTATCGAACGCAATTGATGCGTTTGAGCCGAGCATTGAAAGACAAACGGCCGCAATACAACAAGAGACACGATAAAGTGATTTTGCAGCATGACAATGCTCGACCCCATGTTGCGAAAGTGGTCAAGACATACTTGGAAACGTTGAAATGGGAAGTCCTACCCCACCTGCAGTATTCTCCAGACGTTGCTCCCTCTGACTATCACTTGTTTCGATCAATGGCACACGGCCTGGCTGACCAGCACTTCCGGTCTTATGAAGAGGTAAAAAATTGGATCGATTCGTGGATCGCTTCAAAAGATGATCAGTTTTTTCGACATGGGATTCGTACGCTGCTCGAAAGATGGGAGAAAGTAGTGGCCAGCGATGGACAATACTTTGAATCATAAATGTATAACCAGTTTTTACAATAAAGCCTCGAATTTCGGAAAAAAAAACGGCGGAAGCAAAGTTGTACACCTAATAATAGGATTTATTCATAAACAAGACTACTGGGTGTCACATGTTTTGAAAGATAGAGATGTTGAAAAACGTTTAACCATGTGCGAATTGTTGCTTCAAAGACAGAAAAGAAAGTCATTTTTGCATCGAATCGTTACTGGCGATGAAAAATGGATTCATTACGATAATCCAAAAAGAAGAAAATCATGGATGAAGCCTGGTCAGCTGTCAAAATCAATGGCAAAACAGGATATTCATGGAAGAAAGGTCATACTGAGTATTTGGTGGGATCAAAAAGGTGTGATATACTATGAGCTGCTGAAACCGAATGAAAACTGCTGATCACTGCTGATCGCTATCGAGAACAAATAGTCTATTTGAGTCGATCATTGAAAGAAAAACGTCGAAAATATGCCAAAAGGCATGACAAAGTCATTTTTCAACATGACAATGCTCGACCGCATGTAGCGAGATTGGTTAAGGAAACATTAAAACTGCTCGGATGGAATGTGTTACCTCACCCGCCGTATTCACCGGACCTTGCGCCATCGGACTACCATTTGTTTCGATCGATGCAACATGATCTTTCGGAACAGCATTTCACTTCTTGTGAGGATATTAAAAATTGGCTCGATGAGTGGATCACCTCAAAAAAGGAACATTTTTTTATCGTGGAATCCATTTGTTGAAAAGTGGCAAAATGTTATAGCTAACGACGGAAAATACTTTGAATGATGTATTGTTTATTCTTCTATTTTATTAAGTTATATAAATTTGAACAAAAAACGGTAGAAACTTATTCAAGTATCTAATATTATCATGTGTGACATGCTCCTGTATTCAAATTATTACTTGAAGCTTCTTTAAGCGCTCCTTTGCATAGGCTAACCATACTTTTTGTTGGAGCTGTAATTTGCTCATCGGTTGCAGTACCATGAGCTTGTCTTATTATACCTGGAAAAATAAATATATAAGAGATGTTGATAACGTAATTGCATTTGCATGATTACATTTGAAATTAATTAAGCAAACAATCGAGCAAACAAATATCTCTTTCCACTAATAACAGGTTTCCTAACTTGTTATACCAGTCAACTTTAACAATTTCATTTAATATTTCACTTCGCGGTGCAGAGTAACAATTTCTACTTATATATTCGTGTTGAAAGGGCAAAAATACACAATATTGCAAAGTTGAAGTAAATCAATGAAGATGTGCTTCTCCTTCAGTATTACCGATAAAAGTAATCATACCCAATAGCAAGTATATATCAAACCTATACACAAAGCATTACCTTCTACTCCAATACAATTTCTAATGCAAATAATAACTTATATAAGTAAACACAACAGCTTTTTAAGAGCCGGACATATTTCAAAACAAAAGACTAATTATAATAATAATAGTAATTTAATAATAAAGTTCATATTAAAATTTACATCCAAGTTGATCAATTGTCATACGCGTTTCGAACTCACAGAGTCCTCTTCAGTGACGTAACAATATAGTCTCGTATACAGTTGGTATGTGGAACAGCATCTTCTTCGCCATAAGGATACTGTAGTCATAGTGTGTAAAATTTCGGATGTTGCAATGTCCTCCGTATTAGCAAATTCGGTGGAGCGATGACCGTTAAATGCATTCTCTGTGATACAAGTGAAGCTCTTATATTTTTTTTATTGAATTGCAAAAATCTTTTTTTCAAAGGCCAATATAATGTACACGTATTATTTTTTTTTTAAATTAAATGTAGAACATAACTTAAAAAGATAAAATGTTTGATCCATACCTCTATTGCTCTTGTCTCTTAATGTGATCTTAAGCTCATAGCGGCAATTAGAAGGAAACCGTCTTACTTAATCTGACTAGTAACAACGAATGTGAAAATACAGTAAAAGCAAGTCATCGCTACACTTACATAATGTCATGACACTAGAAGGCCAACGCAGAAGTATTTTTATTATTGTTCTTCTAACTATGCTATTCAAGTAACGGTAAAAAGAAACTCCTTCATCTTCTTAAGATATTTTGGCAAGCTCCGATATAATGTCCAAATAGATTTCATTCAGTTGTTCGGAATCTCTCTGCAAATTGATACTTTTCTTTTGAGATCTAATATGTATCATTTCTGATATTAGTCTCTTATGATAATTGGAATCAATGTCAAGGATTTTTACGTCATCCCAATCAAAGGAATGAATACATTGTAACATATGTTCCGTAACAACTGAATGCTTGGATGGGTCCTGTCTTAAATTATACTTATGTTCCTTTACTCTAGTAGCTAGTTGTCTTTTAGTTTGTTCTACATAGGAAGCCTCGCAATTCTTACATAGAATTTTATACACTACATTTCCAATTTCTGATTTCTTTGTGCTATCTTTTGGGACTCCGATGAAACTATTAAGTTTAGAATTTTATACACTACATTTCCAATTTCTGATTTCTTTGTGCTATCTTTTGGGACTCCAATGAAACTATTAAGTTTATTTATACTTCTAAAACCTAAAGTCAATTCCGATTCTTTTATCCGAGCTGAGATTCTATTAGTAATTTTTTTGATGTATGGTAAAGCTATAAAATGTTTCCTTTGATTGGGATGACGTAAAAATCCTTGACATTGATTCCAATTATCATAAGAGACTAATATCAGAAATGATACATATTAGATCTCAAAAGAAAAGTATCAATTTACAGAGAGAGTCCGAACAACTGAATGAAATCTATTTGGACATTATATCGGAGCTTGCCAAAATATCTTGAGATGGTGAAGGATTTTCTTTTTACCGTTACTTGAATAGCATAGTTAGAAGAACAATAATAAAAATACTTCTGCGTTGGCCTTCTAGTGTCATGACTTTAAATGTAAGTGTAGCGATGACTTGCTTTTACTGTATTCTCACATTTGTTGTTACTAGTCAGATTAAGTAAGACAGTTTCCTTCTAATTGCCGTCTATGAGCTTAAGATTGTAACATTGGATTTTCGATCGTGCTGAGGATAGCCGCAGGAATCTAGTGTTCGGGCGGCGGGATCGAAGGTAGAGTGATGAGGCGTTCGTTTATTCTTATAACTACGTTTATTCTAAGACTAAGACTATTTACAATATATACAAGTTCCGGTATTGCCGGCTTAATGTTTCGTTCGCTGGCGCTAATGCGCGTGAATGCGGCTTAACAGCCGTCGGAAGCGTTCGGTTCGGTCCGTCGTTGTTCGGCGGCGTGATGATCACGCCGTGATCTCGCTGATTGTGATCGGGCGGAATCGGCGGGCTTCGCGGTATTTCGGCGGCGCGACGCTAGTCGCGGAGATCGGGCGGAGTCGGCGGACTTCGCGGTATTTCGGCGGCGCGGCTCTGGTTACAGAGATCGGGCGGAATCGGCGGATTCCGTTTTGCTTCGGCGGTGCGGTAGCGGATTAATTCGCAATGCGAATTAAAGGGATGATTGGAGAGGTGGAGGACCTCTCATCACGAGGCGGGGTTGTCACTCAGCTCGTGACTTGCCACTCAACACATGGTCTTCGGGATAACTACTCAGCTCGTAGTCGGCTTGATATACAGACGGACAATTGTCGTTCAGCGCACGACTCTCGTAGATGTTCAACTCTAAGGTGGAAAGATCTGCTCAACTCGCACCCTGGAGGACTTGCTCGCTCAGCACGCGGGTGGATAGGATCCGGAGACTATGTCTTCGGTGGAAAGACCTGCTCAGCTCGCTGGTCGGAGGGAACATGCTCTTTACCGAAAAATCGGTGATATTTACCCAGACACCACATGATATCATTCAAATATTCGAACAATCTACGATATGTTCGAAAAATATATGGCATATCCTCAAAATATGTCACGAATATCCGGAAAATAATATTTTGTTCCATATATTTTTTGGATATCCCTGGAATATCTTAAAAATAATATTTTATGTGAAATATTATCAAAATGTCCTACAGATATTCGCATGAAAATATATATACCCACTTTAATTTATACAGAATAGAGCAATCAGACCAGTAAAATATCTTGAAAATGAGGCATTTGAAAAAAAAATGTTTAATAAAAAAATTGCAGTGTATTAAGTTATACCCATCATGTGGTGATATTGATTTTAATGATCTTGAGAAATTACATCATAAGGTCACTTGAATTTTTTAAATGAGAACTCTTACTTTTGATTGCTTATTCTTATAGCTGACGTCGAGAGCTTTTCAAAACGGTATAAGTTCCTTTCCATTAAATATTTTCCAAGTTATGAGGCTTGAAAGTTATAATAGATATATGGCATATGCAATTATGTCATTTTGTGCGCGATAGCCTTAACTGTGATTGGTCGATTTGCTTACGACTCTCTTATTGGTTACGACTAACATGTGTAATGGCCTTTATATATGTTATACGGCCGTTCACAATCGAAAACGCGGCAAACCGTGACAAACCGTGTGACCACTGACCACGTGCGACGTAGACGTGTGAAAGGAAAAGGTATGTAAGACATATAGAAATAGATATGTATAAGAGATAAAGAATAATTCGAATTTTATTATTCTTTACACGCAGGAAAGATCAGTGACAAAAAGTGATCAAAAATTTTAAGACCGGCGAGGCTACGTCAATAAGTGGTAAGTTAACCTCAAAATATTGTTTTTGTTAAAACATGGGTAATTGTTCAGTATCGCTACCTCACCTCTGATTTTGATCCAACTAGTCTTATTCGAAGCGTTTTTGTGTGACAAAAAACTTTTCTCTCTGACAAAAGTGTCGCTCGTTGTATAAATCTTTTTAATGTATATTGTAATATTTTTATCTATAAATGTAACATGAAAATTTTTTTATATTTGCAAATAGGTTAACAGTTTGAAACTGGTGGGAGGAAAAGATATAAAGAGTATGTCCCTCAATTTGATGAAAAGGGTATTTACGAATGAAGTTGCTCATTTATACAGTTGGGTGGGCGGCAAGAAAAAGTTAGTGTTCGTAGATCTGAGAATCTATAAGGTTTTATTACGTAAGTCTGTTCATCAAACTTTATTTACATTTAACTTTCAACAGAAAACTACTTTCAAAATCACGTTAAAGTACCGTTATACATTTTTATTTTTCATTCACAATTAATATTGTTATAAGCAAAATAATGTTTTATAGTACAATTATATCAAAATTTATAAAACATTAGTTGCATGGAGAATTAAGTGCTTTATATACAGGGTGGCCCACATAACTCTTAACAGCTGAATATTTCGGAAACCAAACCCGTGAGAGAAAAATTTTTTAAACAAAAGTTGTTTGGTTTCAAGGGGGCCATAAGATGGTACCATTGGTTTGACCTTGAAGAATTATTTGAAAGTCACATAAAAATTACCTCAATTTTTTTAAATGGCATTCCCTATTTTTTATTACATATTCTTGTAGCTTATCTCGAGAGCTTTCCAAAACACTATAATAAAGTATTTTTTTATTAAGTATTTTCCGAGTTATAAGGGTTGAAATAATTTCTTAATTTTACATAAACTATAAAATATCTCGTAAAATATTCACCTTTTGATGACCTTACCTCAATACTTTTATGCACAGAATGATGAGAGGAATCAATTGGTGTAAAGAAAACACATAGTTGTTGTTAACAAAAAGTATGTAATTGTTAGTTACAAATTGCATATTTTTTATTAAAAACAACTATGTGTTTTCTTTACACCAATTGATTCCTCTCATCATTCTGTGCATAAAAGTATTGAGGTAAGGTCATCAAAAGGTGAATATTTTACGAGATATTTTATAGTTTATGTAAAATTAAGAAATTATTTCAACCCTTATAACTCGGAAAATACTTAATAAAAAAATACTTTATTATAATGTTTTGGAAAGCTCTCGAGATAAGCTACAAGAATATGTAATAAAAAATAGGGAATGCCATTTAAAAAAATTGAGGTAATTTTTATGTGACTTTCAAATAATTCTTCAAGGTCAAACCAATGGTACCATCTTATGGCCCCCTCGAAACCAAACAACTTTTGTTTAAAAAATTTTTCTCTCATGGGTTTGGTTTCCGAAATATTCAGCTGTTAAGAGTTATGTGGGCCACCCTGTATATGTACGTAGAAGTTAGCATGATTCAGTTTGCAGATTTTATTACGGTTTACATTGATTGATTATTTACTATAACCATGATTTCTCACTATATCTATTTGTCGTTTTTACGAAATAGTTATTTTATTGTGCGAAATTTAGTTTTAATATTTTTAATCTTAAATTATACAACTTTATAAACAGAATCTTTCAGAAATTTTAAATGAAAAATACTGATATAAAAAATTTTGTTGAATACTATTTTTAAACAGTGTTTTATATTTATTATTATCATTAATAGTTTATTTAGATTGAATATTAACTGATTTTTTAGTATACTAAAATATTATTATTATATAATTACGAAATTTATAAACTATTACATTTTATCAAAAATAAAGTGAAAATATGAAAAAAATATTAAAAATTATACATATAAAAAATAATTTTATGATAAAAGATTTATTTTTAATATACAAATTAAAAAATAATGTTCTTTTATATATAAAACATTTTGTATTACAGATGCCATCAGAAAAAGATTTCCTGCCTGTACAGAAGACGATTTTGCTAAGCCGGCCAAAGTGTGGCTCGCACATGCGAAAGAGCGTATGAAGATTTAAATTTTATTTTCATATATAATATTATTTTTAATTTTATTTTTATATTCATATAATATATTATAAAATTTTATTTTTATATTTATATAATATATATTACTTTTTTTTAAATTTTACTTTTCAAATATGGATCTCATATATAATAAAATATATTTTATTACTAACGTTATATTATGTTAATATTTTATATGTATCAATAAAATAAAAAAAACTATTGACAATTTTTGAATAGTATTTTTTTCTCTCAATAGCATTCTTCCATAAAGGTATAATGTATATATGTGCCTAGTTCGTCATATTCCAGTAATATCCTAACCATATCCTCCCGAATATCTTAAAATATTCTAAAAATATCTTGAGAATATCACTTCGAATATCTTGAAAATATCGTCAGTAAAAGAAAGAAGCGGACATTTGAATATCCTCAGCATATTTTCAGAATATGCTAGAATATTATTCAAATATGCGCCAGGCGTGGTGGGTTCGCCCGGGCGGTAGGTGCCCCGTCACCGCGCAGTTCTCTTTCCACCCCCCACCCCCCCCCAGCCCTCTGTTTTTTGGGGTGTCGTCCTCGGATTGCATTCTTTCTTGGGTTGGGGGGTAGCGGGGTGGTGCCGGCTAGGGTGCGGGTCCCGGGTGGTTGTTTTGGGTGGTTTCGCGGCCTGGGGGCTGCCCTTCCTCGCGCGTTGTGGTGGCACGGGGCGGCACTTATGGGGGGTGGCCCCTGTTAACTTTCCCTTTTCCCCCTTCCCCGCCTGTCTGTTCCACGCCCCCTCCGCGGCCCCACCTGACTCCCCCCCCCCCCCCCCCCTCCTTTCTCCCCTCCTCGCCCCCGCGCCCGTTTTTTCTCCTCCCTCGCTCCCCCCCACCCCCCCCCCCCCCCCACCCCTTCTCCTCCCCATCCCTTGTCCACTCCTTTATTGGCCCCTTGTTGCTTGTTGCTTTGGTCCGGCTGTTTCCCCCCGCTTTTTTCTTTTTTTGTTTGTATGCTAGATTCCCCGTCCTGGTTTGGTTTTTTTTTCTTGTTTTTCCCGCCGGGCGTCTCTTCGGCCGGCTTCTTTTTTTACTGATCTTTTTGGCCTTCTTTTTTTTTTTTTTTTTATTTTTTTTTGCTTTTTTGTTTTTTTTTTTTCCCCCCGGACCCGGTCGGGGTAGGGTGGTGGGGGGGTTTCTCCGCTTTTTTCTTTGGGTCTTGGTTTTGGTTCCGGGTGTGCTGTGCCTCGTGTTCCTGGGACTTCTCCGTCCCCCCGGGCGTCCTCCTTCTCTTTTTGTGGCCCACGCCCCCCCCCCCTTCGTTTTTTTTGGGTTCGCCCCCCCCCCCCCCGCCCCCCCCCCGCCCGTGCTTTCGGTCCCCCCCTTTTGTTTTGTTTTTTCCCCCCGCCCTTTTGGCCACCGTGTTTTTTGTTTTTTTTTTTTGTCCCCCCGGTATCCCCCTTTGCTCCTTTTTTGTTTTTTCCCCCTTAGGCCCCCCCCCCCCCCCCCCCCCTTTTTTTTTTTTTTTGTTGTCGGTTTCCCCTTTGTCTTCTTTTTTTTTTTTTTTTTTTTTTTTTTTTATGCCCCCCTCCCCCTCTCTTTTCCCCCTTTGCCCCCCGCCCTTTTTTTTTTTTTTTTCTTTTTTCCTCTTCCCTTCTCCCTTTTTTTTCCTATTGTTTTTCCCCCCCGTTTTTTTTTTTCTGTTGCCGTCTTTCTCCCCTCTTCTCTTTGTGTTCTTTTCCCCCCCTTGCCTCCCGTACCCATGTTCTGCTTCCTGTTTTTTATTTTTTTAAGTTTTTTTATATATATTTTTTGTTTTTTTTTTTCTTTTTTTTTTTTTTTTTTTTTTTTTTTTTTTTTTTTTTTTTTTTTTTTTTTTTTTTTTTTTTTTTTTTTTTTTTTTTTTTTTTTTTTTTTTTTCTTGGTTTTTTTTTTTTTTTTTTTTTTTTTTCTTTTGTGTTGTTTTTTTTTTTTTTTTGGTTTTTTTTTTTTTTTTTTTGTGGGTTGGTTCTTTGTTTTTGGTTTTCTTTTTTTTTTTTTTTTGGGTTTTTTTTTTCTTTTTTTTTTTTTTTTTTTTTTTTTTTTTTTTTGTTTTTTTTTATTTTTTTTGTTTTTTTTTTCTTTTTTTTTTTTTTTCTTTTGTTACTTTTTTCATTTTTTTTGTTTTTTTTTTTTTTTTTTTTTTTTTTTTTTTTTTTGTTTGTTGTTCTCTCCCCCGCCCCCCGGCCTCCCCTCCGCTCTTTTTTTTTCTCTTTTTTTTTTTTTTTTTTTTCCCCCCCCCCCCTTTTTCTTTTTCCCGTCTGGGCCCCCCCCTTTTTTTTGTTCCCTTTGTTTTTTTTTTTGCTCCCCCCCCCTTGGGCTCCCCCCCCCCCTCCCTTCTCCCCTGCCGCCCCCCGCGGCGTTGTTCCCCCCCGCGCTCCTTCCCCGCCCTTTGCCTTGGCTGGGTGGTTGGGGTTTTGGGGTGGGGTTGGGGGTGGTGGTGGGTCTCGCAGGTCGGTAACAGGAGGGTTGGCGCGGTGCGGAAACAATTGTTTATACCAGGGGTGACCCGCTACAGTAACGCTTCGTTACAAGATCATATTAAGAGACAAGAGCAATAGAGGTATGGATCAAAGGAGGAGGGTCAATAAGGCTGATTTTTGGGCTGAAATGTCGCACTTTTTCCATTGCATTTTTGAATAGTAGATATCAAGAGCTTCCCAAAACACCCTATTTAAACCCTTTTTCGTTGGGGTAAACGATAGTTACGATCGATCAAAGTTAGAGTAATATTGCTAAATGGGAATTATTTTACTCTATCAAATCTTTAAGAAATAAAACATTTTTCAAGATGCTTGTTATTATGAGTTTATGGGGGTTGCTGAGCACGAATCAAACATCAGTTTACAAAAATTCAATATGGCGGATACAAAATGGCGGACGACTTTTTTCAAAATCAATCCAATTCGCATGAAACTTGTTAATTGGGGGTTCATAGGATCGCTGATCACGAATCATACATCAGTTATGAACAATTCAATATGTCGAATGCAAAATGGCGGACGATTTTTCTAAATATGAATTCAATTCCTATGAAGCTCGTTACTCGAGGTTTTCTATGATCGCTGATCACGAAGTTGATGCCGGATTTGCATCAGATAGTCGGAGATTCGCTGATTACGAATATATCAGATTTTGATAAGAGTATTTGTTTCTTTTTACCCTCCTCTTTTTAAATACGGGCTTGGGACCGTCACTGGCAGAGTTACTTTTTTTTAAATTAGTTTTTTATTTTTTTTATTTTTTTAATTTTTTTTTATTTTTTTTTATTTTTTAAATATTTTTTAGGTTTCTGATTATATTATAAAAAAGGGAAAACATTAACTCATATTTTTTTCAAGTCGAATACATTCAAGAAGATTCTATTCGACTTGAAAAAAATATGAGTTAATGTTTTCCCTTTTTTATAATATAATCAGAAACCTAAAAAATATTTAAAAAATAAAAAATATAAAAAAATAATTAAAAAATAAAAAAATAAAAAAATAATTTAAAAAAAAGTAACTCTGCCAGTGACGGTCCCAAGCCCGTATTTAAAAAGAGGAGGGTAAAAAGAAACAAATACTCTTATCAAAATCTGATATATTCGTAATCAGCGAATCTCCGACTATCTGATGCAAATCCGGCATCAACTTCGTGATCAGCGATCATAGAAAACCTCGAGTAACGAGCTTCATAGGAATTGAATTCATATTTAGAAAAATCGTCCGCCATTTTGCATTCGACATATTGAATTGTTCATAACTGATGTATGATTCGTGATCAGCGATCCTATGAACCCCCAATTAACAAGTTTCATGCGAATTGGATTGATTTTGAAAAAAGTCGTCCGCCATTTTGTATCCGCCATATTGAATTTTTGTAAACTGATGTTTGATTCGTGCTCAGCAACCCCCATAAACTCATAATAACAAGCATCTTGAAAAATGTTTTATTTCTTAAAGATTTGATAGAGTAAAATAATTCCCATTTAGCAATATTACTCTAACTTTGATCGATCGTAACTATCGTTTACCCCAACGAAAAAGGGTTTAAATAGGGTGTTTTGGGAAGCTCTTGATATCTACTATTCAAAAATGCAATGGAAAAAGTGCGACATTTCAGCCCAAAAATCAGCCTTATTGACCCTCCTCCTTTTATCTTTTTAAGTTGTGTTCTACATTTAATTAAAAAAAATAATAATACGTGTACATTATATTGGCCTTTGAAAAAAAGATTTTTACAATTCAATAAAAGAAATATAAGAGCTTCACTTGTATCACAGAGAATACATTTAACGGTCATCGCTCCACCGAATTTGCCAATACGGAGGACATTGCAACATCCGAAATTTTACACACTATGACTACAGTATCCTTATGGCGAAGAGGATGCTGTTCCACATACCAACTATATACGAGACTATATTGTTACGTTACAGAAGAGGACTCTGTGAGTTCGAAACGCGTATGACAATTGATCAACTTGGATGTAAATTTTAATATGAACTTTATTATTAAATTACTATTATTATTATAATTAGTCTTTTGTTTTGAAATACGTCCGGCTCTTAAAAGGCTGTTGTGTTTACTTATATATTTATATTGAGGAGCCATATACCAATTAATTTTAACAACTTACATATTACAAAATCTTGTATCTCCCTTTATCTTTACTGGTCCTCCACTACAGAATACTACTGTGCGAATGAGATGATACGTCAAACAAATGAAGAGGCAGTTACGTGACACGTGTGTCCATTACATTTGAACTTTTTGCACTTTATTGCACTAGTTCTCTTGTCTTCTTTCATCCACAAATCAAACGCTATATTAAACCTACCGCACACGATGCTTGTTTCCTTGCTGAATCCACTAATATTCTATAAATGCAGCAATCAGAACCAAGTATTTCATAAAATCTGCGGTGGGTTTTACTGTTCGTATATACTTATGATATTCGGAAAATGTACGGAATATTACGGATGAGCTCAGTATATTTCAGGAATATGCTATTCCATATATTGTCAGATAATTGGATGCAGTAGATCCTATAGATATATGATTCGTAATATACCGTAAGTGATATTCTGCGAATATCACCAGTATATTATATACGTCCTGTAATGAATTCAGTATATTCGAATGATATCATGTGCTGTCTGGGTCGAAATGAACTTTAAATTTCGATCATTATTTCGATTCGATGAAATATCGATGATTTCGACGTCGATTTGATGTCGATTCGATGGGTCATTTCTCGCTGGGTATTTTGAGAATATACCGCAAATATACTGAAAATAATATACTGTGAGAGATATTAATAGTATATCTTGAGAATATACGCGAATATATTGAAAATAATATACTTTTAGAGACCTTAAAAGTATATCTTGAGAATATACGCGACTATACCAAAAATAATATACTGTGATAGATATTAAATGTATATTCTGAAAATATACGTAGATATACCGAAAATTATATATACTGTGAGAGATATTAAAAGTTTATTCTGAATATACCAGTAGACGCTACAAGTCTCTTATCCCGCACCCTTAAAGTCGACTTTTTGGGGGTGTAGAACTATTAAAATATAAAAAATTTTGAAATGCCTGTAGCATATTCCGAAAGGTGGTATCGCCACGAGTAAGTTAAGCCAAAAAAGAAAAAAATCGGTCAAGCCGTTCTGGACATATAAACGGTCAAAAAGTGATGTTTTTCACGAAAAATGAAGTAACGTCTTCTTCTTCTTCTTCTTCTCTGTCCGCAATCATATGTACTTCTCTTCTCTCTTACCTTTCACTCACACCTCCCCCAACTTCCACTCACCCACTCCCCCCTCCCCTCCCTTTCTCCCCTCCCTTCCCTCCCCCCTCTCCCCTCCCCTTCTCAATTTTTTCGTCTTTTTCGCTCTATTTCGCACTTTTTCATCATCTTTCACCCCCTCTCTCACTCTCTCACACCCTTTCTGGTGTATTTACCATTTATTAAAAATTTTCAAAAACCACCCCTTAGACGTGAAATTTAATTTAATCTAGCTTGTGCTAGACGTCCAATTAGAAAAATTATTTTTGGATTTATTGCGTGCCCAAACAAAAATACGATAGTTGCAATAGCGCTGAAATCGGGCTTGCTTTAGGCGCCCAATTAAAGAAATTTGGAGTGCTCTGCTTATAAAAGATATCCCAGAGACGATTAATTTGTGTATTAGTTATATATTTAAAAATATTTTATACCAGATGTAGTTTACACCAGACGTAATGATCGTGTTAAAATCGGAGAGACGAATAAAATATATGGTTGCGTGCTCACAAGAATAGCTGATGGAGGAGCTCATTCTTTATTTTCAATATTATTGTATTTTTGACATACAAACGGTTAAACATCTCGGAGAAATAAAGACAGTTAGCGAGTGACTGTGTCAGTGTCAAAATTAAAACGGAATAAAAATCTATTTGAAATTAGGTCATCACTTCAACGATAAAAATAATATAAGTATAAGTATATAACTACGTACAACTATATAATGTAAAAATAATTATTTGAATATATTGATGAAAGAATATTAGCATTTTAATAAATTATGTTATTTATTGAAATTTTATAACTTAATCGATATATTGTGTTACATACGTTACATGTAATTTCAGTTTTACTAATTCAAACTATTAATGATACATTAGTGGTTCTAGTAATCATTTCGTGCATCGACTTTACTAAAAATTGACTCTATTGATAAACTACGTAAATTACACGCGGAATAATAATAGGGAAATACTGTAACTAAAATACAGAAATGTAACAGAAGCGTATATAAAAAGAAGTATATGGAGATTTTCGCACACAAGTGTCTTACAAGAACCCGTAAATTAACCCATAAGAAATGTTAATTAAAGAAATGTTAACGACATAGGTCCCATACTTTTGCGATGTACCGTTTTTGAGATATTGAATTTCACCCCTAAGCGGTAGTTTTTGAAAATTTTTAATAAGTGGTAAATTAACCCCATAAGAAACCGATAATTAACGACACAGATACAGATATTTAGTAACAAAAAATTTATTCTATTATTGAAATCATGTAAACGATTAATCCGCACATTGTAATTGAAACAAATGCACTTTGCAGTAAGAGCTTTATTGTGTTAGTTTTCTTCATTTAAAAAGTGCTATAATAAAATCATTTAATTATTAATGACAGTATTCTTCAAATCAAGAAAACTAATACAATTCTGCCTACAAAGTGTGTTTGTTTTAATAATAGTATGCAGATTATTTAACAGTTCAGTTATTTGTATCTTTTACATGATTTTAATATTAGATTAATATTTTTGCTTAGATATTTAATGGACGAAATTGCATATGCATTTCAAGAAACAAAATATATTACAGGGTCAAAAAATATTTCAAATATCATTTTTCAATCACATTATTCATTGCAATAACAAAATAAACTTTTGATGGGTAACGATAACTTTGATCAACAACACTTTTAATACCATTATATAGAAAGCTTAATCCAAAAACAACGTATTTTTTTAAATAACGCAATAGTATCAGAAAAATTTTTTGATCTAATGACATATTTTGTTTTCTGAAATACATATATACAATTTTGTCAATAAGGTATTGAGTACAATAACTCGAATAACAATAACAATAAAAGCAGACACATCTATATTATAATGTCATCGACACGCTTAGATACATACACAGGATGGGACAAAAGTGTGGATATACCCGAATATTTCATAAAAGTTGTATTTTAGAAGAGAATGTTTCAGACGAAAGGGTTTAGAAAGGGTTTAGAAGGATTTATTCACTGTTCTTATCCGTTTAATATTGGGTGGCGTCCCTAAAGTTAGATCAAGATCACATCGATATTTTTAAATGGAACACTCTATTTTTTATTTTAGAATCTAATAGCTGGTGTTAAGAGCTTCTCAAAACACTATAATAAAGTTATTTCGTAAAATATTCAGTTTTTGGTAGATCTTATCCTAACTTTTATGCACAAAATAATAAGACAAAACTATTGGTGCAAAGAATATAGCTATTAAAAAAAAAAAATACGCAATTGCATATTGCAAATAACATAACATTTTTTAAACTTTGTGTTTTTTTTGCACTAATTGATTCATATATCTGTACTCTAAAAAGTAGGTGATATCCTCAAAAAATCATAAATGAAAAGGTCAAGCCATGTTCAAAAATAGACCCTCAAAAATGTAAATTTTTGCAAATTTAAATGATTATCTAATAATATAACCATGAAAAGTAACTGATATATTATGCAAGGCGCCAGTTCAAAGTGAACATACATAAAGTATATATTATCTAAATTAATTAATAAAATAAATAATATAATAAATTTAATAATATATTACCACGAAAAATGACTGATATGTTATTCAAGGTGCAAATTCAAAATGAACATACATACTTAAGGTGTATATATTATAAGTAAAATTGATTAAAATTTGACTCTAAGTGAAAGTACATAAGTGATATGTTATTCTAGTGCACAAAATATAAAAGTCGTTTATTGAAGTTTGATTTGAAATTTATACAATCTTGGACAATGAAAAATAGTTGTTTTCATAATTCCAGAGTACTAATTTGTTAATGACTCGGAAAAAGAACATGGCGGCCAGTGTTTTGATAACAGTGTTTTGATAATGATTAATTTAAATATTAGCATTCTCTCTCTCCCTCTCTCTCTCTCCCGCCCCCCCCCCCTCTCTCTCTCTCTCTCTCTGGGTAGGGTGACATATGTGATTGATATTTAACAGTACTACTAACTTATTGAATAGTTAGAGGCAAGTTGTGTCGGATAAATCGGAATGTAAGTATTATTATTCCTAAGTGGATACTGAGAAACGCATCGAAGTTTTTTGAGAGCAGGCCGCCATGTTCTTTTTCCGAGTCATTAACAAATTAGTACTCTGGAATTATGAAAACAACTATTTTTCATTGTCCAAGATTGTATAAATTTCAAATCAAACTTCAATAAACGACTTTTATATTTTGTGCACTAGAATAACATATCACTTATGTACTTTCACTTAGAGTCAAATTTTAATCAATTTTACTTATATATACACCTTATGTATGTATGTTCATTTTGAATTTGCACCTTGAATAACATATCAGTCATTTTTCGTGGTAATATATTATTAAATTTATTATATTATTTATTTTATTAATTAATTTAGATAATATATACTTTATGTATGTTCACTTTGAACTGGCGCCTTGCATAATATATCAGTTACTTTTCATGGTTATATTATTAGATAATCATTTAAATTTGCAAAAATTTACATTTTTGAGGGTCTATTTTTGAACATGGCTTGACCTTTTCATTTATGATTTTTTGAGGATAATATACTATTAAAAATATTTTAGAGATATTCTCAGTATCTTATGTATATTGCATAGATTAACAGTACGTGTACAGAATAATCGAATGATATAATATGCTGTGTGGGCTTATATCTATCCCACACAGCACATATAGATTCTGAGAATTAAAGATAAAAATGTAAACAATTTACAACAGCTCCTTGGATATAAAATCTTAAAATAAATAAAAGCCTTTTTTTAGAGCCAAAACATATGTATATATAATGTGGTTAATAAAACTATTACAATCATTTGTTAAAACATGTCGCAAACAATTTGTATATACGTAGACGCGTTTCGGCTCATTGAGTCCTCTTCAGTAACGCAAAAAAGAATTAACAAACATACCAATAACTTAAATAACAGAGAAATCGAACAACCAAACAGCTCGAATACTAATAATAACCAGAAACAATATTTAGTCTTACCGTACATCAAAAATGTCACTAACAAAATATCTGCTCAAATTAATAACCACATAAATAAAAGAATTAACAAGCACATGTCTACATCGAATCTACATAACAAAGCAACGGATAATTCAGATGAAAATACTGTAGACCGAAAAAAGTTCTTAGTCTTGCCTTACATCAGGGGAGTGACCAACAAAATATCATCTAATTGTAAGTTAAAAAAATCTAACTTGAACGTGGGACTTAGATGCACAAATAGACTTAGCAGATTCATTGGGGTCCCAAAAGATAGAACTAAAATATTGGAGAAAAACAATGTTATATATAGGTTACAATGCAAGGATTGCAAGGTCTCATATGTGGGACAAACCAAGAGACAATTATCTACGAGATTAAAGGAGCATAAGAATAACATAAGCTTGACTCGTCCAAACAATCTGTAGTCTCTGAACATATTTTACAATATAATCACACATTTGATTGGAATAACACGAAAGTTCTAGATACTGAATCTAATTACAACAAAAGATTGATATCAGAAATGATACACATTAGATCACAGAAAAAAAGCATTAATTTACAACGGAATACAGAATGTTTAAATGAGACCTACACAGATATCATATCGAAGCTTGCCAACTAATATCGATCTTACTATTCGTTCGACTATCGAGATTAATAACATTATTCCAATTTTTGGCGAGTCACATTTCATAACATTGTGAACAGTGTAGTGATGACCGTCTCATCGTCCTATACATTAGACATACTCATTACAGAACAATAAGCCAGACACATAGAACGGTTACATTTGATATTTTGGTTACGTCCACGATGAAGAACAAAGGTATTTTAATTTTATTTATAACAAACCAAGAAACTACGTTTTATATTTTAACAATTAACTTAATAACCCCACGATTGCTATTTTAACAGTCTTCCCGACGACTCATAATTTTAACCTTTTGATTTGACGGATTATTCCTTTTACGGTCATCGCTCCACCGAGTTAAACAATCCGGAGGACGTCACGATGCTTTGTTTTATCTTTTTGACTGCGACAGATGCTCACGGCTATGGGCATTCCGTTATTTAATTTTATTTATTAATTTTATTTTTAATTATTTATTTTATTATTTATTTTTTATTGAGTGTAATGCGAGAAGATGTTAGTTTTCAGCTCCTGCTGAAGAGGACTCCGTGAGTCCGAAACGCGTTCAGGTTTAACTTGTTTAATATGTGTATAGACGTAAAATTGTAAATATATGTTTTCTTAAACTATTAGTTATTGTTATTATACTATTGGGCTCAAAAAAGGCGAAAATCTACATTTGTTAATTTGATATTAAGGAGCCATATATTAATGTTTATAATTATAATTCTGATATAAACTTAGGATTAAGATGCATCAATAAATTGAACAAATTTATCAAGGTACAAAAAGATAAAACGGAAAAACTTAAAAAGAGCAATGTCATTTATAAGATTCAATGTAAAGACTGTGATGCATCTTATGTTGGACAAACCAAAAGACAACTTTCGACAAGAATAAAAGAACATAGATACAATGTAAGACTTGACCCATCAAAGCATTTGGTAGTTACTGAACACATGTTAAAATATAACCATTCGTTTGACTGGGAGGATGTTAGAATTCTTGATACTGAATACAATTATCAAAAACGTTTAATATCTGAAATGATCCATATCAAATCGCAGAAAGTAAGCATTAATTTACAAAAAGATTCTGAACAACTGAACGAGGCTTACTTAGAAATTATTTCAAAACTTGCTAAACAATAGTATTAAAAAGATCTATAACTTTATCACTTTCACAATTACACACACACACAAAACTTGCTAAATAATAGGATTAAAAACATCTATGACTTTATCACTTTCGAATATACAGATGATAATACATTATCGTTTGGTGCTTTCCCCTTCTTAATCTTATGCTATTATGTCTGTGTTATTGATGACGTCTTTTTTATCTTCATGCTCAGTTCGTTTCAATATTAACATCTATTAAGACGTTCTGATATGAAAGATCATATAATGAGACTAAGAGGAGCAAGAACAGGTATTGTTAATAAATCCAAATATTCTTAATTTTATATAGAAATTATTTCTTATCAATCAGTAAAAATAACTATTACGAATAACTTATGATTTTCATCAAACTCCGGATAATGCAATTCCTGCTCCTCTTTCTTCTCATTATCATATAGTGCTTTCTTTTGGTTATTACTCACGGACATTTCCAATTCGAGGGAGTCAGTGACATCAACTCTTCAAAAACCATGATTGTCTCAACATCCGTGACAACGAGATTGCATCCCCCACAGGATCTATCTATTCAGCATCGTTGACTACATCTGTTTTAAATTTTGCGTTACTGAAGAGAGCTCATTGTTAGACCTAGACTTACATGACTACACCTAACTTATTTTACGCTCTTTAACCTAACGCCTGTCGCACGCTCAGACCGCTCTCCTCTCTCGAGACTTCCGTTTCCTTCATTCCCTCCTTCAGTCCATTCATTCATCCAACACCTTCTCATCCCCCCCTCACCTCTTTCCTCCCTCCTCTTCCTCCCCCCTCTCCCCACACCCTCCATCCCCTCTCTCCCCTTCCACCTCCCTCATCCATTCCTCCCCTTCCCCCTCTCCCCCCAAAATTCTTCCACAAACCTCTTGCCAACTCCCTCCTCCCTCTATCCAGCTCCTGCATCTCTCCCACACATGTTCCCAAGACTCTGCTTCCCCCCCACACATTCTACATTCCCTCTCCCTTTCCTCTCCCCAGTATCTACTCTCTCTTATCTCATTTCCCAACCTGAATCTGGCTATTCTTCTCCACCTGCTTTCTCCCCAACCCTTCTTTAGGTATCCTGGTAATCCCTCGTTCTTTATTATGCCGTACCACTTATTGTATCTTGAGTTTTCTATCTTTTTTCGTCTCTCATTTTCTTACATGTTCTTCTCCCTTCTCTCTATTTCCTCCCATACACTATCCCACTCCGTGCCTCCCGCTCTTACCTTGTCCCATTCCACACCTCTTTCCTCGAAAAACTCCTTCCTTTCTCTCTCCCATTCCGATATATCTCTTCCCTTTTCCCCTCTCTTCCTTACCTCTTCTAGGCATGCTCTCGCTAATTCCCCTCCCCTACCCTCCTCTAACCTCTTCTCAAAACACCATGCCCTTCTTGCTGCCTTACTCCTTATCTTTTCTCTCTGTAACTCCTCTCTAATCATGTATCCTGGTGTACTATTGTCTGCTCCTAACACCCATTAAAAAATCTTTCCTGTAACCTTTCTATCTCTTGTCTTTCTTTCCATCCCCAAATTTCTGCACCGTATCCCACAACCGTCCACACCAGTCTATCGAACAACCAGATTCTCCTACCCCAATCCTTTCCATATCTCCTTTTACCAATCCCCCATACCTGTCCTATTATACTTGCTGCTCTTTTCACTCTTTCCTTTACCTGTGCTTGCTGTTTTCCGTTTGTTTGGAATCTATATCCCAGGTAAGTATATTCTCTCATCTCCTCTATCACCTTTCCCTTCCATCTCCAACTTATTTTCTTTCTTCTTCCTCTCCCTCTATCAAACCTACAATCTTCGTCTTTTCCACATTTATCTCTAAACCTTTCCTGTCTATGTAATCTTCCAGTCTCTCTAACATACTCTTCATCTCCTCTTCCTTCTCCGCTATTAGAACTATATCGTCCGCGTATAATAACGAGTATACCTTTCTTCCCCTATCCTTGTTCCTCCCCACTTCACTTTCCTTAGCCCTTCTTCTAGATCTGCCAGTACTAGGTTAAATAAAATTGGACTCATCGGGCATCCTTGTCTGACCCCTCTCGCCGTCCAAAAACCTTCTCCTTCCTCACCATCTATTCTGCATTTTGTTTCTCTAAGAACTTCTTCGATCCTTTCCACGAGCCCTTCTCTTACCCTCCTCTCTCTCAGCGCCTCCACCACCGTCTTCCTATTCACTGAATCGAACGCCGCTTTTAAATCCACGAATAAAGCAATTATTTTTCCTCCCTTCTTTTCTAACTGTCTGTTAATCAGGTAGTTTAGAACGAATATATTGTCCATCGTCCCTTTTCCTTTCCTGAAGCCTACTTGGTTCTTCGGTAGCATCCCCTTTTCCTCCACTTCCTCTCTTAATCTTTCCGTTAGCACTGTTGTATAGATCTTGTACAAGGTAGGCATTAATGTTATCCCCCTATACTCTCTCACTATTTCTCCTTTCCCTTTTTTCACCACTGGTACGATGGCCCCTTCTTTCCAGTCTTCAGGCCATCCTTCCCCTCTCCACACTCTGTTACAGATCTTCCAGCCCCATTCCCTCACCTCTTCCCCTCCATACTTCCATACTTCGTTCGGTATCCCGTCTTTCCCCGTTGCTTTCTTATCCTTTACCTTCCTTATTATGTCCCATATTTCTTTCTTTTCTATGTCCTTCTCCTCTATGGATCTTCCCCGCCTTTCCTCTCCCATCACTACTCTCCCTTCTACTCCCCCTAACAACCCTCTAAAGTGCTCTTCCCATTCTTCCATTCCGATTTCTCTGTTCACTACTTTCCTTCTTTTTCTTTCCTTGTTCACTATCTCCCAAATCTGTCCCTCCTGTTTTGCCTCTTCTATTTGTCTTTCCCATCTCCGATTCTCTTCCTGTTTTTTTCGAATGCATACTTCTTTGTATTCCTTCTTCAACTCTTTATACCTTTTCCCTCTCCTCCTCTCCTCCTCCACGCTCTCAGTTCCTTCCTTACCTCTCTCTTTGCTGCCTGACACTCTTCATCCCACCAACCTTTTGGCTTCTCCCCATTCTTTCCTTTCATTATCTCCTCTATCTCTGTTAGAGTCTCCCTTATTTTGCTACAACCTACGTTGAGTTCTACCTCCATTCCCCCTCCCTCCACCTTCATCTTTCCTAACCTCTCCTCAAATTTCCCCCTCCCCTCCTCATTCCATACCCCTCTACTCGGCCTCTTCCCTCCTCTTCTCTTTCCTCTCATCTCTTCTCAGAGGATATAGGTCTCACTTCCTCCTTGTCCTCTTCTCGTATTATTACATAATCTATTACTGTCTCTCCTCTTCCCCCTGTGTAAGTGTATTCTCCCTTTTCATCTCCTCTTACCCCCCCATTCAAAATAATCCACCCTCTCTCTCCTATCCAACTTAACAGTTTCTTTCCTTCCCTATTTATCTTCTCATCTTTTGACTCTCTTCTTTTTACTTCCTCCTCTCCTATGTCCCTTTCTACGCTTCCTCCTTCCTTGCCTGTCCTTGCGTTAAAATCTCCCCCAATTATCGTTTTTCTGTCCGCCTCTCTTTCTTCCATCCATTCCCTCAACTGTTCTAGCTTCCTGTCCATGTCTCCGTTTACATACACTCCTACCACTCTCTTTCCCTCCCATATTTTATACTACCGATCATGATCCCTTCCATTTCCCTTTCCTTCTCTTCTTCATCTCTTATTCCATTTCTTATTCCCAGCACCATCCCCCCTTTTGCTCTGCCTCTGCCTCTATCTCTTCTTGCTGCCTACATCCTCCATTTATAGTCTCTTGGTAGCTTCCTCTTTATTCTTTCCCATGTTCCCTCTTCTATCCAGGTTTCCATTAATACCACCACGTCCCACTCCTCCAAACTTCTCCAGAATTCCTCTTCCTTCTTTTTCAGTCTCGCCACGTTCCAAAACACCATTCTCATTATTTCCTTTTCCTCTTCTGTCGCTATACTCCTCATATTTCCTTCTGTCCTCCCCTCCGGATCCTCTTCTTTTTCCTCTTCTCTCTTGCCTTTCTTCTCTCCCCCTCTTCTCCTCTTTCCTCCCTTCTAACCTTCCCCTCTCCCCCCCTTTACCCCTTCCCCCTGTTGTTCATTTTCTATCCCTCTATACCTAGTTTCCCTACTTTCCATCATTCCTACTTCCGTCTCCCATCTTCTTCCTCCCTCATCCCTCAGCTCTTCCTTTGCTTCGTCCCATTTCCACCACTTCCCGTCTATTTTTAGTTCACCTTTACCTATCCATACCCTCTTACCTTTAACTTGTTCTTTCAACGCAATCTGCCTCAATCTCCATCTTGTTTTTCTTTCGATCCATGTTAAATCATCCTCTATTCTTATTGCCCTACCTCTCAAGCATTTCTTCATTTCCCATCTTCCTTTTATCCTCCATGCTTCCCAGATTCACTAGTGCCATTCCCCCTCTCTCCCCCCTTCCCCTTCCAATTCCTTCGTTCTTCCTTCCCCTAGTTTTACTCCTAGTTCCTTCAGTACCTCCCTAACCTCTCTCTCTATTCCTTTCCCTTTCTCCTTTAAACCTTTCACCACTATGTTTACTCTTCTTTCCTCTCTTTCCCTTCTTTCCCAGATCCTTTCCAGTTTTCCTATTCTATTTTCTATGTCTATCCTTCCTTTTTGTCCAATCTCATCTTCATTTCCCCCTTCTTTTCCTTCCTCCCTCTTTTCCCCTATCTTTACTTTCCCTAACTCTATCTCCATCCTTTCTAGTCTTTCTTCAAATCTCTTTTTCTCTTCCTCCCATCTCAAATCTTTCTTTTTTCCTTCTTCTTTCAACGTCTCTATCTCCTTCTGCAACATCTTTTCCTGTTTTTCTGCTATTCCTTTTAATTCCTCCCTCACTCCCTGCAACCCCCTCCTTTTTTTTTGTTGACGAAGGGGAAATCCTTTATGGATACCTGAGAGGTCCGGGTGAACCTCTCGGGTTATGTGGGACTCTCCGAGAGATAACTTCCCGGCCTACCCACT
>CABEGB010001439.1:0-75717 GCA_901521435.1 Crematogaster levior | reverse complement strand
ATGTTAAATTTATCAAAATATTTTAAATTTAAGTTTTTGCAATTTATATTAAACTTATTAATTTCTCAGTAATGAACAATATTTTTTTATTTTATACTTGAAAAAACATTAATCCTCTACGGTCGAATGTTTTATAATAAATGTCACTTGTTCTATTTTGCATTCACATTTTGCGATCACAAAACTATTACATACGCATTGACATAAGAGAACTTAAAAAATAACAGCAAATACTATATATATATTAATAAAAAGAAAAAAATATAAATATATCGTCCTTAAAGGATTCACATAGTGATACGTCTTATTATGTAAATGATTATAAGACATTAATTAAAATAGAAAACACTTTTTGTCTTTAAATAAAATAGATTTTATATACTTATGCTTAAGTAAAACAAATTATATTATCCTATTGCTCTAATCCCATTTATGACGAAATAAATCAGAAGCCGAATAGTGATTTGAAATCGTTCAGCGTAAGCCTTGTGACTGCGTTGCTCCCATCACCACTTAGTACATTACGTGCAATTTCAAGTTTTTTTTCTTTAATACGCTCTTCTATTGTATCAACACAAATAAATCTAAAACGGAAACAGATATTAAAATAAACTTTCAAAGAAATATACGCGCGTGAAAATCAAGCACGACATACTAACTTGTAGATGTAGACATTCTTTGTTTGACCAAAACGATAAATCCTATCTTGCGCCTGCATCTCTAACTGTGGATTCCAATGAATGTCATATAACAACAAGTAATTGCCGCCTATTAAGTTTAATCCCATTCCACCAGCTGTAAGTGACAGCAACAGAATTCTCGGATCAAAATTTTGATCGTTAAAAGATTTTATTATATTCTGAAAGAAAAACATCATTTTTTTCTGTAATAGAATAAAATACAATAAAAGTAATATTGATATCCATAGTCCATACTTGTCGATCCTTGATGGCGACACTTCCTATGAACTTGCTAAATGTAGCACCTCTTATCGAAGACAAGTGTAATGCTATGATATCCAGTACCTTTGTCCATTGTGAAACAATGATGAGTTTGTCATCACCTTTTTGTAAAATTTCTTTAACTGTATCAAGCAGTGCCTTCATCTAAATCATTACATATTAATCACATAAAATGGTGAAATCTTTCTTATTATACAATTGTCTTACCTTAGAACTAATGCGATCATTGTCAAATACCGGATTCTCAGCGGTGAGTACATTCCCGACTACTTTTTGATCACTACCGACGTCTTCCTTCTCGGTAGTGAGTAGATAATCTCCGATTATCTCTGTGTCTTCCGTAGTATCGATTTCATTGAATAGCATGTTATTCACTCCAAATAAATTAGGATCCACGTTTTCTATATCCATTATATCACTTTGCTTCATATCTTCTTGATCCAACATTGCATAGATCAGTGCTGGATGACAACATACCTGACGCAGTCGTAAAAGCAGTACCAAAATCTCATGTGTCTTTATGTCGGCGTGCAACGAAAGCAATTTGTTTTGTGCTTTCGTGAACTGAAATTCCTTGTCTTGAAAAAAGAAAACAGGCAATTGCACGTAAATATAAATATTGATACATTTCGATGATTATAAACAAAATACAGTATATTATTTCAATTAATCTTACTTGAATTTGAAAGATAGACAGCCTTATCATACTTCCCACCATACAAATCAAACATGTTCTTTTTCTTTTCTTCTTTTTCCGCACGTTGGGCTAAGAATTGTGCGAACAAAGTACGGGAGTAAATTAAAATTTTCTCGTACACTAATTTTTCTTGACGGTTTAGTTGCACCTTCACCTCCTTGATAAACTTGTCAGGTAAACTTTCTAAATCGCCTTTTACCATTAATTCTTGTTTGGTTCTCCGCAACATCAATGTTTTCATGACTATCGCCAATCTTTGATGATCTGCAGGATTCTTTTTGGCTACCAATCGCTTTCAAACGCTTAGATCATCGAACGGCGAGTATTGAAGAAACTTCAAAATGGAATATAAATCTAACTCTTCGTTTTGTATAGGCGTACCAGTAAGAGCCCATCGCTTGCTTGCTATCAATCCACAGACAGCTTTACAACTTTGAGTCTTATGATTTCTTACTATATGAGCTTCATCGAGTATAATCCTCTTCCATTTGATCTGCAAAGAAATTTTATTTTATGATCAAATAAATATTCAAAACAGATGTGTATTATACGCATTGATCAAACAAAAATTTCTGTTTGACCTTATATAGTGCAGAATTGGTTTTATGTTCACGAGATAATATATCATACGTTGTGATAACTATATCATTTTTCGCCAATTTTTTAGGAATGGTTTGTCGATTGATGCCGTGATGCACCTCAACAGACAGTAGACCACGGTTGCATTTACTCCGTACTTCGTTTTTCCATTGTGACAATAAAGACATGGGACATACTACCAAAGTACCACCTTTCTGATCTGTGGATCAATTGTTAATCATATATTTAATTATTTTCAATAGAATTATTATATTAAATATATTTATATCACAATTGTTATAATTAATGTTAGATACAGTATAACTTAAATGACTTAAAGCTAAAAGGAAAGCAAATATTAAATAAGATAGAAAGAAAAATTTTTTCTAGTTATTTCCTATAAAAGTTATTTTCTATAAAACTGTAAAACTTTTACATACATAAAGGTCTATTCTTGTTAATCCATTTGTCATCATTATCATCATTTTCACCATCATGATTTTTATTGTCATCATCTTTCTTAGCAAGAGTGGTCACAATTAAAGCTATCATAGTCAGTGTTTTGCCCAAACCCATATCATCAGCTACAATCCAAAATAATTCAAGGAAATACGTTTCAAATTATTAATAATAGAAAATTAATAGAAAATAAAATTAATTAAATTAATATTAGTTAATTTAATAATAATATAATTAATATTATAAATTACTATTTTGTAAATATTTACCTAAAATACCACCGGATGGTTTTTGCCCTTCCCTCCACAGAACCCATGCGAGAGCATGCTGTTGATGCGGCATTAATTGTACCGTCAATCCCATTGGATTTTCTGCTTTTTCATTTTCTGATGGGCGAGCTATGAGTGACCCGTGCAAATCTTGTAATCGTTGTTCAACTGAGAGTCCTTCATCTCTTGTTGCTTCTGCTTTTTTGCTAAATTGCATTGATATATCACATGAATCTAAGTACTCATAAGGCTCATCCTCTAATGACGTTGCCATTTCGCTCATCGAACGTGACTGTTCTACTTCCTCGATATAACTCTTCGAGATAGCACAAGTTCCTGGACTACTAGAAAATGGCACTAAAGGAGTATTTTCCAATTCATATGTCAACATCCCAATTTCTTTTTGTTTGCGTGTGCATTCTTGTAATCTTTGCTCTGTATCAAATTCGCTTTGTGCAGAATTAGAATCTACAGAAAATATAAAAATTATAAATAATATTATTATATTGTGTATAAAAATATCTATCCATCCAAAGTTAAAATTTATATATTTAATATAAATGAAAGAATAACACCTAAATCAAGTTCAATAGTCACAGGTACATCATGAGCAGTTTTATCTTCCTCGTTTGCTATTTTGTAGTCAGTATTATTTTGTTTATGGGAATTATCAGTGTTAATAAGATTCATGTCAATAAGAGATTTTCTTTTTTTAACTTTAGCTTTAAGTTTCAGTGAATGCAAAACGGATGGATCTATATAAAATAATAGAAATACACATCAACAGAATCTACATTTACAAAATAATATGAACATCTATAAAATAATATAATGAAGTCAAAATTTTATACATATTTAATATAAATGAAAGAATAATACCTGAATCATCAAGTTCAAAAATCATACGTCCATCATGAGAAGTTTTATCTTCCTCCTTTGCTATTTTGTAGTCAGTATTATTTTGTTTATGAGAATTATCAGTGTTAATATGAATCGTGACAATAGGAGATTTATTTGAAAAATTAGGTTTCAATTTTTTTATATCTCCTTT
The DNA here is from genome assembly GCA_901521435.1 of Crematogaster levior. NCBI lineage: Eukaryota > Metazoa > Arthropoda > Insecta > Hymenoptera > Formicidae > Crematogaster > Crematogaster levior. Next base: position 71,700 of record CABEGB010001439.1, on the reverse strand, counting down.
GGTATCCTCAGGAGAGACATCTTTTCTTTTTTTATCTTCAGCCAGTGAATGCAAAACGGATAAATCTATTTAAAATAACAAAAATATACATCAACAGAATCTACATTTACAAAATAATATTTTATACATATTTAATATAAATGAAAGAATAATACTTGAATCATGAAATTCAAAACTCTCAGGTCCATCATGAGAAGTTTTATCTTCCTCGTTTGCTATTTTGTAGTTATCAGGATCTATTATCTTATACTTTTTATTATTTATGTTTCTGACCAAATGAAGGATTTGTGTATCATCATTGAATTTATCGCTGTGAACATATATAAGAAAATATTTGTCATTAGTAATTATTTTTTAAATAAATTTATTTATTTAAATAAAATTTTTAAATAAATAATTTCAACAATTATAATGAATTATAATATGATAAAAGTAAATAAAAAGAGATGTAAAAGAGAACACAAGAAAGGACGTTTAATAAAAATTTAAAATTATATTGGAAAAAATGCATCATAAAGACATAAAAAAATTCAAGTACAATAGATTACAAAAGTAGTAAGAATGTGTGTGTATATATGTATACATTTGTATTGAGAATTCAAATAAATAACTAATCAAAAAATTCCAACTTAAGACTAAGTTATAAAGTAAATAAAGATAGTGGTAAGAAAAAGGAGATAAATGTCAAATAAAGATCCATAATAATTCTTAAAAAATGATGAAATATGTAGAACATAGAACGAGAGATGACATAATTGTTTAAGATAATTTCTTAACAAAAAAAAGTAAGTTAAATTTTTTTATTTTATGGAATTTTTAGAAAACTTAATTTTAGTATTGAACTTTTGTGTCTTTGCGTTATTTGGATCAGTAAAAACGCTTTAAAAAATCTGAAAAAATTCATGGAGCTTCTTTCAACCTTCAACTTGAAGTCCCAATCATAATATTTCGATAAAAATTATTTTTTTATATAGTTTGTTATTAAGAAATGGAGGTACCTAAGGAAAAATCACTTGTTCACTTAAAAAATCATAACTTTAAGCCAAATGAAGATATCGACAAAAATAAAAAAAGAAATTAAAGGTGAGGAACACCTTTCATAAAAAAAAATAGTACAAAAAATTGTATTTAAAAAAATGCTTAATTTTTGAACCTCAAAATGGTTAATTTTTGAACCTCAAAATGGCGAAAATTTGGGTACTAAAATTGCGTGTAAAAATGACTAAAATCGCGTGTAAAAATGATTTTAATGAATAAATTTGTTGTAAAATGGGTAAAAATTAATAACAGAACAATGTTTTAGTGTGTGATGATACGTTTAATTGTGATAACAAGATATACAGCATGAAATGCGGTGTTCGTCACAAGTGGGTTTAGCGCATTTCGCGCAACAAATGTTTGCAGATCAACTTCCTCCTCGGAGTCGTCAGATCCAAAATACAGGACATTTTCCCGAGGCCGCAGAATATTCAGAACTTCTTCTGACGTTCTCGATGCCATTTTTTCAAAAAACTACATAAAAAAATTTTTTCAATTTTTTTTTGCGTATGCAGATCTTTTTTTACGATTTTTTGATGATATTGAACGCATAAAAACGAAAAGTAGAAAAAAATTTACCTGCTGATTTGGGCAACGTAATCCCGACTCATGGGTCGTTTGCGTCCGCGGTGAGATTGTTGTGCTCGCTGTGACAACCTGAGGGGGATTGGCGCGCTGCTATTCCGTAGGCGGGTCCTCGGGGGGCATAACTTTTTTTAGGTAGGGGATATGGCGCGTTCCGTACCCGTTTTCAAAAATTACAGCACTTTGAAATTTCGCTTGGGTCGAAAACGACCCATGAGTCGGGACTAAGGGCTAATCATACTGAATATCAGATATTGTACATCGGACATCAGACTCATTGTTAGTGTGAATCCTTCATGAGATCTATGGATAATCGTGTTCAATCTACTATCAATGTCATTTCTTTCCGTTGTCACTGAAAAATGTATTGCAACTGCCTGTCTGCAGCTCGCTGTTTCAGATAAACGTGAATTATTTTCATGCAGCTATGACACATAAAAATTTTAGACTTGTACTCTGTAGAATATAAGAGCTTTTATTCCATGAGCTCTGTGACTCAGTTCCTTCTTTTCACTCTTTACTTTTTCTTTCTTTATCTACATGCTACATAGCTGTAGAGATTACAGCATTACAAGGCATTTTTATACATCCTTTAGTTTCAACGAGACAGCTGGTGGTTTTATCAGTATAATGCTCACTTTCTCATCGTGTTCCCCAACGACACGTTGGCATCCTCGACGGCGACTCGTTCGTCAATCTGTCTTGAACTATCGGCAACGTCCTCAAGTCGATAGCTCGGGAATTCACTCGATTTCATCAAGCTTCGGTCCATTTCTCATTCGAACACAATTAAACGATATAACGTAAATAATCGGATGACACAAACCGCACAAGGCTTGTCTTCCGTTTTGGTAATTATTGCGCGTAACTTGTACGAACCTCACACGCGGGACAGCGGACTACGTAAATTTCAAATCTGTTGCGAATGGGATTCAGGATGTATCAAAGCCATAAACCTTATACAGAGAGAAGACTGAGAGACGCCAATCGTATGCGACGGCATTTTCAATTTCGCGCACTTTATGACGCTGCATGCTCAGCTGACCTGCGTTACGTCACTGCGTATGCTCAGCGCTACGTTCCAAAACCTTACCCGGGTGACTATAACACTAGAAGTTGCTATAGTATATGTCACGTATGCTATAGTACTTCTAGTATTATAGTGCACCCGAGTAAGGTTTTGGAACGTACCCCAGACAGTCTGTACATCGTCGATATGACAGGTTTCTTAAGGGTGCGGTCCCATGGACTGACATTGGTCGCGTTCAGCAGACGCAACTGTTGTACAACTGTTGAGTAATTCTTTTTAATGCGTCAACATGATTGGTCTAGATTTCGGGATCTAATAGAAAGGACCAATAATCACTGGCCTAGTTTCCACCGAAGCACCTAATCAGGGCTACGTTCCAAAACCTTACCCGGGTGACTATAACACTAGAAGTTGCTATAGTATATGTCACGTATGCTATAGTACTTCTAGTATTATAGTGCACCCGAGTAAGGTTTTGGAACGTACCCCTGGCGTAGAACCGAATTTGTGTCGATGGAAACACGATAGATTAACTCATTTCACTCCCGTTTCTTTTTCACTCCTATTTCACTTCCAGTGGAAACAGCATAATAATTTGTTCTGCACCGAAGTAGAATCGGTTGAAGACTTCGGTGGAAACTAGGCCACTGATCGCTTACTGATCAGCTCTGCTGCTGAACGCAGCCATTTTCGCGTAACGCGTATTGCGTAACCAATCAAATCTTTCTATTCTTTTAGATTGTTCAACAGAAATATTAAACATCGTAATTGATTGGTTACGCGATACGCGTTACGCGCAAAATATCAGTCCATGGAATCGCACCCTTAAGCGGGGAGCACAGACCATTGCATAACGCATAACGCATATGCATAAGAAATTTGATTGGTCCGTTAGCATGTGCATAAGGAATTCGACCAATCGAATTTCTTATGCATATGTATTATGCATTATGCAAAAGTCTGTGCTCCCCGCCTTAAGCGGGAAACACAGACTTTTGCATAATGCATAATACATATGCATAAGAAATTCGATTGGTCGAATTCCTTATGCACATGCTAACGGACCAATCAAATTTCTTATGCATATGCGTTATGCGTTATGCAATGGTCTGTGCTCCCCGCCTTAAGCTCTCTCTAAATAATTTATTATGCAATATATTCAACCTATATTAATCCTTAAAAAATATTATATAAATGTAATATTAAAAAAATAAAACATTATAAAATAAAATATAAAATATTATAATTATATATAATTTTATTATATAAATATAATATTTTTTAACGATTAATATAGGTTGAATATATTGTATAATAAATTATTTAGACATATTAAAAAAAAAATTTTTTAAGAAATAGAAAAAAAAGGATTGTTTCGAACTTGAGATCTCCAGCGTTCTAGCCGCTCGACTTACTAACACCACCACGCTCATTGCTTGAAAAGTAGGTTTATCGAATCGGTAGATTACGTACATGACTAACTTTACAATTATTTCTTGTAAAATAATGATACGAGTTATTGTACTATATTTTATATTAGTAGGAGAGGTATCAGTATGTAACAACATACTGAATTTAGCTAAATCTCAAGTGGGAAACTTGACCATCTTCTTGTAAGAAATATAGTTCTCGAATTTCGATCGCCAAGCGTGTCAGCCGTAGCGAGAGAGAGAGAGAGAGAAAGAGACGGAAGATATGTCTGCGCTCTTCTAGCTAGCCAAGCGCACACGTTTACGGCTTTTTTCTTTCCGAGCGCGTCAGCTATAGCGAGAGAAAGAGAAAAAGACGGAAGATATGTCTGCGCTCTTCTACTATCCGAAGCTAGCCGAACGCCGAGCGCACACGTACATGGACTTTTTCTTCGTGTGCGAAAGCGTAGCTTAGAGTTTATCGATGTAGAAAATCGACGGATTTAAAAACTCCGGTAAATTACCAACATTTTTAATTTCATCTAGATGAGGGCGCTTTCCCGTCGGAGTTCGGCCGTCACTCCAGCATCCCCGATGTCGACGTGCTGTGTGAAGGGATGTAAAAGTCGCAGTGACCAGCGAATAAAATATAAATCAATAAGATTTTTTTTATTTCCCAAAGATGAAAAATATAGACAAATATGGTTAAAAACGTCCTGTGTGAATAATATCAACGTCTTAGAGAATTTAATAAAAACTATATAGATTGGAATAAAAAAAAAAACAACAAAAAATACTTAAACTAACAAATAAAAATAACATATATATATATATATACATACTTTTATACAAGTTTTATATACATTTTATATATATTATAAATTAAATTAATTAATAATGTAAGTAGCGCGCCTTTGATTTTTCTTTTTTATTAAATTCTATGCCACCTTTGCAAATGCATTTGATTTTTATTGTATCATTTTTTTATATTATTATATAATTATATATTTTTATATTATTAGTTTGATAAATAACGTATTCTTTTATCTTTAATCTTTAATCTTATTTCTATAGAACATTCCTATACGAATTTCAGAAATTTTTCTGACATTAATTGTACAAAACAACATTATTAGATAAAATATAAAAGCAATAAAAATAAAATAAATCAATATAAAACCACAAACAATATATATTTATTACATGTAAAACTGAGTTTTATAATGCGTAAAATATATGCGTACTGAAATAAAATATTATTTATTTTATTTAAATTACCGCCGAAAAATGGACTAAGGCTGGTAAATTTAAGATCGTCTTAAGTTTATCTTTAGATGCTGTACGAATCAGTTCATTGGCTACAGAGTATCTGAAGATAAACTTAAGACGGTCTTAAATATAAGACCCAACTATGAATACCGGCCTATAAGACCAAACTCTGATTAGCTGTAATACAAAATATGCGCAAGAGCACACCATGGTATCGATCATGTAATTTTTCACGTGAAAAGTTTCACGTGAACTCAACGATTTCAACCAATGAAATCAATGAGTTACCCAATGAGTCTAATTCCATTGGTTGACATCGTTGAGTTCAACGTGAACTTTTCATGTAAAAAATTACATGATCGATACCCATGTCTACTTGCTGCATGGTTATATAGTTCGACGTTCACGTTTTTGATCGTAGAGGCGCTAGTGGACTAATTCCACTTCCTTCTGTTTCTCCGAGCGGGCCGAGCGAGCGAGTGTCTAGTGTTCACTAGTGTTTATTGAGCTCATTTTTGAGAATTCTCCTTGGTATTTATATTTTTATCTGATTCCAATCAAGGATCAAGGAGGACGAAAATATTGAAGAGGACGAGGAGAAAATACGAATACATCGCTATTTTTCTTAACTATGATTTATTTTGTGATTTGCCTTTGATTCATATTTGCTGGTATTCTAGTCATCCTGTTTTTTTAAGGTTTTCAACTTCTCATCTATTATTATTCACTTCACTACTGTATTACTGTAATCTTATTAAAGAAAATTATTTTGTACATATCATTATAGAAATAAGAAAAATTAAAATGATGATAAAGTTGTCATGTCTTGTAATAAGTTTCATATTTGTGTGTTAACATATATATCATAAAGTCTACAACAGTTTTCGAAAGTCTACAACATAATATTAAATAAAAATTATAAGAAGGACGACATAATATTAAATAGAACTTGTACAGAAGCTTTGTGATTTACTGTGAGTTTTCAATGATATGTAATATTACACAGGTCAATAGATTGCACAATGGATGACAGTTTAGTAAACCGTATCCTGAACATGTACAAATCGCCGGAGCCGTTCAACATAGTTATGCCGGTTCCTACTAATCGAAAAAAGAAAGAAGACAGATATACATTAGATGATGAACCAGAATTTTATTCTGGCAAATATAGCAAAGAATCAGAAACTGATTATATAAAGGAATATGTAAAAAAAGATGAAGAAGAGTATTTTAAGGTAATTAACATTAAGATATGTAATAATATTGGTTATTTATTGTTGCTTTTTTCTTACTTTCTACCATTTCTTGCAGTTAAAAAATAATATATTTTTCAACAAAAATGATCATATGGATAACGTGTCGGAGATATCTGGAGATGTAGCAATTTATAAACAAAATACTATTCGGCTTTACCGAACGTACAACTTTGCCTATCGACCCAACATTAATTTACCTATTCTCTCTATGAGACATAAAGTTGTGTCCATGATTGCGAGCAATTCTGTAATTATAATTCGTGGTTCCACAGGCTGTGGGAAAACAACACAAGTGCCACAACTTATTCTTGATGCTGAGTTTGAAAAGAATCAACACTGTAACATCATAGGTATCTCATCGGATTTAAAGCTCACTCTTTGAACATCTAGTGGACTTTACTTTATCAGCATTTTATGTAATGTAATATAAGAGCGTTTTATATTTTGCAGTAACGCAACCGAGGCGCATTGCCGCTTTGAGCATTGCGAAACGGGTTAGCGAAGAAAGAGGGTGGCCTGTTGGTACACTTGTGGGATATCAAATGGGCTTAGTCAAGAATTTATGTGAAGACACTCGCATAACATATTGTACGACCGGTGTGCTCTTGAACAAACTTACAAACAAGAAGCACATGATGGACTATACTCATGTTATATTGGACGAAGTACATGAACGTGATGAAGACATGGATTTCCTTCTGCTCGTTGTGAGAAAGTTATTACGTACAAATTCTACGATGGTTAAAGTTATATTGATGTCCGCGACAATCGACGTGGATAAATTTTCTGCATATTTTTCAACGCCTGTAGAAAATCAGCTGCTACCCGCGCCGATCATTGATGTAGCCAAGGGTAGCCCTTACGAAATTTCTATATACTATATAGATGAGATGGATAATTTGGGTAACGTAAGTATTAAAGCAAGAATGAAGATAGTTTCAGTATTCAAGAGCCAGACACACAATCGTTTACTTCAGAGTTAAAAGGAAAAGAAAATATTACATGTTAACAGGATTCTCTATTCTTAAATTAGTGGTTAGTTACTATTGCTTATAATTATTCCAAATGTTAACATTAATGTGAGCAAATTTTTACTAACTCGGGCGTCATCAGACGTTATCTGGGGTTTATTGCAAGGTAGTGTCACTGGGAATCAAGCCATGTATTCACTAAGTGACAAATGTTCCACAACATTTACCTGCGATATAAATTTTGCTCGATATTATGGGTATTACATAAACACTACTTACATCCTTGCCTCAGTTTGATGGGAGACACGTATCTTTTATTTTGCGCACAAAAAACGTTTTTCGAGATACTTCGCGAAAATGTCAAAATAAAAAAGAGATGTGTTATCATTAAAAAACGAAGTTAACTTTATGTAATAAATACGTAATAATACATAATTTTTTAAATGACATCTTATGTTTCAAAAATTTTATGATAAAGATTTTTTAGTGTAAAAATATTTTTTCTCATACGATCAGTTGTTCGAATTTTCGATTATCCAAACAATTCCAGGTCATAATTAGTCTAAATAATCAGGATTCTGCTTTGAAAGACGGATTTAAAATGTTGTCTATGTAACACGCAATGAGAATATGGCTAATAAATTAATTTGTTTTTTTTTTATCTTTTTTATTTCTGCAATTAATAGAGAAGCAATTATAGAAAATGTATTTTTGGACAGATTCCTGAAGTAGATGAGGAACCAAAATTCACGCTTGCTATGGCGGAATTTTCTGCACGTATTATACATGTTTTCGATAGTATTGACAGGAAGACTAATGACACAAGCGATGAATATGAAAGGTCAACTGTACTAATGTTTTTACCGGGATTTGGCGAAATTGAAGATTTACGTAGTGTGCTCCTATCACCAAAATATGAAGATGCCAAATGGGACATAGTTATTTTACATTCGTTAATCTCGACTGAGGAGCAGGAAAATATATTTAAGAAGCCTCCTAAAAATTTCCGGCGTATCATACTATCGACAAACATCGCTGAGAGCAGCATTACTGTGCCCTCTGTTAAATACGGTATGTTATAATCAATTAATACTGAATTTGCCCGTCGGGCTAATTTTATCTGCGAATATTATCGATTAAACTACTCACAGATATATAATTCTAATTTTTTGGTTCAGTGATTGATTTTTGCTTGACGAAACTACTTGTTACTGAGTTTGGAACTAATTATCAATGTCTGCAACTTTGTTGGGCAAGCAAATCAAATTGTCAACAACGTGCTGGTCGTACAGGTCGCGTGATGGATGGTAGAGTATACAGAATGGTGCCAAGAGCTTTTTACGAAGTGAGTATTGATTTTACACTGAAATGTAAATGTTCCCAACTATCAACTTTAATCTTTCGCAAAACCTATAAATCATGTTATCTTGAAAATTGCAGAATACTCTGTGCGAAGAATCTCTTCCGGAGATGCTTAGGGCTCCGCTCGCAAATGTAATTCTTAAGACGAAAATACTAGACATGGGTGAACCGAAAGCTCTTCTTGCTCTTTCTCTGGATCCACCTAATCTCAGCAATATACGGGATACTATATTATTATTGAAAGAAGTTGGCGCGTTACTTAATAGGGGCACGCAAGAATTTGACGGGGATTTGACGCCCTTGGGTCGTGTAATGGCCTCTATTCCATTAGATGTACGCGTATCAAAGTTGATTATCCTGGGTCATCTTTTCGGTGTCCTATCAGATGCGATCATTATCGCGGCTAGTATGACCGTTAAGGATATGTTCAATATCGGATTGCTCGAATTGCAGACGACCTATTACGAGAAATTACATTGGTCCGCTAATTCCGACAGCGATAGCATAGCCTGCTTGAATGTCTTCAAAGTGTGGCGAAACGATAAGGCAAATCGCCGCATAAACAATCCTTATGAGGAAAGAGAATGGGCACGACGGAAGGGCCTCCGCGTGAGATCACTACGCGAGATTGACGCTCTTATAACCGATGTAACACACAAACTACGCAACTTCGGCATAATGGAAACGATGGGTTACGGGAAAATCAGTTGGGAAAGCCTCAATATCGATCGTACTTTTGTCCTTAAATGTATAATTGCCGGCGCATTTTATCCTAATTATTTTGTCAAATTTCCACATAACGTAAACGAACACAAGCGAGATATAGAGAAAATATTGGCTTCCCGCGATCCGAGGAATACCGTTGTCTTACGAGGCTGGCCATTGAAACAGCCAGGGTCACTTTACGCTAAAAGATTCCAGGAAATCTTTGGACAGTATGTGGGGCTCAAAAATCACGAGAACATTACTGTATCCTTCGACGAATCGAGCCGCGTTTATATCGAACATGAGACAAAGAATCGTATATCGGACGACTACAATTTCGTTCAAGATTGCGTCAAACTGAGGCATTCTCGGATCCCGATCGAAATAGATTTATTAAGCGAGACAGATGCTCGTCGCAAAGCTGAGGAACTGGGACTTACGAAGGATTATGGAAGATTTCTGTTTCAACCTTCCAATCCGAAAGAACAGCCAAGTAGACGGTACATGTACGATAAAAAACCGTATCCGGATTTACCGGAACACTCCGAATATCGATCCAAGATAAAGTTACAAGGTCCCTTTTCGCCGATAGAAGTTCAACTGACGCATATGGTGATCAAGGGACTTACGAAGAAAGTGACTGTGGAAGGCACATCAGTAAATTCCGTTATACTCGACAAATGCCCGGATAATCCGAAAGGACTTCTTCTGGTAGCGCAAAGTCTCTCACGAGATTCCAAAAATATGTCGCATCTGATCATACGGAATACAACCCTCTTACCCACTACACCTGGTCTCGCGTCGCTGATAACTTTAATTTTTACACCATATATGGAACTACGACGTAGTCCGATAGGTACATATTATACGGGCGCTTTGTGTGGACTGGGATACAATCGTACTACAGAGAAAAGCTTATTTCCGCAGCACGACCTGGAAATTATATTTGACGTCGAGATCACGATGAACGATTTACGAATGGTATGTCGTCTAACATTCAAGATTTTTTTACACATTATGATACACTACAGATTCAATCTGTAACATTTCTTCTTGTTTGCAATTTGTTTATATACGAATATAAAATTAAGTAATTAACATGAATTGCAAACATTCTGTTGGCAGATTAACAAGTTGCGCCATTGGATGAATGTTGCGATGCATTTCAATGACAAACATGACATTGTAGACGATCAAGTTCATTATGAGACGATTATAAAGAACCAGAATCAAATTAAAAATGCGTTCAAAGATGTGATATACAAATCTCGTGAGACGATAGAGCCAGTTCCAATTAGTGATTTTGACAAGTGGAACCGATATGACGAAACTCTATTTCTCGTGCCTGCCCGGGAAACTTCGAGGAAAAGTAATGTATATACTTTACACAAAGCGCTGGAATTGAATAAGAAGAACGACACACTCGAAGAAATGATCAAACACCTGTTAGAATTAGAGGCTTTAGCTCACCAGTAAGTGATACATGATTACAGTTTTACTATAATCATTTAATAAGTAAATAACGCGTCAATTTACGATCAAGCAGAATCTTTAGTGTCTAATATTTATGTAAATTTATGGACATTTCTTATGGATTACGCGTCGTTAGAATATTATTTAAACAAATTTGCACAAATGTTTGCATAAATAGACAATCCATCTCCTTATGCATATGCATCTATTCTAATTTGTCTGGATAAGCCCTGTCTTGAAACACAATTCCAGACCAAAAAAGTATGATCATAATATACACAATACATAAATTGACAAATAATATTTAGACATTAAAGAGCCAGCCTGATCATAAATTGACATGTTTACTGATTGTTTCAGATCAGAAATGATCGCGCAATTTTCTTAATATATATAATTTAATCATTTAACAAATTATCAAAACAATTACAAAATCATATTCTTAAAACAAAACTTTCCATATGTTATATACTTAAAAAACACTCTAGGTAAAAAACACAAATTCTAAATACAATAATACTAATTCACAAATGATCCATGCAGTAAAATACATTCAAAAATTCTTTCACACAAAATATGGTTTTGACGCAATATTTTGTGCAATCAATTAGTCAAAAAACATGTTCTTTTTACTCTTATAAGTTAACTTTTGAAACATTTCATCAATGTATTCTTATTGTAATGTATTTTGTAATGTAATGTATTCTGTTGAGTAATCTTATTGTAATGTATTCTGTTGAATTCGAATCAAAATATAAAAACAAAATATCTTTTTATTAATATTAATACATTAACACGTTTTATTCTTTGTACGCAGAGATCCGCGTGAGGTGAGCATAGTACCCGTTTACTGCAAACTGTGTCTAACAGAAGTATGTGGTATTATCAATCTACGTGCACATTTGTGTTCGCAACAACATACAACGAAACAACAAATGATAGATACAACTGTTGAATTTGGAGAAAATCTACAGGGTCTTATGGAAAAACTGAGGCTATAGTGTATGTAACAAATAAATCTGAAATTTAATTGCCTTTTTTATTTTGTGACTTTATTTTTTATTTTTGTTGGACTACGATATCGTTTATGTTTACTTATGTAGACAGTACAAAATTTATTTAGTGATAAGTACAATATTTGTTTTATATCTCATAGGAACTCATTGCAAATGTATCATAAAAAGAGATGATTGCTTTTTTTACAGATATTTTTTATAAATAAATATAAGTGAAAATTTTGATATTTTTTTATTTATGTAGCCAAAAATGAAGTTCCTTTAATATTTTCTTTAAGTAATAAGTACAATGTTATTATTAGTTACATATCTAAGAGTGTATTATAAATCTAAGATATTTAAAAAAGTCATTGTATGTGTATCTTTTTCTTTTCATTCCTATTTCACAATTAAATACACGCTATCTTTTTTTACAATGTTTTCAAATTAATTTACTGATTCAGCTAAATTTTTTGAACATATACATACAAGCTTTTCAAAGGTGTATTATACATATATAATATATATGATGTATTATACATATACAATATATATGATGTATTATACATTTGTGTTACATCTCTTTGTTTCAAATACATGACAAAATTATAAATTGTAAATTGTATACATTTGTATAATTAGAATTACACTTTATGTTTTGTATTTGTATAATATTTAAATCACTGTGTTTCGTGTGGGATAAGTTGTATAAGTTGAACTATATATATATATATATATATATATATATATATATATATATATACATATACATGTATATACAGAGCCCAATTTTAATCTATCACCTCTCATAACTTTGCTGGGAGCGAGATCATAACGACAACTGTTAAATACAAAGATTATAGAGTTTTAAGGAGGCCATTACAAGAGCTACGTAGATTTTGAGCCCAGAGCCAATTTGGATTCTAGGAGGCCCAAGTCAGGAAACTTCTATTCTATTTTCTTAAACGAAAACCCATATTTTTTTACTGCAGTTTTTTTACTGCATTTATGAAAAAAATTTTGTCTTTTGTATTTTTGTGCTAAATTCCTTCCATCGGACCCAAACAGTCGAATGTCTCACTTAAAAAAAATGGTGTTAGGCAGCAAAGATTACTCATGAAATTTCTGATAATCATTTTGGGTTCGAGATCTATTTTTAGCACATGTCTATTCTACGTCCAGAACCCATTTTGAGCCCAGAATCCATTCAGAGTTTGATGTGACCTATATTAAATTTTTTACATTAAGTTTCTTAAAAAACTACTTTCGCATCCCAACGTGGAACGGGCCCAAAATGTGATTTACTATGCTAAAAATTATAATTGACTTTAGAACATTTCTGTGATAAATAATGAAGTTTGTAACTCCAAAAAATATAACATAGGCCTTTTTAGATCTAAAATAAGATTTGTTATGCCAGATAGATCATAAGTCGAATCAGTACATTCCCGTAATTAACAAAGAAAGTTGTTAAAAAACTCAACATAGGTCATATCAGGCCCTAGAATAGGCTCCTAAATGAGCCTGTGCCTAAAATTGATTCTGAGTTCAGAATAGGCATATGTCAAAAATAGACCTCAAGCTCAAAATGTGATTAATTATGCTAGGAATTTCATGAGTAACCTTTCGGCCTACTAATTCCATTTTTCAAAGTAAGATATTTAACTGACGTTTTGGACTTGATGGAAGGGGTAAAATAGAACACAGCAAAAAAACCAAAACCTACAATTTTTATATTTAACAGTTTTTGCTATGACCTGTGCTTCCTGCAAAGTTATGAGGAATGATAAATTAAAATAGAACAGCTTATATTAATAACACTTGCATTTGATATGTGTAACACAATAGGAAAACACGGGAAAGCTTTGTCAATGATAGCTTTGTTTAATGATAACGTAAATTCCGATAATTGTAAAATTTTCACGAAACCACGTCTTAAAGTTTTTAAAAATAATTGCTTGTTTACAAGAAAATTTTAAACACAATTTTCTTTTAACTTCAGATTGTTAGTTTTGTATAATATAAAATTTTTTATAGTATATTTATAGCATAATTATTTTATAGTATATTTTTTATAGTATAGTCAAACAATATTATAAGATTTCTGCACATACATATAGATTTATTGAAAATAATATAAAAAATAAAAATTTTGACAAAAAAATACAATGTTCTTAATTTGATTTTAAATAATTAATTTTTTATTTGCTTTTATAGACTTTTATTACAAGCATTGATTCTTGATTTAACAAAATATCATCTAATCATTATTCTTCATAGTCATTGGCCTAGTTTCCACCGAAGCACCTAATCCGGCGTAGAACCGAATTTGAGTCGATGGAAACGCGATAGATTAACTCATTTCACTCCCGTTTTGATCCACCAAGATAATCGGAGTGGGAGCGAATTGACACTAAAGTTTAGCCGGTGGAAACAGTCGAAAGTAGGTAATGCCAACCTCTATACTTTTTATTATTGGCTATTCTAGCTCTATTTGTACATAACCTGGCTTATAGTTCTCTCTGCTTCTACTGCACATATCGTCAAAATGGAAAATAAACGTGATATTTGGTCAATTTTTCTACTGGGTCAAACTGTGTTCAACTTTCTACTGTGTTAAAAACAAAAATTAAGTTGGCTGTACTGAAATATCGATCTTCTTCACTCCTATTTCACTTCCAGTGGAAACAGCATAATAAATTTGTTCTACACCGTAGAATCGGATTGAAGATTTCGGTGGAAACTAGGCCAATGATTCGTCAAACGCAGACGGAATTCATAGATTCCAATATTATTTGCATGCTGCACGAGAAAGAATTAACGAGAATTAAAGCTTAGAATCTTTCAAACAAGTTAAAATAGGACAGCTATTTTCATAGTAAGATCTTGGTAGAGTTTATTAATACTATTTACGTGAATATTATATACTTTCTCACAACTCGATAGACTACGCGCCGACTCTTTGTCTTGTCGGTCTTAAAACGCAACATCATGTTTGAGAAGTAAAATCTATATATTTTTAAATTGATTAAACGATTATGTGAATTTTACTTCTCAAGCGTGATACTGCGTTTTAAGACCGTCAAGAATTAGCTATCCTATTCTAATTTGTTGTTTGATACAATTGCGGTCCTACTCTCACTTATTATTGTTTAATATCTTTCATTAAAACATACGATCCTATATTTCTCGTTGAAGGTAACGAGCTCCAGGTTGCGTATATAATAGTCTACCAGGTACATTGGCAGCTGAACCACTCACGTAAGCACCAGGAGATTGTGGCGGTGGTGGTGGCGGTGGTGGCGGATAGTTAGGTGGTGGTTGAGGTGCTCGTACAGGATAACCTGAAGTAATCCCGCCTGTCTTTGTGCCCTTGATATGATAAAAATGAAAGTTCAGATACATGCAAGCATACATTTTTGACTGAATTATTTGTAATGAAAAATTATATTAGGTATACAAAATAGTTGCTGTTAAACTTGGTCAAATTTATCCTGTCTCAATTTTGTCTTTTTGCGCACTTTTAAAAATAAAAGTAAAAAATATATAAAGGATCACGATATTTGAATATAACCTGAGGTGGTTGTTGAATCGGAATAGCTCCACCGTGGACAGTAACGTGATTTGTCGGTCGCAAGTAGAATTTGTCGTCGCCATAAGCACCCTTGTGCTCCATCGAGTGTAAGTTAGTTACGTAAGCTGCAAAGTATGATTTTTTGAAATTTCATAAAATCTTATTCTGAATAGCACCATTACTGTTTAATGATTATCGTATTTCTCGTTTTCATTTAAAAATTATCTTAACCGTTAGCATTCAAAAATTGTCTCGAGTGTAATATCTTTTTTATTTGTAAACAGAAAAATTTTTGTTTTTCTTTATTTCTTTCTTGAATTTAATCATTTAGTTCTGAGTTAATGCAACACTAGAACTAACATCGATTGACAAAATAAACTGCATTACCAGTAGGATGTGTGGTTATTGCCGCTCTACCGCCCGAAAGATAAACGGGTTTAGCTGATTCCGAGGATTCTCGAGATGGTTGTGACGTAGGTGTGGAATAACTGTAAACACTCTGGCCTGTGGGCGCCGAATAAAAATTCGATGCGGAGTACTGATTATTCTCTATCAAATAAAAAGGAAAGTAAGACAAATGATCAGATAACATGAAAACGGTAGAAAACACTTATATTTTTTACCCGAAAAAGCAAAAGAGAGATGCAAAAAAAAAAGAATTATTCACTCACTATTCCAAAGAACTGCCCGAGCATCGCCGGATCTTCTGGCAGCTTCCTCAGATTCTATACAAATACAAAGCACCAATTCAATGCCATCTTCACGACTTAAACAGTGTAAAGGAATCGTTTCATTATTATTTAAAAACTAATTTGGTTTTTAAACTTTTTTTTTGAAGATTTTGATAATTATTACCAATAAATGTGTGATCTTTTAAGATTTGTGCTTTATATTTACTTACTAGGAGGAGGCGGATTGTAACTTGGGATAGATGGTGGTGGTTTGTAACCATACGTATGGTATGGAGATGCAGCGGGCGGCGGCGATGGAGTGTGAGTCCTCTTCAAAGTTCCCTAGAAACAAAAAAGTTAAAACACATTTATTTTAAAGAAATATATACAAGTACATATTGACAAAAGTTACACTCACACTCGGTAACAGATGTGTTGGTGTAACAGCAACTTTGTAAAGAGGACTATTGCTACGTGGTAACGGTAGAAACAATTGTGGGTGTACCACTCTTGGACCTGTTGCAGGATATCCTCCCACTGTTGTCGAAACTTCTGAACAAACGCTAGAGAACATAATTTCATCATATAAATATATACAAATTGCTAATTTCTGAATGTTTCTTCAAACATTGAGTTTCAAACCTGGTTTCTTTTATGAGTTGTCGCCTTCTGTCATCCTCATTTAAAACCTTTTTCAATTGCAGGAACAACTGATGTTTTTCAGCTTTCAATTGAGACAGTTCGTTGTCCAAGTTTGAGATTTGTTCTCGTGTTTCGCCTAGTGTCATCACATCTTGCTTCTGCTGGCGTTCTCTCTCCTTGCGTAAACGTTCTTCTTCAGCATCAGCCTCTTGTTCTGAAATACAATATATGTAAGATGTTACCACTTAGACACTTAGATAATCTTTACAAAAGTTTCTTAAAAGAAATTCTACTTAAATACATAAGTAATTTAGATTCGATTAGAGAACAGAAGTAAGAATAAAAGTAATTTAGTTAGAACAAAAGAGAAATTCACAAGTTCATATATCCATGATGTATGGAGTATTTTAATTGTAACAAACAGACAAGTCGTCACGTTCAGTACCTTGTTTCTTTCGTTGTCGTTCTCTCATAATATGAGTTTTTAGCGCCTGCCACATTTGTTCATTGCGTTGCGGTGGTCCGACTAGTATTGCCGGCATTTTTCTAACAATGCCTAACAATTCCTCGCTGCCTGTGTGTACTTACTCAATTGTCAATAGATCAGTTTTTCCGTACCAGTTGCATTAACAGCTAGAATAATTTCAAAGCACTTCGGAGTTCCATTCTTTCGACGAATCTCTCTCTAAAGGTTATGCGACCACTGAAATGACTGAAATATACCTAGTTAAAGGTCTAGTTTACATCGAGCACTTGATACGCGTATCAAATAGTATATTTGAGCTGATCAGCCAATAGCTGAATCAATGTACTAGTTATTTACTATTTGATACGTGTATCAAGTCCACGATGTAAACGTAGCCTTTGTCTCCATCATGGACGTAGGAAATATACATATGTAATACTCCTATATTGCTAGAAGAGTGTTTATCACAAGGTTTGTTCGCGTCGCTTGCCCCAACATGCTCCTACTCGCTCCAATACGTTCCAAACTATAAGGTTTGTTCGCGTCGCTTACCCCAACATGCTCCTACTCCTTAGAACATATATAATATGGAAGAGGAATTGAACGTTGAGCCTGAAGCAAACATCTGTGCGAGAGAGAAAGCTATAGACTCCCAAATGTTTGTAATGCGCATGCGTTGATCTCAGTTGTCAATCTCACATGTGTTTCACGTTGATTATACGTTATTATTACAGAAACGTTAAATACATAGCAAAAATGCCAAACGCATATTGTGTGTTGTATGGTAATCGCGACAAATTGGTTTCATATTATACGTAAGTAACTGTATAAAATATTATATGCATGCATTGAATTATGTGATAACAAATAGGTTATGTTTTTATATATTATTTAATGATATTCAATGTTTTATATTTATTTGTTTATATATAAAATAGATTTCCGAAAAATAAGGAATTTCGTGAAAAATGGCTGTCTTTTTGTGGCATCAAGGAAAAAGTTTTGAACACAACAACTAAATTATGTTCAAATCATTTTCATTTTCATTTTTATTATGTGAACAAAAAGATTTTATTAGACATAAGTTTTCAAAATTAATTCATTTTAAACATCAATAAATATATATTTTTCTTCAATGTGTCTATATTAATATCTATTCGATTTAAATCAACTAAGAAAGTGGCGCGCTAGCGGCGGTACTAACGCATGCGCATTGTGAACATTTGGGAGTCTCTAGTTATCTCTCTCGCACAGATGCTTGCTTCAGGCTCGGTGTATAAGCAATATAGACAATTCCTCTTCCATTTATATATGTTCTAAGTCCTACTCGCTCCAATACGCTCCAAACTATAGTATTACGTTACGTATACTATAGATTGGAGCGTATTGAAGTAAGTAGGAGCATATTGGAGTATTGCGACGCGAACAAACCCATAGTATTACGTTACGTATACTATAGATTGGAGCGTATTGGAGTGAGTAGGAGCATATTGGGATATTGCGACGCGAACAAACCCTCAGTCCAAACATTACGGTACAGACGTATAATAGTCTCTCTCTCGCGCACGGTTTAGCTGCTTTGTGCGCATGCGCTAACAGCGTTAGGCAGACATGACCAGGTAATGGCTACGTTTACATCGTGGACTTGATACGCGTATCAAATAGTAAATAACTAGTACATTGATTCAGCTATTGACTGATCAGCTCAAATATACTACTTGATACGCGTATCAAGTGCACGATGTAAACTAGGCCAATGTTTTCTTTTTTCGTGTTCTTTCCGTCTCATTTTCTAATGCTTAGTCTCTCGCTCACACTCACTCAATAGACGCGCCTGCGCATAACGAGGCTTGACCGTCTGCCCATATTTGGAATTCGTGCGTCTCTCTTTTATGGAGCTTGATCCTTTCATTAGGTTTGTTCGCGTCGCAATACCCCAATATGCTCCTACTCACTCCAATACGCTCCAATCTATAGTATACGTAACGTAATACTATAGTTTGGAGCGTATTGGAGCGAGTAGGAGCATGTTGGGGCAAGCGAACAAACCTTCTATGATTGATTTATTCGGTTCCACTTGCGACTAACGATATAAAAAACGGATATAGGAAAGTAATTATTATTATTATTACTTTCCTATATCCGTGCTAACGACTCATTAGGTTTGTTCGCGTTGCTTACACTTTTCACACTTTTACACTTAGTGTACACTAATTCTCTTTCTCTTTCACTTTCTCTTTCGGTAACCCAAACGAATTAGTGTACACTAAGTGTAAAAGTGTGAAAAGTGTAAGCAACGCGAACAAACCTATTGTATAACCGGCCTAAACGCAACCCTACACGGGAAATGAGAGGAGCTCGATAGCTTAAGCCGACGGCACACGGTACGAGTTTTCGTAGTAGATCGCATACGAGTTAGCCACTAAGCACGAGAGTGAGAGAGAGAAAAAGACGCTCGCTTTCTCTCGCTCTCATGCGTAGTGGCTAAAGCCAACGGCACACGGTACGAGTTTTCGTAGTAGATCGCATACGAGTTAGCCACTAAGCACGAGAGTGAGAGAGAGCGAAAGACGCTCGCTTTCTCTCGCTCTCATGCATAGTGGCTAACTCGTATGCGATTTACTACGAAAACTCGTACCGTGTGCCGTCGACTTAACTCGTATGCGATCTATTACGAAAAATCGTACCGTGTGCCGTCGGCTTTAGTGAGGTTATGATAATCGATGTAAATTGTAAATAATGAAGACCGAAGTGTACAATGAAATAATGATAACGATCCGAAATTTTCGTGGTTTGTCAAAAGATTGTGCCAAAATGCTGAAGGAGAAGTATAATAAGTACGAATTATTCTTTTATTAAGATATCAATTGAGAAGGATAGGTAATAAAGTTGAACTTACTGATTAATTAAATAAAAATGTGTTGATTCAATGTAACTCTATCTCTCTCTATCTCTCTCTTATTCCCGTGTTATTGTTTATTAATGTTTAAAATATTTAGATGATAAGATGTTTTGCTCTTACACAGCATCCATCCAAACACACTACACAGCATCCTGTCTTTAGAAATACAACAGAAAATGAAGACCAATCATGTCAGATTATTTGGAAACAACAGAAGTTATTATGACAGGTAAAATGGCCTTAGTAATATCATCATGAACGATTGTACAGTATAGGAAAAATCTATATATTTTTGAAATTCCAATTTATCTTTTATCTTTTTAAATCACAGCTACTTGGCAGCAGTACAAAATGGAAAGCCAATAGGCATTCTATTAAGGATAGCGAAAGATATCGATGCTTCACCAGCTCTGTTAGCACGAAACATTTTGGAAAAATACTGTATGCGTGACAATGTAAATGGTAATAGTAGTCAATAGTAGTCAATCTACATAACAATGTTTGGTTATATATAGGCAAGATAAATTAATGCATTTTGGACTAAAAATATTACATAAAATTTTATTTTAGTTTCAAAAAATCTAATTTCTAAGCTGTTAAAGGATACTACCCTGATTGACGATAAGGATCTCGCATATGAAATTTATTTGGTAATTAAGCTAAAAAGATATATGATGTTTTATTTTAAAAAATTTGTATATTTTATTTTGATTACAAATTTTATAACGTATCTATTTTAATATCTACTTACGATATAAATTATTAATCTAATTATTGAAAAGGAAATTAAAATTTTGAGAGGAGTTTATAATTATCTTTTTACAGTGTACATTATACGATGATCTATACGGACCTATAGCGGATGCAATGGGAATGTAAGTGTTCTTCATTACATGTGTAACAAATTTTAAATATATATTGTTTTATTGAAAACATTTGTCAAATAAACTTCTTTGTTTTATCTTTATTAAGGAAAATGAAATAAAGTGATAACTTTTAATTTTTGTTAAAAGTTCCAATACGATTTTTCTTAATTTTTTAATGATGAAAATGATGAAATATTAATAAATTAATAACACAAAATTAATAAACAAAATGAAAAAAATGTATCTTTTTTTTAGATGCATAGGACAAGAATATGAAATCAAGCTTCAAGATTGTCTAATACAAAGAAATATTGCATTTCGTAACGAAGAGCATTTACGATTACGAGGATACGACAAAACTCCAGACATTAAATTGGAAGTACCAATCGCAGTGAATGGTTACGTGATAAACTGGATTGAATCTAAGGCACGATTCGGTAACATAGACGTTCATCAAAAATATATGAAGGAGCAATTTTTAAGCTACTGGAACAGATTTGGATCTGGATTAGTTATTTATTGGTTCGGATTCCTTGACTGCTTAAATAAATCAACTGAGAAAAAGTTTATCATAATGGACCATTTTCCCGAAAACATAACATATATGAATCCAGCTTGTATCAAATAGTATGTGATTATAATCGATGATAAATATATATTATATTATATAATTATAATATGTAATTTAATTACAAAATATAATATATAATTTATTTTTATATAATTATGTTTAAGAGACGATACATGTAACACTTGTAGATTTCCATTACTCCAAATACTTTGATCATACTTCCAAATACTCTGATCATGGATTAATATTTTAATACTACTTATTATCGGAATGGATCGAAGTACGATTTTGTATTAATTGTAATTATTATTCAAATCATTAAACTATTCATATATTTTCCTTATTTTTATTCCAAATTTTTGCAACTTAATTTAGTGAAATTATATAATTGAGTAAGTGTATCATTAGATTAAGTATTACACACATAATTGAATGACTTAACATCACAGTCGTTAAAGATAAACGTGCGACTACAATATATATACATATATATTACAACCTATCTTGCAATGACTCAATTGTACAATGAGATCAAGTTTTTTATCAATATTATAATATTTTACAATCCTTTAAATCCGAATTCTTTAAACAAAATTGGATAATTCATTGAATTTAAGTTTATCAGATCTTATCTTTTTTCTTATTTTTATCAGACACTGTATACTTGTCGTAACTTTTCGTTGGGTCAAAGGGTTCCCATCTACTCGCTGGAAAAATGTGCTTATTCCTCTCATACCACGATCTAAAAATACAAAAAAAGACATAGTAAAATATGAGAAGAGATAAAAACTGTAAAGAAATCATGTAATTGAAATATTCCTTTGTAATAAATACCTAAGTAAAACTTTTCCAGCATGTGATTCCTCAGTTTCGACAGAAGCATCATGCATAACTCGAATATCGTCATGAACGTCAAACGTGAATAGAGGCCCGCTCTTTCCTCGTGCCTAATTGTAACATTATATATGTTAAAATAAGACGTTAACATTGTGATACTGCTTTATGAACTTTATCATTTAAGTAATCTCACCTTAGTTACGATAAAATCGTAAAACGTATAATGGTGAGGTAATATAAGATCCTCCTTGACATACATTAATTGATCTGCCATTACTGTTTTAAGCTCGCTAAATTCACGCCTCAGAACTTCCAAACATCTTTGAAGAAGCTGATAGATAGAATTACCTGTATGTGAAAAAAAGAAAGAAAATAACAAACTTATGCAGCAAGACTGAAATTGACAACAATTTTGCTTGTGTCATATATATATATAAATCAGCGTATTTCTATACTCATGGAGTATATTAATAGCTAAACAATTTGCTAAATCGCAGAGACATTCACCTTTCTTCATTATAACACTCCGACGATGGCCAGATCCATCCCAATAACTGAATGTGATTTCAATTTCTTCTTCCTTCAATACATTCTGCTTTGTAGCCCATTCTTGTCTCAATTCCTCCCTAAGTTTATTTTCTTCTTCTTCCCTTTCCCTATCCGGCAAGAAACTTGTATCTACATCTGGATTTTTCTTGATCTTCTTGATCGAAGGACCATTAGATTGTACATTTTCTAACTTCGTACAGTTTTCCACGTTGTCTTCGTCTGAATTCTCAGCTTCATCTTCATCCAGATTAAAGGATAAAGCTTGAATCTGCCTCTTCTGTTTGTTTTTTTCTGCCTGTTTTGCCGCTAGCGCTCTTTCCTTTTCCTGTTCTCGTTCACGTTCTTTTTGAGCAAGTTTTCTCTCACGTTCCTTCACTATGTTTTCCTGTTTTGCTTTCATTTCATTCAATGTGACCAAACCAATTGTAGAGGTCTTTAATTGTTGCTCAACAGCATTGTAATGAGTCGCAAACTTATTCTCTATGTTATGAATCTTTAAGTCATCTTCGATTTTCTTCTTTCGTAGTTCTATCTCTTGTTGTGCAATTTCTCGCTTCTTCATCAGCTGCATAGCTCGACCAGCTTCGCTAGCTGCTCCTTTGTAATGCGCCATGTTTTACAAAATATTTAATTCAATTTTACTGCTTAGTACAGAAGTTTCTTGATTCCTCCACCAAATTTATTACAAGGTTTATTATAAATCCTAGACAAAAATATGTTATATTAATAGACAATAAAGAATATTTCTCTAAAAATTATTATGTACTTAAAATGAATAGACTTAAAGTTTAACATTTTTTACAATAATATACACATTGTATATTACTTATTACAGAGATCTCCGACAATTATTTAAATTTCAATATTAATATTTGGTAAATTTTGTTTTAAAAAACTCAAGCCAAAGATTTTTATAATTAAAATTTGTGGTACTCTTATAAAAATTTTTATTTTTTGATTTGATTTTAATGAAATATGTTATTTATATGCAAATATTACTTTTCATTATCAACAAACATTACCTGCATAACAATTCCACAAATGTATTTAACGTACTAAACGTATTAAAACGTATTTCATATAATAAAACCAATTTAAAAACAAAGAATTGTAGAAATATTATAATCTACAAACACTTAAACGCTTAACCACGCTAAAGCCAGCTGAAGGCTAAATCCATATATGTAATACTCCCATGGTGTAAGGAATATAAGGTGAAGTATTGCGCATATGGCGGCGACTTAAAATTTCAACCAATCAAATTTGCCCGGTGAGGAAACGCGCCAATTATAAATGTAATAAGTTATTTAAAAATAAAAACAGTATTTATATTTATATTAAAATTTATTATATTAATTTTATCAAAAATATTCAAAAAGAAAACAAGTAAATACAATAAAATACTTAAAATGAAATAAATTTTAAAATAATAAATGAAAAATAACAACGTATAAAATAATAGCCTGACTAAAAAATTAAAGACTAATATTGCACATATGTTTTAATTTTGTTTTATTTTTTTTAATACTTGTCATAACAATTTTTTTATTTTTTTCTCTTAATCTAATGTACGTTCTCGTTCGTACCAAACATGCAACAACCTCTCTTGGAAATTCATGGCGTAATTTATTGTATACTAGCTCGGTCAGTTTATCAAAAATTTTATTTCCGACATTAAAGTCATTTCCATGAAATGCGATAAATTCATTATCCATTACTTTTGCGGCTTTAAAAAAATTCTCAGAAGGACGAATGCAGTTCCCTCGAGAGATACATGATAACCAGTCTTCAGCGGGGGCCATCACTTTAGTTTTACAACCTAGGTCAGGATATTTATGCCGAAATCTGTGAGCAACGTAACCAGCTATGTAAATGAGAGCTTGAGTTTCTATGTGTTCTTGAGCAACGTTGACCTCGAACTCTTGTAACAGTTTCAACTCATTCTCAGTAGCAGAATATTGTTTTATTTGTGTAGCTATAAAACAAAGTAATATATATGTACATCATTTAAATGTAAATAATTAATTAGCCAAGAAACATAATATGAACATTTGTTGGGAAATTATTATAAGTGGTCAAGAGATCAAAGGATATTCGATACAATTATACAATATGTACTTGTGTCATCACTTACGAAAGAGACCAGCGATTAGGGGTTTGCAATTCGTATAGTTCGTATTCTATGATAACCACACAAAAAATACAATAACTATGCGCTCCTGTAATATCTTTATTTGAATCCACAGAACCTAGTGGTGCAAAAGCACATCTCTCTCTCTCTCTCTCTCTCTCTCTCTCTCTCTCTCTGTCTTTCTCTCCTTCCGTAATGTTTACTAACCTCGTGTAATCTTTGAATTTTCATCCTTCTGGCAAGCCTGCAACAATTTTATTCGCAATTCAGGATCTTGAGGAAACGAATAATATTTTACTTTTTTACTAAATATATAATTTGTCCGATTTTTACAGTTTCTCACGAAACAACTTGGCATCGTGAAAAATTTGTCGTCGACTCGTACAATGCACGTCGGACTGTCTACCATATGCCGGCCATATTGAATTTTGCATCACCGGGCATATTTGATTGGTTCGTTGTTTCTCACTAGTTTTGAACCACTGCGCATCCATCGGAATGCTTCACCTTATATTCTTTGCACCATGAATACTCCTATATTGCTAGAAGAGTGCCGATTTCAGGCCAAACATTGGCCTAGTTTACATCGTGCACTTGATACGCGTATCAAGTAGTATATTTGAGCTGATCAGCCAATAGCTGAATCAATGTACTAGTTATTTACTATTTGATACGCGTATCAAGTCCACGATGTAAACGTAGCCATTACGGTACAGACGTATTGGATCTGTTCTTTTCAACTGCACTGCTGAACTAGTGCAATAAGTTAAGCCGACGGCACACGGTACAATTTTTCGTAGTAGATCGCATACGAGTTAGCCACTACGCATGAGAGCGAGAGAAAGCGAGCGTCTTTCGCTCTCTCTCACTCTCGTGCTTAGTGGCTAATGCAGAATTCACACCGAGTCCGATACCCGATGTACGACGTCCGATATCCAATATGATTGGTTTATACATTTAGATCCAATAAGGAACTAAAGATAAGAACCAATCAAATTGGATATCGGACGTCGTACATCGGACATCGGACGCAGTGTGAATCCTCCATAACTCGTATGCGATCTACTACGAAAACTCGTACCATGTGCCGTCGGCTTTAGAGTGAAAAAATATATATATGTCTCATTTTAACTTATTGCACTAGTTCAGCAGTGCAGCTGAAAAGAACAGACCCAAAATCTTAGGTCCGAATTTATAGTCGTTTCTCAAATCTTGAGACGTAAGAATTTCTCAAATCTCAAGTTGTTTCTTTATATTGTGAGAGCTGATCTTGTCTACTATAATCTATAGTTCAAGAGAGAAAAGGAAGAGTACATAAGACTTTACCATATATGTAATACTCCTATATTGCTAATAGAGCTTCGACGACGGTGCAAACACTACGGCGCAGACATATATGAGCCTCTCTTTCTTCTCGAGTATTACAGCTTTGTGCGCATACGTTGGCTTTTCTTAGACGACCAATGGAATGCCGTACAAATCAAAAGCGCGTATAAACGATTGTTGGTTAGACATCAACTTAGAGAATTTGATAACGGAAATTGTCTTTTTGATAGCGTAGACATATTACACGTTAGTTCTAATGTCAAGAATATTAAATGCCCGATTGGTGAAATACATTGTTTACGCAAATCCATTAACGCATTAGAAGAGGAGGGGATTAACAACCGCCCCAGCGACGCTTTACCGCATGCGCATAGCGCTGCAGAACTCCAGAAGAAAGAGAAACGAATATACGTCTGCACCGTAGTATTTCCACCTCTTCCACTCATTGCTCAGATAGGATACTAGCAATATAGGAGTATTACATATATGGACTTTATGTGTCCTTCCTTTTCTCTCTTGAACCATAGATTATAAAGTAGACAAAATCAGCTCTCACAATGGCCTAGTTTACATCGTGCACTTGATACGCGTATCAAGTAGTATATTTGAGCTGATCAGCCAATAGGTGAATCAATGTACTAGTTATTTACTATTTGATACGCGTATCAAGTCCACGATGTAAACGTAGCCAATGTAAAGAAACAATTTAAGATTTGAGAAATTGTTAAGGTACAATTTCATGCGAGCGAAGAAAAGCTAGTGTTTACCCCCACTCCATCAATTTTCGACAAGATGACTAAGATGGCTGCATTCAGCTCTTAGAACATATATAAATGGAAGTAGAATAGCAGACTAAAATGTGTCCGGAGGAAGTAAGAAAGAAAATCATAGTTGCCTCTCTCTTGTGAGTAACTGCTCGAAAATGCGCATGCGCGCCAATTTGACGCATACAAGCATCGTATCTGTAGATGTAGATATATGTAGATACTTTTGCAAGTCAATCCCATCTTTTGTTTAAATTTTGACAGCACTACATTCGCGAAAGAGTACATTTCACAACTTTGGAACCCAACTAAGGATGCAATCACATGGTGCGTGATGCGTCATGCGGGATAGAGCGTCCGTCATAGAAACAGCCAATCAGAGCTATTCCGCATAACGCATCCCGTACGAGTTGTGTGTGTGATTGGCTGTTTCTATGACGGACGCTCTATCCCGCATGACGCATCACGCACCATGTGACTGTACCCTAAAGAATAAATATTTTAACATATGACTATAACCTAAGACTATAACCTATTTTCAATGGATAAAACCGGCCAAGCAAACGTAAGCCACACATGCGCACTGTTGAGCAGTTACTCACAAAAGAGAGGCAACTATGATTTTTTTTCTCACTTCCTCCGGACATATATTTCTTTCGAGAACAATAGGCATTCTCCTTCCATTTATATATGTTCTAAGATTCAGCTAGAGTGGGTAAAAGAGAGTGTCGCCAATTAGCCGGAAGTCACCATTTTAAGACAAATATATGAGAAAATAGCGGTAATTTCAAAATAAAAAAATGTCAACATTGAACTAAAACTTTAATCGGTAATACGAAATGTATTATAATTTATGTATAATTTATATTATTAATTGTTATTAATAAATTATTTATTAACATTAATAAAAAATACATTTTAACATTATTATTGTATGTGTGTGTGTGTGCACGCGTGTGCATACATGACATATTTCTTTCAGAATTTTTTAATTTAAACTTTATTTAAACTTTAATCCAAATGAGGGATTTCCAAGTTGCTCTGTTTTACCTATAAAAATACAAATAAAAATTAATATATAATAAATATTAGTTAAAATAATTTTATTATGATTAATTATACAAGGAACATCACAAAGAATATCACAAAATTCTTTTCTTCTCCTCTCTTCTCTCTCTCTCTCTCTCTCTCTAACTAAATTAATAACATAGTATTTTTTATATTAATTTCAAGAAATGTTAACATTTAATATAAAGATATTTTTAAACTCTTTGCAAATCATAAATCGTTAACATCAAATTTAACTTAAAAATAATGTAAAATTTTACGTATAATAAAATTAAATATTATTATTTAATATGATTATGCATAGCCATTGTTTTGCTTTCCATAAAAATTTTTGGTGCGTCTTTGGTAATATTTTTTGAATGTATTTTTAATCTAAATAAAGCATAACGTTTAACTATCTTTTTTTTTAAATTATGACATGTTGGTATGCTATAAAATGATATATTATAAAACTTGTCTTCAAAAAACTGTTTCAGATTTACGTTATTGGTAGTTGATAAAATATTATCTTTATATGTTCTAAAAATTTTTTCCATTTTAAGAAAAAAGTGAAAGGTTTCGTTATTAACATAGAACAATGTGTTATTTTTATAAGCTCAAAATACAGTTAATCTATTATAATTTGGTTGACTAATTTTACTACAACCAACGTATCACATTTATCACATTTATGACAAGTCTTTTGCATCTTAATAATATTGGAAACAATATAACCAGCAATGTGATGTAAAATATTTAATTCCACACGTGATAAAGTAATTTATTTTTTTGATGCTGTCATATTCAATTGATTATTATCTTCATTTACTTGTGATATTTTTTTTGGTTTTGGAATAACAGATAAAAAATCTTGCAAAAATTCTCGGTCATCTTCGTTATAGCTACTTGTTGATATTTTTCTCATATAATGGGAAATACTAATTAATTTTAGATCATTTTTAAATTGGAGAGCATTCAGTGTGCAATGTTTCATATGTAATACTGAAAATAAATTTTCGACACAATCCTATGTAAATCTTCCAGGTAAAACATATTTATAATTTCTATTATTTAGCAAATATGTTGATAACTCAATTATTGATTTTGTATTTAAAATAATGCCTTTCTGAAATGGTTTTCAATCATTTTTTTTGCCAAAAGTTAATGTTGAAATTAATGCTATAAAATCATTTAAAAAGTTTATAACTTTGTTAAATTTTTCAGACTTAGTTTGACTTATTCCTCAAATTGCCTTTCTACTGCTAACTATTTCAAACCAAAGAGCTACATTCTTTATAAGCCATGAAGTTGTTATATATTCTGGTTTTGAATTTTCGGAAGCTAAATATTGTAATGCTGAACTTAATTACTTCATAACTTAAAATATGAGAGGCACTTTTTACGCATTTTTTGGAAATGTTTTGATCTATCAAGATATTCTTTACGTAATTTTGGGCATAGTAATAATGGAAAAGATTTTTGTTCAGACAATAATTCTTGTAAATGTTTTGTTTGTGCTATATTTGTTGGTAAATTATTTTTTTGCACATATGTATCTGAAATAGTTACAAATTCATGATTAAGAATTCCTTCTTTAAAATTTTTGAAAGCATGTGTATAATCATGAAAAAAGAAAAGATATCGATGTTGATCGCACGGATGAATACATTCATTTTGTATTACAGAATATCTTGATACTTGAATATTGAATGCTCTCCACATAGCTCGATTTGAAGCTCCCATATCTGAAATAACTCCATGAATATATAACCCGATTTCTTCAGCTTTTTTAATAATGTCTATTATAATTTGTTTATACACTGATCCTTGTGTTCTGTTTCTAGTATAATAATATGCAATTACTTGTTTCCATCGTTGCCCTATACTTGCGAGCATGAATACTAAGGCATGTGTCGCGATTTCATTTTGATCATGATCAGGTAATGTCACATTTCCAATATAAGTAAATGTCGATGTATCAAAGATAATGCCCGAAGTTATACTTACTTCATCTAAAATTACTACGCAGTCTTTATCTCTATAATCACTAAATTGCGAAACTTTTATATTTAAAAATTGATGAACTTCATCAAGTATTCCACTTCTAAATTTTAAATTTTCAAGTTTTCTATTTAATGTTCGAATAGATGGAAGTGGGAAATTCTGATTCAAAAGTTCCTTATATCCCGAATAACCACAAGCGAATTTTAACTTAAATGTCTTAACCAAAGTTGCATTACACCATTTTGGAATTTTCTTATATATCTTATTTAAGAGTTTTATCTTCATTCATTAATTGCTTAAGAACGTTAGGAAATTTCTTATTATTGCATACTTTTTTTTCTAACTCCTTAATTTTGCTTTTGTATTTCTCTCGCAAATGTTTATGTGTTTTTTTCATTGTTATTCGTAGTGATTCTGACTTTTGCAGCAGCTTTTCTAATTTTTTTATTTTCTCCGTATCTGGAGAAATTTGTTTATTCAAATTACATTTATCCTCTTTTGAAATTGATAAGTTATCCTGCATGAAGTTTTCATTGCTACTTAATTTTGCTGTTTCTTCTTTTTCATCCGTGTTTAATGGAATATGTTGTGATTCATATCTTTCTTCTTTTAGATTCTTTAATGAGTCTATTGTTATAGTAATATCATTAGATTCTGTTGTAGATGATGTTATTATTGAAAATTCTGTGCTTGAATTTGCTTGAACACTCTCTAAATAAAAAATAAAGAACATGGAGTACATCTTTTCTTATTATTTTTATATACATATATAATTTAATTTAGAGCTAAAAAAATAAAAATCAATTAAGATTATAAAAATTATACTCACGACAGACTGCAGTTTTTTTATTTATTTGTTTCACTAATTCTCCAAATATTGTTGGAACTGCTGTATTTTTAAGTTTTCTTGTTCCATCAACACGTATCTTTTCCCACATATTTGAAGTAAAATGAAACTTTAAAATAAAAGAATGCCTTTACTACTTTAAAAAAATAAAATATATAATAATTTAATTTAAATATATAATAATTTAAAAATCTAAAAAATACTAATTTTTGTAAAATATAACAAATATTTAAAAAATAATAAAATTAAATATAAATGAAGAAAATACCTCACATAATACCGCTGACCTATTTAATGTTTTATTTTTTAGTTTCGAATTTTTCAACCATATCTTTCGACGATTTATATCTTTCGGGAAATTATTCATTTTGACACCTTTTGCTGAAGTGTTTTTACACCCACTTGCAACACAAGTTACCATTTTGCTAAGCAATAAATCAAAAACTTAAATTTTTTTTGTAATAATGTATAAATAACAATATTATTTTTTAACAAATAGTAAGTATAATATATGTATAATATACATATAAAATAATTTCAATTAAATATAACCTCAAAGTATATTAAAATGTTTCTTATTACTAATACATGTGATAATAATTAATGTTAAATAAATTAAAACTCGATTTATACAAAGTTTATTATACAGGGTGTCCCAGAACTGGCGGATAAGTTTTTAATAACAGATTTTTTATAAGATTCTAAGTCGAAAAGTCCTGTACCAAAAAGTGATCCGATGAATAGAATTTGAATGGTGAGGCATTAAAGTTGACGTATGGAAGTGCATGAAATTTGCGCGGTCAGGATCGGCGCAACCGAGTTCGGCATATGTTCCACTCATGACTCGTATACCGCGACGATTTGTGTTTCTCATTATTCTACATTATTCCGCTATTCGTAAAATGAATTTTCTAATCATCTTATTAATAATGATAGTTATCTTTATTAATTAATAATTATGTATTTTGATTACGAACTCATTGTAGTTTTTACACTTTGAGATATGCGGGATATTCATTAAAAAGCGGAATAGCGGAATAATGTAGAATAATGAGAAACACAAATCGTCGCGGTATACGAGTCATGAGTGGAACATATGCCGAACTCGGTTGCGCCGATCCTGACCGCGCAAATTTCATGCACTTCCATACGTCAACTTTAATGCCTCACCATTCAAATTCTATTCATCGGATCACTTTTTGGTACAGGACTTTTCGACTTAGAATCTTATAAAAAATCTGTTATTAAAAACTTTTCCGCCAGTTCTGGGACACCCTGTATATTCTTTTTACATTATAAATGTTACGCAAAATATAAAAGTACGTACCTTGAATTATTGCAACTTCAATATGATATCTATTGTCTGGCGACATTTTGGCGCCCTGTTTAAAATTTGACATATATATCATATTATTTTTACTTTCATTGCATGAGAACAGGATTTCATGTGTGAAAAAGTTAATTTAATGGTTGTGCGCAATTGAAAATAATTTTCTGCAATAATTTTCTTTATATATATATAATTATTGTAGAAAATTATTTTCCATTACACACATATATATATATACTATATATATATAATTATTGTAGAAAATTATTTTCCATTGCACACAACCATTAAATTAACTATATACATATTTATGTATGTATGTATAAAACTATTTTTAAAATTGTTATTACAATTTATAATCAATAAAATGAACTTAATTTTAACAACATTGATTACATGTAACAACATTATTATGACTTTTTAGTTAAAAATGTTTTTCATATGTTTAAAAATATCTAAAATATGAAAGTTATTGTTCTCTGTATAAATAATATAAAAATATCACTACATTAGTTGGTTATATGAAATATATGAAACAATTTATTTAAAAATATTTTCTGAATAAATTTATTTATCAATTAAAAGAGTATTACGTAAATAATGTTAATATTATTATTACAAAACTTATATCTCTCTTATATCTCTCTCTTCTTATATATATCTCTCTCTCTTATATCTATTCTTCTAACATTGTACTTAATTGTATGATCCGTTTTTCTTCTGACGCTTGTTTTTCAATACTCGCACCTGCTGTTGATAACATGCCTTTTGATTGGCTAATACTTTGAGTAAAAATTTTACTCTTCGTGATTCCTCTAATCTTTGATCAGTGTCAGCATTAAATGTTGAACAACGTTCTTTTTTTTTAAATATAATTTCATTGTTATCATCACTATCATCAATATCTTGTTCTATATGATGTTTGAGTGTTTGTATTTCTGTTTCTGACACCAACTATAATTGTAAAATTAAAAATTTTATTCATTGTTTATTCATAATGCACAAGAAATGAAAATATTCCATCAAATTTTAACATAAATATCAAAGATGAAAATTATTTCATATCTTACAGGAAGTTTCAATCGTCTCACTTTCATCATTACTTTCTGAAATACTCATCTGTAAATGCTCATCTGAAATGCTCATCTGTGAATATAATATTGTTATGTTGATTTAAATATGCAATTAGTTAATTGTAATTAATCTCATGCTCAAGAGAAGTACTTACAGTCAAATCATTATTGTCCACTGATTCTGAATTAACTAAAGATGGAATTTCAACTTCTTTTGTATCTTCTGAGATATTTGACTTTATGTATAAAATAGATTTTAATAATATATTTATTAATTCATAAATGCTATATAATGATAATCTAATAATTGATATATCTGACAATTAATAATAAAGTATAAACCAAGAAATATGAAAGTCAAATAAAATCTAACTACTGAGTAATATAATTTATAATAATAAATATCAATATTACAAATAAATAAGACAATATTCTGTAGAAGAATCCATAATCAGAATATAATTCAAGATGGTATATGCATTTAAAGTTATGAAAATTACAAACACAATGAAAATCAAATTATAAAATTATACTTACAATTGGAATAGCATCTTCTTTTAATCGTGTTTGCGTCAGAGAGGTACGATCAAAATCGTTCTTCGAAAAATGTAATGAACATAAATGTGGAGACTTGGGTAAACTTTCCTTACAAAGACCCATAATTTTTACCCAAGTTAATTTTTTTTCTTTATCTTGTGGAAATCTAATGAGATAAAACAACTTAATTTTATATAAAATCAATTTCATTTAATAACAAATAAAGTTCTTTTATAAAATGCCACATAAAAACTAACTAGTGTTTGGAACAAATATGTTTAAGTAGTAAACTTTTAATTAAAAATCTTACTTTATTGATATAAAAAAACAGTACATATTTTGTAAGTTATGAATGCAATATATACTTGCCGGTGATATGTGATTTTAACATTTTGTTCTTATTTTAACACTTCTTAGTTTAACACTTATTTGATCTTTCGATAATTTTTATTGCAGCAGCCAATTGCAACACAAAGTGGCATTTTTCATTATTTTTCAGTACAAAAATTAGAAAAATAATACTTCTAAATTTTGACAAACGTCACAAACAATGTTTTCTTTTATATTCTTGCTCAATTTCTATGTATATATGACGTAAGCTATAGAGTATTGAGTAAAATTTTCCTCAAATAAAACGTTTTGGAATGTAACTTTAAATCCAAAGAGGAACTAAAAACAAAGACCAATCATAATAAAAAATCATGGCGCTTACCGATCTGCGTTCTTTAAAATTTTTCTATTTTTTATTTTTCACAAAAAAACAATAATTTCACATGTTGTATCTGTTTAGCATTATGTATTCGTGCATTCATATTCTTGTACATCTGGTACACTTTGACATTTAATGAATATGGTACATATGGTAATTTCATATGTACATAAAATAAATGTTAACTGTATAATCTTATTTTTAAAGCTACTATGATAAATTTTTTAAAGAGAGATACTAGATTTATTTATATGGTTGAAGTTTATTAAAACATTATATCAAAGTTTTACAAAGGACCCCGCACAAAACTTATGGAAAATGGGTCCCGGTGGATTTGGCTGAAACTTCGGAAATTTGTAGTTTACGTGATCCTGATGAAAAGTTCTCATTGCCCCAACTTGATTCATTGAGCCGTATGAGCTCTAGGGACCATCGAAAGTAGGCAATAGGCGACTGCCGCCGCCACCGTGTAAGCAATCACCTGTTAATTTCTCCCTCCCCTTCCCCTTCCCTACCCACTCCCCTTTCTCTCTTTCCTGCTCCCCCTCCTTTTCCCGCAAATGTGTGTGTGTGTATATGTATATGACACATTTACATACATATATGCATTCTTTGTACATCAATCACGCCCCATTCATATGCACATGTATAGATAGATAAATTTATGTTTAAAAACAGGGCTATATTTTCATGCAAACGACTGTACATACACATATTCTGATGAATCCATACAACCATTCGCAGTTCTATACAATGAAATGTATAGAGTGGCATGATAAATAGAGACATATCATTCTGCCGGCAGTCGCCTATTGCCTACTTTCGACGGTCCCTAGAGCTTATACGGCTCAATGAATCAAGTTGGGGCAATGAGAACTTTTCATCAGGATCACGTAAACTACAAATTTCCAAAGTTTTAGCAAAATCTACCGGGACCCATTTTTCATAAGTTTTGTGCGGGGTCCTTTTCGAACTAGAATTTAAATTATAATTTAATCGAATATTTTTGAAAATATTTGAAGACACAATATTTTGGGAATATTTTCATTTTTCTTATTTATTGTCTCATTGAAAAGATTTCATAAGAAATTTTTTATACTGCATACATTGGAATAAAGAAATTAGACAAGTTTAAAAAGTAAAAAATATTAATTAATCTTTTTATTTGAAAAAATAATGTATAGGTACTTTTAAGATTATTTTGCTCAAGGCTTATGTCAAAATCCGACGAATTTTTTTGAAGTTATATTAATGTATTTGTCATTTTTAATATAAAAAGAAATAAATATTTATATTTATATAAAATTAATTCCTCTTATAGACTGTGACATATTTCATCAATAAGATCAACAAAATGAAGAAGTTTTGTCATCGAAGAATTTTTCAACATCGCTGGTATATAGAAGCTTATACATTGGATCTTACCGAATGTTAAACGAGCATGCTTATGAAGCAATTATCGATGCAGTTGTCGGTGCAATTGTCACCAATAATGTACAAAATTGAACTCTATACAAAATTTTTTATAAAAATAGCTGTGTTTGTGTTCTTCGTAGCTCTTTGTTAAAAGATTAAAAGTGGTGGAAGACGAAGAATGTGTGAGGAATAAAGAGATGAGTTGAAGAATTCGATGTAACCCAAGTTTCACTTCTTGACTGTATGTTGAAGTAATAAACGATTTAATAGAATAAAAATTACATAAGATTAATAAATCTTGATTTATTTTACTTTATTATTCAGTACTTTTTATAAAAAGTAAATAAAGTAAATAAATAAAATAAAAAATAAATTGTCTTTATAAAAAGTAAATAAAGATATGCCAGTACGATAAATCAGTGCGAGGCACTGTGTACGCGACGCGAATAGGATGAGAGGATACAAGAGTCCGTGAGTCAGTGAATAAAAATGTTCACAATTGTTTAAGCAACACAAAACACAGTTTATTCCACAAAGAAAAGTCAAAGAATATATTTAAACAAAAGAAGAAACAACCAATTGTCTTTATTCAAGTACCGAAATGCGCGCGTAAGTCTGACAAGTAAACCTACAAGAGTGTCACTTACCGATCTTAACACCGAAACTTTGCACATTTGTAGAACTATGAAAAATATTTGACACGTATTTTTTTTATCGGCAATGGTTCACTTTGAAGGATGAAAACTATCCCTTAAAGGTAATGGGTAGATTTTATATCAAACGGAATAAGTTAAAAGTTTTAGAAAATAAAATGCTTGTAAAGAGTTTTTAGGGTCGCTGAAATTAAATTTGATGTCAAAAGTAGGATTTGATGTCAAAATGGCAGTCAAATTATGGTAGCTACATACTAAATACACATTACATACATTTGCATATACAGGGTGGGGAAAAAGTACCGGGACACCTAAATAACTTCTGAACGGTTTGAGATATCGGATTGAAATTTACGGGGTTACAATAGTATCACACAATCTACCACATAACACCAAAAATGCCCATTTTAACATCCCCGGGGGGTGGGGGAAAGGGAGGCGAAAAAATCTTAAATGGAATATGGGATCTAGTGAGGGTTTGTTTGAAAGAGCTTTTCAAGACAAGAACAACGATGTCGCCGAGGTCTCTACGATTTTTTTTCGCAGAGTTATGATCATTTAAACATTGAGATTTCGCAGTAGCGGAGGGTGTGTGTGCGTATGTGCGTGCGTCAAACTGTTTCGTACTTGCAATGCGTACCGAGAGTACTTGTCACGGTTCGCGTAATTCAAGGAGCGGCATCCATCCTCTGGGACGATCCGTGCTCGCTTAATCGGTCGATCGATAAATCAAAACATGAATTATTCCCAAAACCGTAGCACTGCCGTTTATTGTCAGCGCACGTGGTCTCAGTTTTTCGTTTCCAGGTTCTTCCTCGAAGTTTGGATCACGAACACGGTTGAAATTGATTTCAATCTTAGATCGTACCCAAGTTCTGTTCGATTTTCGCTTCCCGAGTTAATTTTTGAACATTCATTACAGTTTACTGTATCACAATCCGTGATTTTTACTCTTCGCTGTATTTTTAATAACTTTTAACACTTGAGTATCCAAGTATTAGTTTATTTAGTTTTTATCTCTTCAGTCAACGATGTTACGTCTTTCTGAACGAGAACGCATATTTCTTTTGATGATGAGGCTGGGGCGATCGATTGAGATCGTACAATGACGTGAGACAGCTTTTCAATGAAACTTTTCGCAATGAAGGTACTGTCATTTCAAGATCTACAGTCAGACAACGTTTCAACGAAACTGGAAGTGTTAAAAATCGTCCAGTATTAGGTAGGCCAAAGTCAACAACAAATCCAGAAAAATCATTGGATGTTCTACAATTTTTCATCGAAAATACGCATGATTCAAGTCGTAAAGTTGCTTTGCAACATGACATTGATAAAAAGTCTGTTCTTAAAATATTAAAAAATAATAAATTTCATCCCTATAAAGCCCATCTTGTGCAAGAGCTAAATGAGGATGATTTTGATAGACGCATTGAATTTTGTGAGTTGATGATGGAAAGAATAGACGAGGATCCTAACTTTCTATTAAACATAGTTTTCTCAGATGAAGCAACATTTCAGATAAATGGCAACGTTAATCGGCACAATTGTAGATTCTGGTCTGACGCAAATCCTCACTGGATTGAAGAAACACGCACGCAGTATCCGCAAAAATGAAATGTGTGGGCAGGTATTCTCAATAATGCCGTCATTGGTCCATTTTTCATCGATGGAAATTTAACAGCTGCGAAGTACGAGGATATGCTAAGACATGAAATAGTTCCAGCAATACAGGCAATCGTGGGGGACAATTTTGAGGACACATGGTTTCAACACGATGGTGCTGCACCGCATTACGGAAAGAACGTCCGTCATTATCTTAGCACAATGTTTCCTGAGCGATGGGTAGGTAGGAGAGGAGCTATCGAATGGCCTCCTAGATCGCTTGACCTAACACCTCTCGACTACTTTCTGTGGGGTTACTTAAAAGAAAGAGTTTATAAAACAAAACCACAAAACCACAAAATCTGGATGAATTACGAAATCGAATTCTTCAGGAAGCTGCTCTTATTCCTCATAATTACATTCAAAATGCTGTTTTATCTTTTTATCATCGGATAGCTTGTTGTCAAACAGTTGACGGTGCACATTTTGAACAATTGATATAAACCTCCCTACAATTG
Organism: Crematogaster levior; assembly: GCA_901521435.1. NCBI lineage: Eukaryota > Metazoa > Arthropoda > Insecta > Hymenoptera > Formicidae > Crematogaster > Crematogaster levior. The sequence goes on along the minus strand of CABEGB010001439.1, from coordinate 32,572 downwards.
CCTTAGTTGATTATACACACACACCCGGTCTTGCACACGCACATGCGCACACACGTACATGCACACACACACACACACACACACACACACACACGCACGCACGCACGCACGCACGCACGCACGCACACGCACACACACACACACACACACACAGAGGGGGTTTGGAGTCGTTAACTACTGTGGAATTGACGAACCACGGGGTTTCTGTCTCTTCTGTGAAACACATTTGCACGCACACACCCTCCGCTACTGCGAAATCTCAATGTTTAAATGATCATAACTCTGCGAAAAAAAATCGTAGAAACCTCGGCGACATCGCGTTGTTCTTGTCTCGAAAAGCTCTTTCGAACAAACCATCACTCGATACCATATTCCATTTAAGATTTTTTCGCCTCCCTTCCCCCCCACCCCCCGGGGGTGTTAAAATGAATGTTTTTGTGGTGTTATGTGGTAGATTGTGTGATACTATTGTAACTCCGTAAATTTCAATCCGATATCTCAAACCGTTCAGAAGTTATTTAGGTGTCCCGGTACTTTTTCCCCACCCTGTATATATATATATATATACACAGGGTGTCCAAAAAATTTTGGAAAAGCCGAAGTGTGCAGGTAGAACAGGTAAAATCAAGTAGAAAAGTCCTTTACCACTTTGTTGTTTTCGCAATAATAAGGACGAACGCGGATCCTCGCATCAAACCTTATACGGATAAAGATCTGCGTTCGCTGCGGCGATTGTCCTTTGTAGGTCGCGCCTCCCATCGCTTCGCCGCACGGCCGACCGGCTTCATCTTGCAATGGGGAGGTTTCTTCTCGTCGAGCGCTTTTACTCGCACGGATTGGCTTATCTTTTTAAATTAATTTCTCTTAAGTTAATTATTGCGAAAACAACAAATTGGTAAAGGACTTTTCTACTTGATTTTACATGTTCTACCTGCACACTTCGGCTTTTCCAAAATTTTTTGGACACCCTGTATATAGAGAGAGAGAGAGAGAGAGAGAGAGAGAGAGAAATTACAAAATAAATGTTTGTCACAAGTTTGTCACAAATATTCCAACACAAGTATATCATATTATAATATTTGTACAATACCGCAGTAATATTGCAATGCGATATATCCTAATATTTATATAATATGCATTAATATTGTGCAATTAATGCAATAGATCACATGATAATATTTGTGAAATATTGTAATATAATTTCAAAATCATATATTACAAAATCATATATTACACTGCAATATTATATAAATATTACGAAATATTACATTGTGATATATCGCAATATAATATCTCACAAATAGTAATATTTTTGCAATATTTTATTCCTATACTAATATTACTGCAGTAGCGAAAGAATGGGCAAGAGTACGCACTTAGTTCTTAGAAGCCTGTTTCTTTAATTTTAAGTCTAAAATTACAAAAAGATTAAAATGAAAACTTTAATCTTTCTGGTTTGTAAAAACATCATGTGCAAATTTTTATTTTAAACAATCTTTGTGTAAATAAATGAAAATAAAAAATGGACTTTGCGTACTCTTGGACTGCGATAAAACTAAAAGTACGCACATAGTTTATCCAGGAGTATGCAATATATTAAATATACTACTATAAATATACTACTATAAAAGAACAATATTATTAGTAGGAAAAAAAGTAGATAACTATTATAAATATCTATATAAACATAAAAATTGTTATCTAAGTTATTAAAAATCATAAAATCTTTGATAATAAAAATATTATATAATTCAAAACATATTTTAAATGCTTATGCATAAATTAAACATAAAGACTATTATTTCAGACTTTACAAAATCACAAAATCACAAAATCACAAAATCTTTGGTTTTTTATGAGAAACATTCTTCGCAGATAGATGGCAATTTGTAACGGCAAGAGCAAAAGGTGAAACTGTTTAACAGTCAAACCGTAAAATAGGTTATCCAGATTTTTAATATGTTCTACTAATTGTATTTCCATTTCTGTAACACAGGCTGATATCTTTCTAAATACGTTGGAACTGTCCCTAACCTTAATCGTTTTCTCAGCGTTGCTTTAGGAATACCATAGAATTTGGCAATTTGACGTTTAGATTCACCTTTTTCTAATCTCAATTTAATTATATTTAGTAAATCATTTGTGAATTTTAGTGTTCGCTGGCTTTTTCTTTTGTAATTTTCCACCTGTAAGAAAAAATATCTATATAGAATTGTTTTAACATTTAAGTGCATGTTTAAGAGTATCCGCGCGTACTCTTGTACATATTAGAACTGCGCACTCTTGGATATTTTACATACTATAAAACAAATGAGATTAAAAATGTATTAGAAATATCTCTAATTATATCAATGAAAATTTACAAACAAGACAATTCTAACTGATATATTTCTTATACCATTTATCGCAGGAATCCAATCTTTTGTACAAATATTAAACATATTAATGCTTACCTTCAACAACTGAGACACACAAACGTGTGCGAAGTTGGCCCCGTACTTTTCGAATTCTATATTTTTATGAATTGTGCTGCATTATGCTACGCTTGTGACATATGTGTATTGTGCTGTAAACCACAATCCTGTAACTCAAAACATATTCAAGAAAATAAAATAAAAGAACAAAATTTTTGATAGCTCCGCACTTTTCGAATTTTGACTTTTTTTATTGTGCCGTATTGTGCTAATTTGTGCCGCAAACGCGAGATCAATAACATTAATAACAATTAAGAAAAAAAATAAAAACAAAATTAAGATAACCCCGCACTTTTTCACGATTAAACTCACAATTTTTTAATAAATTGGCACTAACTTGTGCTATATTGTGCCGTTGGAAAAATTTGAATATCTCATCTTATTTCGATAAAAAAAATTCACAAGGAAAAATTTAAAAAATACATATCAATTACACCACAATGTAAATATAAAATTTCTGCGAGCTGTGATGAATTGTGCTAAGTTGTGCTCTTCAAAAAATATAACATTTTTGAATTTTTTGTTGTTGTGCCGTATTGTGCTAATTTGTGCCGCAAACGCGATATCAATAACATCAATAACAATTTTTTCACCCTCACCCCTTTTTTTTAATTTTATCGACTCTCCCAAGCTAATCCTTGCTTTTCATGCATGTGCCTTGTAGAGTTTGAATAGCACAACTTAGCACAATTCAGCACAGCTCGCAGAAATTTTATATTTACATTGTAATGTGATTGATATGTATTTTTAAAATTTTTCTTTGTGAATTTTTTTTATCGAAATAAGATGAGATATTCAAATTTTTCCAACGGCACAATATGGCACAAGTTAGTGCCAATTTATAAAAAAATCGTGAGTTTAATCGTGAAAAAGTGCGGGGCTATTTTAATTTTGTTTTTATTTTTTTTCTTAATTGTTATTGATGTTATCGACCTCGCGTTTGCGGCACAAATTAGCACAATTGTAGCACAATACGGCACAATAAAAAAAAAGTCGAAAAGAACGGGGCTATTAAAAATTTTGTTATTTTTATTTTCTTGAATATGTTTTGAGTTACAGGATTGTGGTTTACGGCACAATATGGCACAAGCATAGCACAATGCAGCACAATTCATAAAAATATAGAATTCGAAAAGTGCGAGGCCAACTTCACACACGTGACACACAAAACATTTATTCAGAATTCAGAAACAAATATTAACATTGCGTACTCTAGAATGCGTGTACTTTTACGTACGCCTTTCCTCTATTGTAATATCATAGTAATATTACTGCAATATCACATGCTGTGTGGGCAGGTATGGTAATTCAATTGATGTAACTGGCTAAAATTGCTTTACTTTATAAAACTTTATAAAAACGACGTTTCGACCATTGGTTTTGGTTTGGTCCTTTTCAAGTTTGTCAAATTTGTTTTTCAGAACAATATATAATACTATATAAAGGATAAAGAAAGTGCGTCAATATCTCACAATAGAAACTTTTCGCAGTGCATTGCAATTAGCTCTGCATACTAAAGAAGCACGTAGGAACAAAGGACGCAGAGCAAACGTTAGACTGACGTGCAATATTATATTACAACTTACAATGTTGCGACGTTCCTGAAATGTATTTGGAAGTTTTTCGGTGGTGCATGGGTAAATGTAATACACGGCATATATTACAAACATCAGTAAATTTATAGGATATCTATAGGATTTATATTTTAGGATTTATATTTTATTACAATATTTGTGTGTAACATGTTTTGATTAGATAAAATACCTAATTATGACTAAAAATAGTCATGTATACAAAATATTTTTAATAAGTAAAAAGATAAAATATTTTTAATAACACAATAAGAGTAAAAAATAGTAGAAGTATCCAAAATATTTTTTATGTCTGTTCTTACCGAGCTATTAGTAATAAAATGCACTGCTACCTGGCTTTTTTCCTCGCGCTGCAACTAATTTCTCATAAAATACCTTGCCTCTTTCCAGCATAATTTCTTTGCATTCTGCGATTGATTAATTAAAAGCACACACACATATAATAAATTGCATCATTTCAGCATAAAGTTAAATTTTAAAAACTCGAATACATCTCGTGGTTATTGACGGGATCAAAAAATAAACATCACGGGAACCGAGGAACTTTCAGCCGCGCATGCGCAGTGTGCGCGTTACTGTAAAAATTATTATTTTCTTATGTAAAATAATTAGGAAAATCAACCAACAAACGTTTTAAAAGACATAATTGTGACCAACAAACGATTTTCTATCGATTTGACCTATGACAATTGAAAAAAATTGAAAATTTAAATTGAACCGGCTAACTTCACGCTGAAATTTATTTTGTTAATAACAATTAAATTAACAACCAACAAACGTCAAAATTGTGCCAATAATCACTTACAAACGACCAACAAACGATTCATAAAAAAGTCAGAAAAGTGAAAGTTTTCCATCTAACTTTACGGAGGTCCAAGACCGGCGTAATAATGGAGGGGAGGTGATATTTTAAGTCCTTGTCTCAGACGTCATAAATTCTCGAACCGGTCTTAATAATCACTGGTGGAGGTCATAATCAATAATTTTTTGTATTAAAAGCGAAATACGCATACCAGGCGAAGTCGTAAAACAGACTTCTCCGTCTATGTAAATACGCAATAAATATAAAAGTCGTAAAAGACGACCCGCGAAAAAAGAATCATATATGGCCATATATGAACTCCTCATATATGGCCATATATGGAAATTGAACATATATAGCTATACATGGCCATATATATGTTCAATTTCCATATATGGCCATATATAACTTGATATAGCTTTATATAACTATATATAACTACATATAGCTTGATATAGTTATGTATAGATATTGGCCATATATAACTTGATATAGCTGTATATAGTCTGATATGATCATATATAGCTTGATACAGCCATATATCGAAGTTGACAATGCATGTATTAGTCCAGGTATGAGTTGTATATACGTACAAGCGATTCCATGACTATTTAAAAAATGATAAAATAAGTAAAATTAAGAGATAAATTGAACAAAGTTATTATTGAGATAGTTCGTAAAACATTTATTTTTTTCCACATCCACATATATAATCAGTATATTCGAATTATGTGAATTAAACCATACATAAAATATTTATGAATAACGTAACATATGTATGCATACATAAAATATTTATGAATAACGTAATATATTTCTCATTTTTTCAATTTTAATAACTTCATATTTAATACGGTAGTTTTTAACTCTTTCAGAAACATAAATTAAAGTCAATAAAATTAAAATTATTTTTAAATTTGCTTATTATTATAGTTTTATTCTTATAAGTATAGAAAAGAATTTTTAATAATTATCATTTATGTAATATAAATAAGTAGAATTTCTCTTAAAAACTTTTTAAACATAGAGAAGTAATGAATTCAATTCTTGTTATCATTCAATAATCAGAGCAGTATTCTCAGTCACTGTAATTTTAATCAACCTTAATATTTTAGAAGTTATACTGTGATGTTTGACTTAAGGATTATTATCAGTATAATCCTTTAAAAATAGAAATCTAACTAAAATCTATATTTAATATAGCACTTTTTTATTTTTATTAAGAATAGGAATGATTATCTAAAGATATTTGAGTCTTGTTTTACTCTTTTTGACGCTTATATACTTTGAGTCTATATTCTCTATTTAACTATAAAATCAGTTTCTTAAATCGATTATTTATATAGATAACACTGTTGTTTAATAAAAAACAATGTTGCTGTTGATGCGTCTTCTTTTTCATTTATTGAGTTGGAGTGTTTTTTCTGGTTTCAAGTTTAAGTTCGACTATGCGTTGTGCCATTGCATATTTTATTTTGCCCTCATCAAAATTACATGGTTTTTGTTCCCAGCCTTTATTTTTTGCAAGATTAATAACAAACTCTGAAATTATAATTAAAAAGTGATATTAGTAACTAAAAAATTTGAATAATTGTTAACACTAATGTTATTATTTATCATAAATGATAATATTAATATTCATTTTTTCTTAATATAAATAAATATACAATATTCAACTATATATTTGTTGATAACAAATTAAAGAAAAGAAAAAAATTAAAATTAATGATAAAACATATTTTATTTGAATATTTACGTACTTATTATTGTGTCGATAGCTCTATTATTGAGTCTTATCATTTTTTCATTTTGTTTAACAGGTCCCAATGTTCTACATGATTGGCCTGAAATAGTAGCACTAATCAAAATGTCCCTACGAAAGATCCCGATCAAAAGATTGCGAGCTACAGCGGTAGATTGCTTTTTATTGGTAGCATTCTTGTAATCGGAATATTTACAAAATATGCCATTCCCAATTTCCTTCATCTGAGAAGAAAAAGATGTAAAAAATTTGTATTTGATATACAAATTTATAAGTAAATGAATATTAAATGAAAAATTTTTCACAACCTTTTCACCTGCAAATGTCGAGCCGAAAAACTGCAGATAATCATCTTGATTATCATCGTCGTCATCGTCTGAACTAATGTAAACTGGCTGCTTACGCCCTTTTGTTTTTGTGGAACTGGAAAATTGTTGGTCTGATCTTGGCGATAACTTTTCTTTTAAAAGACTCTCTGATTTCTTTACTTTTGATGGACGATTTTCTAAGCTTGAATCTAAATCGTTTTTTTGCATACTCTAAGTCAAATAAAAAATAACAGAGTTAATTTATAATATTTTTCAAATACAAAAAATATTTAATGTGAAAAAATGAAATTATTTTTACATCTGAAATAGCATCATTTTCTCTTTCGCTAGAATAAATTAAATCCAGCAAACTTTCATCGTTTTCAGTCTTACTACATGACGGCAAATCCTTGTCTGACGTAAATGAGAAGACACGTTTAACTTTCGGAATTCGTTTAGGAGGTAGCTCGTTTGACTTGGCATCATCATTTTTGCGCTTTAAATTTACACAAGACTTATTCTTCCTTTTCAATTCTTGCAACTTAGTCTTCAGAACATTTGTATCATCTACAAAATAATATTTTTTTACAAATACAAAAGCGTGGACATATATTCAAGTATTAAAATCCATTTATATTACAATGATTAAAAAAATGTATGCTTTTAATTATCAACACCAGTTCACAAGTTGTCAAATAAGAAATTAATTGATTTGACTTTAATACTCAATACCGATGGTCTTGCGTTAGTAAAAAGTTCTAAAAGCCACTGCTGGCCTCTTATGTTTTTCATCGCAGAACTTCCCGAACACTTAAGAGAGTCGTTCTTAATTGTCATTGGTATATGGTATGATACTGAGTGCAAACCTGTAATGAATACTTTTTTAAGACCATTTTATCTGAAATTCAAAGATTGTTTTGAGAAAGGTATTACGTGGACGGACCCTCAAACAAATACTAAAAATATAACTAAATTAGTTGTTCCTTTGATAATCGCAGATGCTCCGGCTAGAGCAAACATCCAAAATATTACAAATTTCAATAGCATTCATGGTTGCAACATGTGTGAAATTGCTATGATAAAATCAAAACCAGTTCCAGGTAAACGCCGTCAACGTATATATCCTTTTATGGAAAATGTTCAATTACGGGATTCGTCAAACATGAGACAACATGCTTCTGAACTGCAACAGACTGAAGATGATAAAATAACTAACATTAAAGGTGTGAAAGGCAAATCTATTGTACGCAAATTTCCTCTTCTTAATTTGGGTACATGTGTATTACCTGAATACATGCACTGTGCATTATTGGGTATTGGCAAGTCATTTGTGAGTCTCTGGATTGACAAGCAAGGACCTTGGAATGTAAAACAACATTTGAAAGCAATTGATGATTTTATTTTGAAGATTCAGCCGCCTCATTTCTTCGGAAGAATGCCGCGACATTTATCGCTATATAAGTATTATAAGGCTTCTGAATTTCATAATTTTATACTTTTTTACTCGCTTCCAGTACTTGTTAAATATTTACCTGAGAAGTATTTACAGCATTGGATGTTGTTTGTTCGAGCGCTATTTATATTACTTAAACAATATATTACTGAAGACAATCTTAAGGAGGCAGACAATTTATTGAGACATTTCGTAAAAGATACGAGAAATTTATACGGTAATCAGGCTATAACATACAATTTACACCAATTAATGCATTTAACGCTTGCTGTCAAAAGATGGGGTCCATTGTGGGCTACATCAGCGTTTCCCTTTGAAAATGTTAATGGAATTCTCGCTCATTTGGTTCATGGTGCTAAACATTTAGGCCAAGAAATGATAAATAACTTAAAGATCACTCAAGGATTTCAAATTCTCCGAAATAAAGTGCAAGAAATTAGGGATAATTCCAATCACAAACGAAGTGAATTCCTTAGCATGTGTGTATCTGATTACGAATTAAGTGACCGGGAAAAAGAGTTATTTGTGACTCGTGAATTATGTATCATAAACGTACAAATTTATTATCGAGCATCCATTGATAATGATATATATACATCACAGCGGTATAAGCAGATTAAAACGAATAGGTATACCGTTCAAATTAATAGATATGATAAGACAGTCGTCTATGGATTTATTAGATTTTTTTGTAATGTAAATAGCAAATTATTTCTTTTATTGGATACTTTTAAGATTCAGCATGATGAAATGTTCATACAAGTCCAGACTGAAACTTCAATCGATCACATTTTACAAATAAAAAGTAATAGCAATGTTTTAACAATAATAAGTATCGATGAAATAGAGAATATGTTTCACCTTATATTAGTCAATAATTATATTTGTCGACGGCCAAATTTATTAAGAAAAAATATGTAACGAAATTAATATGTGAAATCAATATTGTGTTTCTTATATTTATTTTAATAAAGATTTTGTAAAACGGATTTTATAAATTTATTATTTTCATGAAAAATAAAAATAATCATTAGAAACACTGTTGGCAAACTTACATGCTCGGATGTAACATACATGGCCTATTCAAGAAATATATATATATATGACCAGATATAGTACTTCAGAGATGAAATTCGGTGGTTAAGTTTTATATATGCCCATATATAATTAAATATATATATATATATGGACATATATAGTATATATATATACCTATATATATATATATATATGACCAGATATAGTACTTCAGAGATGAAATTCGGTGGTTAAGTTTTATATATGCCCATATATAATTAAATATAGTCATATATAGTTATATATAGTCATATACGGAATTAATTTCAAAATATATGTTCCCATATATGGACATATATGTCCTGATAAAAACATATATAGCCATATATAGTTATATATATCCGCATATAGAATTGACCCAAAAGTATATATGTCCATATATGGCTATATATGCACCATATATGGCCGCATATACTTCATATATAGCCATATATGATTCTTTTTTCCCGGGAGATGTCATGCAAAAGAGGCTTAAGATGTTTATATATATGTTATATATATGTTTATATAAATTTATATATATAATTTATATTTAACATATAAATGTTATATGTATTTTTAACGAATTAACATATATATATATGTAATTTTAAATTAATACACCTCTTAGTTATAAAAGCTTTCTCACCGCGACAAGGTAGGTGCAAATCGTTTTGAATTTGGATTTGATTTATTTGTGATGTTAGTTCTTATTTATTTGTGATTTGGTTCTCAATTATTTCTCTGATTCAGGGGGGGGGGGCAAATGCCCTATCTTGCCCTCCCCTGCCGACGCCTATGTATATATATATAACATATATATGTTTAACACGTTGACTGCCGTGTCAGTCACCGGTGATTGACACTGACCTATCCCAATAGCGCCGCGTCAGTCATTGAAACAAATTAACATCTTTTTGACGTTTTACAAAAAACCTGTTGGCGTTCAACGTGTTCAGGTCTAACGTCTTAAGATATTAATATGACTCTGCTTTTTTTAAACTTCAAATATACATGCAAACCTGTTTTCAAATAAAATGTTAATTTTATTTGAAATACATTATTGGGTTGTTCAATAAGTTTTGTCGTTCGATAAGAAGCGCTATTAGGTTCGCCGTTTTATTTTTTAAAAATGGTAACACTTTTTTATGAACATGTGTGAAGTTTCATGTAGATCATCTGTATATTTACAAGTGTTCAAAGTTGATGTGTCACAGTATTTTCTTACAATGGAAAAAATTGAATATTGTGCAGTGATAAAAATCTTATTTTTGGAAGGTGTAGCACCAAAAAAAATTCATGAACGATTATTAAAAGTGTATAAGGACTCTTCACCTTCAATTAGAACAGTAGAAAGATGGGTTGCTAAATTTAAACGTGGTCGTACCAGTCCTGAAGACAATCCACGTGAAGGACGTCCGAAAAGTGCATCAACACCGAAATAGCAAAAATACAAGATATAGTTTTGGAAGATCGTCGATTAACCGAGAAAGATTTAGTAGAAGCCTTAGGCATCTCATTAGGCAGTGTGAGCAATATTTTCTTGTCGAACGACAAAACTTATTAAACAACCTAATATTATTCATTGAATAATTCAACGTCTTGGCATTGATAAAAATTCCTGAATTGTTTTTTCAAGCACAATACTAGATATATATATAGCCCTAATTTCTGCCTATATTTCTCAGTCGAATTTCATTCGTCAATTCATACTGATCATTCATGTGGCAAACAAATCAGAGATAATTATCCATTTTTTAAAACTTCAAATTGTGCGCAATTGTCTGCAAATTAACAAACGAAATTCGTCGACAATAATAATAATCGATATGTCGCGACAACAACTTGTATTTATTTTGTGCGTTTGTGCAAACTTTACATTTTTTTGTGTCTCGGCACTTCATAAATCGAATAATGGCAATATCATTAATATACCTGCTTACGCTATTGCTTCGCTAGCGGGTCTCCTCAACTCCACATTATGTAAAATTGAATTGTCACATTTCCGAGACGCGGTTGATCAAGGCACACTCTGGAGCTTAAAAGGTATGTAAAATTATAACTTAATTATAACTATATTTAATAAAATGCTTGTCAAACATCTATGAAGTTTGGAAAGCTAATCGAATATTATAATAAAAAAAAGTATTTTTTGCAGCAATATTCTTGATATTATTGCATAAAGCTGCATTCTTATTCATGAAACATACAAATAATAATAAATTAAATATAATATTTTGTATTAAATTAATAATTTATATATTTATATTAGCAATCAACAAATTTAAATTCACAGTCGATAATATACTCTTTAATTACCTCCGAATCTCCGTAGAGTTTCATTAGTAATCACGATAACTTGCCTAGAAATGATGGCTAATCGTCAATTAATCTAGTAATAATATCTTTTCGGTATCCTGGCGTAAAAGAAAGGATAAACAAATTAAATCCGACATTCATAATATTAATTTAAACAAGCAGACTTTTATATGAGCACTATTTCTTATGAAATTAAATATTGTATCTATGTCGCGATATTATCTTATTTTAGAGGTCTCCTATAGAACTTTATAGAACTATTATATTTTTCAACAAAAAAAAATACAAGATCGAGAATAATTGTTTCTTGTTTTTGAACGCTGAATACAATCTCGTTTGCCAAATTGTTCATCACAATTTTGAAATTTGCAGTCAAAATTGAAAAAAGAGTATTTTGACCATTTTTATGGTATTTTGACATATTATAATCATGAAATGTAACGTTAATTATTGGAAAAATGTTAGAACTTTTAACTCTTAAAAGAATTTTGTTTTATTATCAAAAAGGTTTACTAAAAAAGTAAGAAAAATATAATAAAGTTGATTTCTATTTTTATACATTTAAATAAAATTAACATAAAATTCTATTTTATATTTTTTTAATACAAATTATAAATTTTTTTATGTCTGTTTTTAATATAACGGAGAAAGAACGCATTTTTTAAAATTCCAATTATATAATTATTTTATAATAATTACTTGAAGTGATTTATAACATATGTCCTAACACAATAGAAATATCTTTATTCAATAGATAATTATATTTATTCAATATTATTAATTTGAAAATCTGGATAAAAATAAACATCTAAAGATTGTTTTTTAAAATTAATAATTATAATATAGTAATTATATAATAGAAAATATTGTTTAACTGATAATACATAAAATACACTATTTAATATTTTTTAAATAATCTTTGTAAATAACTTATCTATCTTTTATTTTCAGTGTTGGATTCTAGCGGCAACTTTCGATCAGGCTTTTTGACTGGAAATAATTATTGGATGGGGAGCCGCAGTCAGTGCATCGATACGATGAGTACTGTTCCTCTACAAATTTCAAAACAGATTTTAATAAACAATACGCTGTATCGTGATCCTCAAAAAGAGATTCCGCCTTTTAAAGTAAATTACTTCGCTGCCCATTTTAAACACAACAGCACTCTTCAGTACCACATACATCTATTTAACGAAGTAAGTTTATCTTGATATAATAACAATTAGTAATTAATAATTTATACAGAGCTACAAATTTATATTTTATATTATTATGAAAAAAAAATTTGTTGGCATACAGTGTGTATGTATTTTACAGTACATATTTTATGTTATTTTAGCAAATTCCATTAATTATTATATCGACAGCAATGCGATTTGTTAAGAATACTAATTTTATTGAAGTTGAAAAATAATTTTGCTAAAAACAAATTATTTAAAAAAGATATTATAAGAACAAAATTTCTGTCAAATACATTTTGTTATAATATTGAATAATTAAAAAAATTAATTATAATACAATTTGTCGTTGTTACATCGAATATACAGTATCGGCAATAGTTTTGTTGCAACAACTTATTTTATCCGTGATTAAATTAATGTAGATATAAAATAAATGCGTGCGTGCGTGCGTGTGTACAACAATTTTTTAAATATATATACATATATTAAATCTAAAATATAATTGTTCTTAATTATACTTATTATCATTTATAATTATTTACATAAGAACATAACACAAGTTACACTTCTATACATGGAGTATATCATTATTAAAATATCTTATATAGATATTTCTATTTCTATTCTATTTTAGGATGTAATAACGCTGGGACTTTGTTTACCAGCATCTTGCTCTGAAGATGACGTAAGTTTTATTTTGGAAAGGATATTTCGTGATAGAATTCTTTTAATTAGTGATATTTATTCTGCGGATTTCAAGTTGATCCAAGTTAAAAATCTAATAAACGATTATAAATGGCTCACTAGTGGTGCTATGCCTTTTATTTGGTATGTCAAGAAATAGTACAATTAATAATATAAATAAAATTAATAATAATAATAATAAATTAATATATTACACATATACACTTTATACTTAATATATTCACACATGCATACATACACGTAATGAATTTTTATTCGAAAGTTGCGAAATCTGAAGCAATATTACAGATGTATTTATTAACTTTATATTTACAGCGTTAGTTTAGTGCTTTCTATTTTTATGGTAATAATCGGAACAACATACGACATATTCATAAATAAAAAATGTTCAAATAAGGAAAATAAAAATGACATTAGTAAGTATTGTACTGAAAACATTTCAAATCTTTTTAACTGCAACAATATACGCTTTGCATATTAAAATTATACATACATACATACATACATGCATATATATACAGGGTGTTCCAGAACTGGCGGAAAAGTTTTTAATAACAGATTTTTTATAAGATTCTAAGTCGAAAAGTCCTGTACCAAAAAGTGATCCGATGAATAGAATTTGAATGGTGAGGCATTAAAGTTGACGTATGGAAGTGCATGAAATTTGCGCGGTCAGGATCGGCGCAACCGAGTTCGGCATATGTTCCACTCATGACTCGTATACCGCGACGATTTGTGTTTCTCATTATTCTACATTATTCCGCTATTCGTAAAATGAATTTTCTAATCATCTTATTAATAATGATAGTTATCTTTATTAATTAATAATTATGTATTTTGATTACGAACTTATTGCAGTTTTTACACATGAGATATGCGGGATATTCATTACATTAACTTAACAAGAGACAAATTTAAAATAATTAATCAATAAATAATTGGTCATAATTGCAGTGAATGGTGGGCATTTAAAAAAAATTAAAATTATGACCAATTATTTATTGATTAATTATTTTAAATTTGTCTCTTGTTAAGTTAATGTAATGAATATCCCGCATATCTCATGTGTAAAAACTGCAATAAGTTCGTAATCAAAATACATAATTATTAATTAATAAAGATAACTATCATTATTAATAAGATGATTAGAAAATTCATTTTACGAATAGCGGAATAATGTAGAATAATGAGAAACACAAATCGTCGCGGTATACGAGTCATGAGTGGAACATATGCCGAACTCGGTTGCGCCGATCCTGACCGCGCAAATTTCATGCACTTCCATACGTCAACTTTAATGCCTCACCATTCAAATTCTATTCATCGGATCACTTTTTGGTACAGGACTTTTCGACTTAGAATCTTATAAAAAATCTGTTATTAAAAACTTTTCCGCCAGTTCTGGAACACCCTGTATATATATATATATATGGGACGTTTCACGTCAACCGGATCATCAGTGTACCCAAAATTTGAATTAACCTATCAAGACGGTTGAGGGCTCAAAATGTTCATCTGGTCAAGCGCTTTCAAAAAAGTTCTGGCCCTTTTGAAAATTCAAAATGGCGGATTCAAGATGGCCGCCCAAAATTTAAAAAGTTACTTGATCGAGAAGAAACTTGATACTCGAGGGTTTTTGAGGTCGCTGATTACGAATCTGAATTCATATTTTAAAAATTCAATATGGCGGATTCAATATGGCCGACCAAAAATGTAAAAAATTATCACATCGAGATGAAACGCTGGTTACGAATCTGAACTCAGATTCGTAACCAGCGATCTCAAAAACCCCCGAGTGTCCAGTTTCATCTGGATCAAGTAACTCTTTACATTTTGGGCGGCCATCTTGAATCCGCCATTTTGAATTTTTAAAATATAAGTTCAGATTCGTAACCAGCGACCTCAAAAACCCCCGAGTGTCCAGTTTCATCTGGATCAAGTAACTCTTTACATTTTGGGCGGCCATCTTGAATCCGCCATTTTGAATTTTTAAAATATAAGTTCAGATTCGTAACCAGCGACCTCAAAAACCCCCGAGTGTCCAGTTTCATCTGGATCAAGTAACTCTTTACATTTTGGGCGGCCATCTTGAATCCGCCATTTTGAATTTTCGAAATCTGAGTTCAGATTCGTAACCAGCGACCTCAAAAACCCCCGAGTAGCCAGTTTATTGAAAAAAGGTTCATTAGAAAAATGTGCGCCGAAGAGGGTTAAACCAATTTTCACAGTCTTGTTTGTTGATATGAGGTCCCCGCGTTCTTGATGACCGTCACAATTTCATTAGTTTTTTCGTATCTCTTCCCGTTTTTAATATTTTCAAGAATTTTGAGAATTTCAAATTTTTAAAATTTTCTCTTTTTACAACCTTGAATAATACCGGCACTTCGGTCCGAGCAGTCACCATTTATTATCCAAGGACACATGGAGTTGCAACAGTCTACACGTGAGGAAATGTTGTTGCCACCTTTAGTGAAGGAACACTAACATTACCGTCGTGTTGTGATGATAACTGTCTCGAATGACTGGTTTTTCATTGTGCGACTCCGGCAGTCGAACTGTCTCGGACATCGGCTTATATTGCCTCGTCTCACTAACTAGAGCTGCTTCGCTGCCCGCCGCTAGCACATGCGCGGTGGGTCTATACCTAGTTCTTCTTGCGACTCCTTGTTCAACTGTACCAGCAGTAATTTTGTTCTTTATCGTTTTATTTATAATTTCAAATTTTTTTTTCCATTGTAACATTTCTTTTATTTTGGTGGCGCTCTCTCTACTACCATGTCTTCTCCTGCGAAAAAATACCGTATCGATAGATGCGTAAATCCATTTGACATTAATAAAGGACACAGCAAACATCTTAGGAAAATCTCAAAAGCAATTCAAAATGTCTATCCTGATTATCCGAACACTGCAGTGATTTGTGATTTATGTAGAAAATCTTTTTATGAAGTACATGATTTGTCATCACCAAACAGCAGTACGAATGTTGATATCGAATCAGACACCGACTTACCTTCTTTTGCAAACATTGATGCACGTACGCAAAATGACCTTACACTTATTGTAGCTGGTCTCAAAAACAAACTTTTATCTCTGCCGGAGAACGATCCATTCCGTGTTAGTATTCTTATTATTATGCCCGAACACTGGAGTATTCGTAAAATTATGAACGAATTTGGTGTGTCTTATAGAATGGCTCGTAAAGCCAAAAAGTTAAGAGAATCCGATGGAGTTTTGGCTTCTCCTATTGCAACAAGTGGAAAAACATTACCTGCAGATATGCAGAAAGTTCAAGATTTTTACGATAATGATCTTAATAGCAGAATTATGCCGAATAAAAAGGATACCGTCAGTATTTATGTAGGTGATGAAAAAAGAAAAGTGCAGAAAAGATTATTACTTACTGATATGAAGAACCTTCATAATCAATTTAAAGAAAAATTTCCTGAAAATCCGATTGGGCTTACCAAGTTTGTGGAACTGAAACCAAAATGGTGTGTCTTAGCAGGATCCTCTGGTACACACAACGTATGCGTATGTACGATACACCAAAATTTCAAGGCTATGATTGACGCAATAAATATAGGAAAAATCTCAAACAATATTCTCAAGGATTATAAAGATTGCTTGAATTTCGTTGTATGTAAGGATCCTAAACCAAGTTGTTACTTAAATGAATGCGAATTTTGTCCGGACATTGAAAAGTTTTCTAATTATGTTGAGAGCGTCATGGATGAGCACAATATTGATCAAGTCATCTTCAGCACGTGGAAATCAACCGATAGATGCACTTTGATAAAACAGTGCCTAAACTCGCAAGAATTTATTGAAATGTTATGTTCCAGTCTGAAAAAGTTGATACCTCATGACTTTATCGCAAAGGAACAATCAAAGTTTATTTTTGAGAAGAAAAATAACCTTTCAGATGTAAGAGGTTCTTGTTCAATTAGACTTTTCTGAGAACTATTCTTTTACAGTCCAAGATGCTGCGCAAGCGTTCCATTTCAATAATGATCAGAGTACGATTTTTCCTGCTGTTGTTTATTACAAATCTGAAGGTAACGTACAACATTTCAGTACTGTATGTATGTCCGACTGCACTACTCATGATGCCACTGCAGTATACATAATGCAGCAAAAGCTTATACCTGAAATTCGCAAGGTCTGTCCAAGAGTCAAAAAAGTTATATATGTTACTGACGGTGCTAAACAGCATTTTAAAAATCGGTATCAAATGAGTAGTTTAATGCGCCATAAGAAAGATTTTCTCGTTGATGCTGAATGGCACTGTTTTGCAACAGCACACAGAAAAGTAGCTGCGATGGGGTTGGAGCGATAGTAAAGAGAGAAGCTACAAGAGCGAGCTTACAAGCTTCACAAAACAAAGCCATTCTGGATGTTAAAGGTCTTTATTCATGGGCTAATGGGCGATCATTCAATATAAAATTTTTCTTGTACACCCAAAAAGACCACGAACAAACTCGTAAATTCCTAAGGGAAAGATTTAAAAATTGTCCACGGGTCACAAATATACAAACGGCGCATGGATTTATCCCAGAAAATAATGAAACATTAAAAGTCATGCATTACTCAAATGCCAACGGACCCACAAACAGGGTAATTTATGATATGGGCGAAAGTCATTTATCACCCGCAAAAACTCCACGAACGAGGAGCCGGAATTGATAAGGGTGCAGAAATTTTACTTTTTGATACAAGTGGTAATGTGTAAATTGCTTTACGCATTAGCACGCGTGTCGAACACTAATTTATGCAACTGTAATCAGTGCGTAAAGTGGGGAAATGCGTGGTTAAAGTTAATGGAGTGTGTAAAGTTTACTCTTTATGCTCTCCGACGAGGTACAGGTGACGGCAAGGGGAACCACCTTAAAAAAGCACCCCGATGAGGTGTAAGTCCGACCTTGTGACCTCCACGCGGTACACCTTGGATAGAGCTAACACAGGCGGCACCGAATGTTCGATATCTCGTTAATTACGAAACTTCAAAATTTTACGTACATTCCTATAAGTTGATCTCAATGTTGAATTCTAGATTACCAACAAATAGATCTCTCAAGACCCTACAACTTTCGTCTGAACCATTTTTTTGGTACAGACACATCCCTACCTTTTAAACTAGAGGGACGGGTACTCTAGGACACCTGGTATACAGAACATTAGAAAAATGTGCGTGCAAAAACTGCAGACGGATAATTCTGAATTTGCTAAACCAGAAAAATATAAATTTCATGTGTACAAATACTAATTCCAAAGATACATTTAAAACCTTGAAAACCCCTATATTGATAATTATAAATAATCTACAATCATTTGATGTGGTAAAATGGATATGGTGGGGGTAATGTTCGCAATGTTACATCTGTCAACTTGAATGTAGGCATTTACAGGTTAAAATAAGATACCAAGGCTCCACAAACCATCATATTGATACTTTAAGCTAATCTAAAATTGTTCATTGCAGTAAAATTCGCCATTTTAAGGGGTCGATGGTGGCGCCCCGCCGTTTAACACAGTCTGGTGGTCACGAGCGAAACCCTCTTCCCGGGGGTAAACAGTACATGGTAAATGGGTGTTTGAGGTCGATGATAACGAATCTGAACTTATATTTTAAAAATTCAAAATGGCGGATTCAAGATGGCCGCCCAAAATGTAAAGAGTTACTTGATCCAGATGAAACTGGACACTCGGGGGTTTTTGAGGTCGCTGGTTACGAATCTGAGTTCAGATTCGTAATCAGCGACCTCAAAGACCCCCGAGTACCCAGTTTCATCTCGATGTGGTAATTTTTTACATTTTTGGTCGGCCATATTGAATCCGCCATATTGAATTTTTAAAATATGAATTCAGATTCGTAATCAGCGACCTCAAAAACCCTCGAGTATCAAGTTTCTTCTCGATCAAGTAACTTTTTAAATTTTGGGCGGCCATCTTGAATCCGCCATTTTGAATTTTCAAAAGGGCCAGAACTTTTTTGAAAGCGCTTGACCAGACGAACATTTTGAGCCCTCAACCGTCTTGATAGGTTAATTCAAATTTTGGGTACACTGATGATCCGGTTGACGTGAAACGTCCCATATATATATATATATATATATTCATATATATATATATATATATAATATAATATTTATAATGTTATAATTTAAAAAAAATTAATAATAAAATTTTTTTATAGTCATGTATATGTGACAATTCATTTATCAGTTTTATTCATTCATTTATTATTACTCATTATTTATTCATATAAAATAAATAATGAGTGCTCAGATTTAAAGCTTTTGTCAATTTCTCGGATCATTGTGATTTTTATAGTACTTTATTAACTATTTACCATTCTGAATTGCGATTTAGATGGGGAAAATACAACTTCCACTCAGCAAATGGAAATGGAAGTAACTTCACAGGAAAGTAGGCTTGGAAAAGTAATATACTTTTCTGCTTACAGCAATACAAAAATAATATTTAACAAAAAACACGACGGCTCAATGCCTGTTATTCACGGCTTAAGATTTCTAAGTATGTGTTGGATAATTATAGGCCATATTATATTTTTCGGAATAGACTACATCGGCAAGTAATTTGAAAATAATTTATAAAGGATTAATACGGTCCGATTTTTATTTACTATACTATGTAATAAATATTGTTTTTCCATATGCAGACAATAAACTATGGATTTTGAAAATCGGTGGACGTTTCATCAATCATCTGATAAGCACTCTACTATTTCTAGCAGTCGATATCTTTTTTCTTTTAAGCGGACTTTTGGTTACCTATACTTATATAAATAATAAAAAGGACAGAGATCGAATACAATCACTTACTTATAGAGCAAAAATAAATGAATTCTTCATTATTGTGACAAAAAGATATATCCGGTACGTCTTGACAACAAAAAGAACAGCAATAAGCGTGATAAAATAAGTATTATAATAAACGAAATAAAAAAAGTGACATAGAGATAATTTTTTTTTAAATCAAAGGCAATTAATGTCAAATTCAACGGTAAATTTTTTGTTGTTTCTTTTATGTACATCTAAAATTTCATTTTTAGACTGACTCCAGCTTATATAACGGTACTAGCAATATCACATTTAATCTCGACTTGGCTCGATAAGACCTCACCATTTTATGTGCATGAGAGTCTGCACGAAACTTGCTCAAAGTATTGGTGGAGAAACCTTTTGTACATAAATAATCTATTTAGTTTGGAAACAATGGTACGAACACATTTAAGAGTGTAAGAGAAAATTATGTTTGAAAACACACATATAGAATCTTCAATTTTAATCCTTTTTTTTCTTGAAGTGCATGAAATGGAGTTGGTATTTATCTGCTGATATGCAATTCTACATAATCGCTGTGGTGTTGTTAATTTTGTTGACAATGTAAGTTAACTATTGACAGACATGCAGCCACTGCATACATTTTCTAATTAAATATCAATATAAATATAATTAAATATTAATATTATTAATATAAATTTCAGGTATTTTTACATAACGGTGGCTATATTGAGTGCACTTTTAATAGGTTCAATAGTTCTTACTGGTTATCTTTCATACATTAACGAATATGTCCCAACGTAAGTTATTGAAACATCCTGCTTATCAAGGAAATAATTGAAAGAGAACCTTTTTTGTTGTTGTTACAGGTGGGATGAACAGTATAGGCTTGTAGATGTCTTATACCTTCCATCATGGGTCAGAATAAGTCCGTATATTATTGGAATGATTACCGGTTACATTTTAACACAACTAAACGGAAAATTGATTTTAAAAAAGGTAAAAGTTATATATATACATATATATAACTTTTTTTTTACATATAAATTTAATATGATAATGATTTATACACACACGATTTAATCAAAAAGTTAAACAGTTTTAGACTTAATTATGTAACATGCTGTGTACTGATTAATTGTTTATAAATTAATAAGTAGCGTAAGGAAAACAATTTACTATATTATGGCAAAGTTTTAAATTATTATTGCTGTACTACAATTTAATTTAACGCAAATTTTAGAGAACTGTAATTTTATGTTGGTGCCTTAGTAGTGCTTGCAATATTATCGTGATATTCAGCATTTACAATCAACAAATACCTATTCTAGCTAGTGCTATTTATACCGCATTGCACAGATGCGTTTGGGCTATAGGTATAGCATGGATTGTAATTGCGTGCCTTACTCAACACGGTGGTTAGTTCATTTAATAATATTTCATTAAATCTTTATCTGATTTTTAAAATAAATTGTTTTATAATACATTATAAGCCACATGCAATTTAATTTCATATTTAATTTACGTTCTAAAAAACACATTGTTATGAATAGTGGCATAATGTGATATAATACAATAATTCCATTTCCTAGAATAATACTATAATTTATATAAATTTATTATTATTATTACTAATTATCAAATATTTGACTTTAATTACAGGTATCGTTCAGAAACTCTTATCATTCAAAGGCTGGATTCCTTTTAGTAGGCTGTCGTACTGCGCTTATCTTTTAAATCCTATTATTATCCTCTCGTTTGACCAACTGAGTGAAAAGTCTCTCCATATTGAATTTACATCCTTGGTTAGTAAATGAACATCTAAAATCCTAAAAAGATTAATTAAGCTGTTATTATCACAACTTTTTATTTTCAGACTGTCTTATTTATTGGAATCTTTATAACTATTTACTTATGTTCTTACATATTGTCTTTAGTTGTAGAAATACCGTATATTTTACTAGGGCGAGAAATCATAAAGGTTTGCAGTAGAAGAAAGTATAAGTGCTCAGACAGCACAAGATCTGCTGGGGACGTTCCAGAGACATCCTGAGGACGAAGAGACGTCCTCGGGACGTACTTCGGGTGTCCTCGGGACATCTGTGCTGTTAGGGTGGCGTAACAGTGAAAAATTGTAATTTTACATGCAAGTGTAGTAAAAAAAAAAAAAAAATAATTGTATTTTTGTTTATACACAATAAAAAAATCTGATGTATAAAATAACATAATAAAGATAATAATAACGTTTTGTTATAATTTTATTTCTTTATCTATATTTTTAACAGACAAACGCTTTATTTCAAAAATAGTTTCTAATTAATATTTAAAAACATCAAGATTTATAAGTAAGTATAAAAGAGAAACATCGAGTAAAATTATCAAAGAATCAGACGAGCACGGTCCTATAATAAGCAAGGAAATTGCATTAAAATTTAAAATTCCAAAAATTTTCTTGGTTTTTTAATATTACAGAAATCATTTACATATCTAAAAATTGTGCAGATTTTAAATAATAAAAAAAAAATTGGTGAAGTATAAATAAGAAGAATATAATCAATTAAAGACAATAAAAATAAAAAACTCGTTATTGTAATTTTTAAATTTTTATTTGTTGTAAATATTCTTCTAATATCTACCCTCCAATGTTTAATAAATATAAATTTGTCTTTTTAATTTCAACTATCTCCTTTCTGTTGTATGTATCACAAATATTCATTTCTTTCGGTGAACAAGATAAAATTTACTTATTAAATTTTATAAATTTGAAATATATGTCAAATATCTAAAAGTGTGTGTGCGTGCATGCATGCATGCGCGCGCGCGTGTGTGTGTGTGTGTGTAGTATGGTAAAATAAATAAAATTGTCACATGGAAATATATTTTGCTACTACAGGCAAAATAGTAACGAAATTATTGAATGTCTTTAGAAAAATATTAATTTAGATTAAATCGTATAAATATTTTCATCATTTTTTAAGTATTATAAACTGCAGCAAATCCAAGATTCTTGCATTAATTTTTACTTTTGATATTTTTTGTTTATTTAGCATTACGATTTAGTTTTTTTGGAAAAATATCTTGTTATGGTATAACGATCACACAAACTTTGAGTTCACAAAACTTCACTTTCCACATTCCTATTAGAAAATTATGTGATCGTTAGATAACACGTTCTTTGATAATTTTTCAGAATGATAATCACTCAACCACTTTGGTAAGTATATTTTTTATTTTTACACATAAAATTTCATTCTGTAAAACCGGATTTGAGGTATTGTCACGGCCAAAAGTTCTCTGTGTTTCTCTGAAATGATACACGCGTACGCACTACACTATATATATATATATATATATATATATACATATACAATATACGAGGTGTGTTCAAAAAGTAACGGGAATTTCGAAATTTCGCGGGTTATATTAGTCCGATTGGTACGATTTTTTTGTTGTGTGTTGGCAAACATGTCTTAAAAGTATCTATACATTTTGAGCTATATTGGATGTTTAATCTTTTGTCAACTGTTAAAGGGATAACACGTGTTTTATTACAGTCTGCGATTTTTCATTTGTATAAATCATGGATCAGAGAATTTGCATTAAATTTTGCTATGAAAATGGAATAAAGTGCAACAGAGTTTTAGAAATGTTAAATATTGCTTTTGGTGAATCTACTGAGTAAAACGAAGGTTTACGAATGGTATAAGCGTTTTCAAGACGGCCGTGAAGACGTTGAAGATGACGAGCGTACGGGTCGTCCTAGCATATCAACAACCGATGAAAACGTGGAAAAAGTGAAAGAAATGATTATGAACGATCGCCGAATCACAATTAGAAAAGTTGCTGATGATGTTGACATATCAATTGGCTCATGCCATGCAATTTTTTAATGCACCTACTCACACATCGTTGCTTGTTCGCGAATTTTTGGCAAGAAACAACACTGTGATGATGCCCCAGACATTCGCCAGACATGGCCCCGTGTGACTTTTTCCTGTTCCCAAAAATAAAGAGAACCTTGAAGGACTGTCGTTTTACAAGCATAGATGAGATTAAAAGTGAAAAATGAAAAATCGCCAACTGTAACAAAACACGTGTTATCCCTTTAACAGCTGACAAGAAACTAAACATATATTCTTTTTTAAATTAAACTTTTGAACTATTTTTATTTAATATAATTTTTCTTTTAATACATATATTCGAATTTTTAAAAATATATATTTTATTTCCAAAAGTTTTATTAAGTTGGAGCAACGTTGTAATACCATAATTTTTTAAAAATTAAAACAATTATGTATAATTTTTTGTAAAAATATTAAATTTTTTTTTTAAATAGCATAATTTCTCGATGTCAGTATTTTAGTCGGATATAATAAAAAAAACTATTTTTTATATTATTTTATAACATTTTTTATTAAAATATTTTTATGAATTTTTATTTTTACTTAGCACAATTTGTTGATTATTACTTTACATTACTTTGTCATTATTCTAATGTACAGGGTTGGGCAGAGGAACCTGACACATTTTAGCGACCTCTAGTGCGGCCGTATCGAAACGGAGGGGTCCGTGCTTCCGGGAGCGTAAACTGGACGGTTGAAGGTTTATTTTTGTTTAGTAGTTCCATGTCAACATGGAGAAGTGGTCGCCACAACAACGCGCGTTCATTTGTGAGCGTTTTTTATAACTCAGTCGTACATTACGACTATTCGAGAGTTTCGCGCTAAATTTAATCTAAACCCGCGTGATCCCGTACCATCACGTAATACGGTGAAATTATGGATTCAAAACTTTCGAGAGACGGTTTCGGCCATGAAAAAGAAGCCACCAGGCCACAAAGTTTTTGAAAATTTTGAAAAACGCCTGGATAATTGTATCGCCCATAACGGGCATCATTTGAACGATATCATTTTCAGTAAATAAAGAATTGTAAACCTTCAATTGTCTACTTTTTACTCGTGAAGCCACTAACCCCTCTCTTTCGATCCGGCCGCGCTAGGAAAAATTAAAATGTGTCAGGTTCCTCTGCCCAACCCTGTATGTCTCCTGTATTCTGTAAACAAGATAAAATACATTAAATTTTATTATTTTATAATTATGATTAATTGTAAAATATAGAAAAACAATATAAATATAATTAATTTTCTTGTATATAAAAATATTTACATAAACAAATTTAAAAAATTATTTTTAAAAATATATGTCTGGGCTATTTAGTTTTTAGTTTTAAATCATATCATTTGTAGTAAGCAATAAATTAACAAAATTGTTTAAATTATTTTTTACTTTTTATCACTTAATACTTGTAGCTGTGCATATGTAGAGATTTTTAAAGATTAAAAAATGTATAACTAAAATTTTTTTATAGTTTGTAAAATAATTCATAATAATTTATGTTTTTCCGAATTTGATTATTATAAGATGATAAAAAGTTCTGAACAATTATCATCTGCTGCCAAGTTATTGTAATCAATAAAATTATGAGCGAGAGCGCAAGAGCGAGAGACTAAAACCAATTTTAATAATTTTATGTATTTCGAATATATTGTTACATCCATTACCTTCACTCACTGCTAAATGGAATAACGTTATCTTTGTCCGACTGTCGTCAAGAAGACGCGTGAGACAGAGTGAGCGAGTGAGTTCAATGAACGCGAAGCGAGCGCAACAATGTGTCAAACTAACTTACAGTACCGGCCAAAATTATATCACCTTTTTTTTCTTTTTTTAAAGAACTTTCGTCAAAGTACATCGAATGTGCTAAAAATTTTACAGTAGACACCTGGAAGGAGGTACACCTTGTACATGAAGTATAATGAGATTTGACAAAATATACCATGATTTTCGAATTTTTTATTAATTTTCCCCCAAAATCGTATCTTTGTGCTTTCTTTGTTTTTCGTGTCGCAGTAATTTTTTTTACAGTTATAACTAGTTTTGTTGTTTATTTTTAAAATATTTATTATTATAAAATAGTTTAAAGTTTATTATTAAATTTAACATATTTTGGAAATTTTTAATGAAATTAATTTTTAACAAGTTACAATCTTATACTTTTTTCCTGTTTTTTATATATTATTTATTATTATATATTATTTATATATTATTTTATATATTTTATATATTAAGACTCCTATAGGTAGTCGCTATAGGTAGAGCTTGTTTAATGATGTCAGAAGTGAAAAACCGCATGCAAAGAATTCTTGCGTTAAACGTTGAAATAAAAAAATACATCCAGAAAATAACATTTCAGTTCAACATACTTGTAAAATTGAGCAACGATAGATTAAGGGAGGAACCTCGTGTAAATGACTGTTTCTTCTCGATTTTTTTTTGTTTAAATAAAAAAATTGTTTGAATTAAGACTAAGTACATGATAATATTCACTATTTAAAGTAACGAAAAAAATTTTTTTGGTGCTGAACAATTTCAAAATGGCGGCACAGCAGCTGCTTGAAGTTGGCTCCTTGAATTTGCGCCGGGCAACGCAGAGGTCACAAAATTAATCTGAAACAAAAATTCCAAGAAAATTTCGTTAGTTTATGTAAAAACGCACAACATGAACCTAAATAATTAATAAAATTCATGAAATTGCAAAAACGGCGACATAAATAAAAAAAAATCACTTTTTTGCTTTAAAACAATTGTTAATAATTATTGTTTAAAGCAAAATATTAATTATTGGATAGGTTCATGTTGGGGCCAGATAGTTGAAGAATGAGCATGCACAACTTGAAGATGATCGGTCGAGTAGTTTTTGAGTTACATTGCCCGGCGCGCAAAATTTAGCGTTTTGAGAAAAACGCGTTTAAAGTTTTCGTGACAAGAAAATCGTGAAAAATTATAATTTATTTGAACTTACCTCGATTTTCGATCAATCAGCAATTCCATACAGCGGGCTTTCCTCTTCCTGAAATTCCTGGAGTTGAGCTGTTTGTTCTTCTTTACGAGCAGTACGGGCTTCTTTTGTCAAAGTGAGGCTGCGATGCTCCTGCCGTTCTACTCGGTGTTCGTCATAGGCGTCCGCGAATGACTTGGCCTGCTGTCCAATTTTGATATTCATATCTTGCATTATTTGAAGTAGAAACAAACACCCATTATTGAAAGTGCCAGCAGCTAAGTAAGCAGCGATTTCAATTATTTTTATGCCACAATTCAAATGCTTCGGCGCTAAACGCCAAATGGTCGCGTTGAAGCTCTCGTTGGCATTTTGAGTATAGCCACCCAAACACCTTTCCAGCAGATCGTCACGAGATAAGTCTTCATATATAGGGAGTACATGTTTCTGTACATCAGTATGAAGAGGTGGTGGATGATCAAACTCTTGTTGTAAAGCTTGCGCGACTTGCCATTTGCACCATGAGTCGGCAGTATATTGATGCTGAAGATTTTCGTTTGTCGAGGATAAATGATAAAACGTTGCCATTATGGCTTTTCTCATGTTTTGCACATTGTCACTGTTTCTTCTGATAGCAAGGCCATAGTACTTTGTTAATTTTTTTATTAAAACGTCTGTTAGCTTACTTTTCCCTCCTAATTTTGCTGTTTTTTTTACATTGCGCAGTCGGGAGCCCATACGTTTTTCCACATGTCCAACACATTCATTTTTTTTTACTTCAAATTCGTGACCATATGGCTGTAATTTCAAAATAGCGTTAAATGTTTTCGCGTCTCCATCGCTTACGTAATTACTATAACGGACTCCAAATAAACTTTGAGAGCGCGAAAACATTTCACTCACTGCATCTACTTCCATCTTCCCAGCTGATCCTGTATGATTTATTACACACTGTTCTTCGTGATCTAACAATAAGTAGGCAGGATTATTTTTATCGTTTTTATAATATGTACACGTTTGACAGTAGCTTCCTTTAACAATTAAATCTATAACTTTTCTTAAGTAGTACGCAATAAGTGTTGTTACGCCGTAGAGCGAAGAAAATCCTCTTTTTTTCCAAGACCCATTCCCGGAGACTGTAAAATCTAATAACGGTCTTTCTTTCTTTTCATTCTCTTTTTTTTCTTCTTCTGCAGCTTGTTGACAAGAAATATCAAACATTTTTTTAGCCGAATCATATACATGTTTTATTATACCGTCATAAGCTTGATTACTTAGTCCTGCACCCAAGTCCATCAAGCCGCAGAACAAATTTATACCTTCCCGTGCTACACCTAGCAAACGCATGACAAACACTATGCGACGGTTTATTTCAAAAGCATTACGTATAAACGGTCCAGAATCGATGAGATAAGTTCCACAAAGACACTTCATACTAATTTTGAAGCCAAGCCCACGATTACCAGTCTCTCCAAAAGTTTGTTGACGTTTACACTTCTTACAAACAGACATATCAGAAATTGCGGAAAATACACTTATAAATTCAATTATTCTATAACAATGCGTTAGGGTAACAGTCACATCTGTAGCGGACGCCTTCATTTTTTTTGCGGAAACACTAATTCCTTTGCTTGCATCGCTGCTCGCTGCTTCTGCGTCCAAGGATTCAAATTGATTTCCGTAATATCTTCTACGTTTAGGACGGTTCGGGCGATAATTAGAATCACTTGTAGAAGCAACTTTACGGTTCATTTTTACTGCGCTCTTATTACTGTGTTGAATAAATAACACTGAAGCAACTAATTTATTCGAGAAACTACTGCTCTCTTCAAACGACGCTGCTACAATGACTGAGCTATACTGCTATACATTTCAAGACAAAACCATTACAGTTCGTCTCCCAAACATATTTTTGCTTTCCCCACTCCTTGCCAAACATCTAAATCTAAAGGTATATATGAATACAATAGAAAGGGACTGAAAGACCAAGCGGCCAGCAGATGTTCGTATATACCTGCGCGCGTATACCGGCTGCTGAGGCCGACTCACCTTTCTTTGAAATTAACATAAAAGGAAGTCTCTTATAACTTTCTAATGTTTTTTTTAAATATTTTTGAGATATTTTTCTAACAATTTAAGCAAAAAAAAACGTGAAAAAAATCGATTTTACACGAGGTTCCCCCCTTAAAAAGGAAGGTTTCAAGTCAAGTTAATTTTGCAATTTTCTCATAATTTTGTCAATATTAATGTTGCGATTGTTCGAGTAAAAGAAAAGTATTCGGACAATTTTACAAGTATGCTGAACTGATCAAATGTTATTTTCTGAGTGTACCTTTTTATTTGACCGTTTAACGCAAGAATTCCTAGTATGCGTTTTTTTGTATCATTAAACAGGACAGCTCTAACGATTACCCAAGATTAATTATTCCATGTAGATTTATTCATATAGATTTATACATACTTTAATCAGTTTCGAATAAATGATCATATTTTTCAAAAGATGTTAATGGGAAGTTGTTATGGGAAGTTTTTTTTTTTCAAAAATTTGATAACACATATTGTATTTGGTAATCACATAATATAATTAAAACAATATGATCCATATTAAAAAAACAGAAAAGAGAAGAAACAGAAATTAATATCGTAATTAAACTATGCAACATGCATTTCAAAATTTTTTATGGTAATTATGCAGAATAGGGGAGCACCCCCCCATGACCTTGACCTTGACATATGTTGTCAAGGTCATCCTCCTGAGTGACCTTCGGAAGGTTTTAGCCCTCGGTCACCACTCGTTAAAAAGTTATGAACAAAAGAAGTTTGAAAAATTTGGCACTTATTTCGAATACACATTTACCGCCAATGATCAATGAACAAAACAACTTTTACGACATTGTGTGTGCATATGTGTATAAAATTTAGCGGGACCATTTTGATTGTGGCTATGTTGCCATCTTTGCGCGAGTCAGTCAGAGATTGGTAACCCGCGAATAGGTACGACACGCGATTATTTGATTGGCGATATCTCACGTGACCCGGCGCACGTGTATCACTACGCGTGGAGACGCGCTGGCGAAGCGGAGGACAGGGGGCAGAAGTGAATTCACCGCGGCACGATTCGGAAGTGCTCTCGCGACCTTAAGACGCATGTCAAGCCGTTGTGTAAAATCCAGTCATTGTCGGTGAAGTCAAGTCGTGTCGGAACTGTCGGGGCGAGAGCGATCCGCCGAGACGAGTAAAGGTGTGTCGTGTAGAACGACTAGCGTTGCGCCGAATGTGTATCTCAATCGCGACGTTGGTAAATGGTGTGACGTACTGAGATTGCATCAGCAATCGGACGTTATAGTCCAAGAGCTCATGACATGAATTTGGGTAGGTGTTTTAGGCAACTTGAAATTATAAAAATAAGTAAATTTGAATGTGTGCGATTACGGAATGAAGAGTCTGGCAAAAAGTTTGCGGTTATTTTGCAACTGCGCAGCCTAGTACATTTAAAAAGAAAAAGCATAATCAACAAATATACTTTTGGCAAAATAAAATTTAGTTATTTTTTAACTTTAGCACCTATAGAAATAAAAAATCAAAATGCCAGACGTTTTGAATGGTTCTGAAATATAGCCAGATTGCCCCCCACGTGACTTGTGAGTTAGTGTCGTGGCGATCTTTGGGGCAATCTGGCTATATTTCAGAACCATTCAAAACGTCTGGCATTTTGATTTTTTATTTCTATAGGTGCTAAAGTTAAAAAATAACTAAATTTTATTTTGCCAAAAGTATATTTGTTGATTATGCTTTTTCTTTTTAAATGTACTAGGCTGCGCAGTTGCAAAATAACCGCAAACTTTTTGCCAGACTCTTCATTCCGTAATCGCACACATTCAAATTTACTTATTTTTATAATTTCAAGTTGCCTAAAACACCTACCCAAATTCATGTCATGAGCTCTTGGACTATTAAGGGTAAGCGGTGTGTGCATACGCTTTCGTGCGTGCAATTGCGAGCGGAACTGGTGACGCTTCTGAGAGTGGTGTTCTCTTTTTACCCGTTTCTTCGAGTTGAACAACATTGAGACAATGAGGGCAGGTCCCTTGTGCGTATGTGTCTGTGTGTGTATTAGCGGGCCGCCATAAGAACGCTTGTGCGATAAGTACGGCCGTCATTCCTGCGTTAGTGTTGCGTAAGATGTAAGGACATTGCGAGTGATTCCTGAAGTGTGTACTTCGTCCACGAGGGACGTGAATGTGCGTGTCGACGTCGACCAGTGAGAGGGGCGTACACGCTTACATCCCGAACGGTGGAACATTACTAGTTCTTCGAGCACGGTGTTTCGGAACCATGGGTAGACACCAGGACGTCGCGCCGCTGGATGAGGAGGACTCGGATACCTCGATGACTACATTCCTGTGACACTTTCTAGGACGGTTCCCTGTGGTGCCAAAGCTGCTCTCACCGTTCTCCAGCTAAGTGCCCATCCTTTACGTTACGGGGCTCTTAGCCCATCCTTTGCATTACGGGGCTCTTCGCCCATCCTTTACGTTACGGGGCTCTTAGCCCATCCTTTGCATTACGGGGCTCTTCGCCCATCCTTTACGTTACGGGGCTCTTAGCCCATCCTTTGCATTACGGGGCTCTTCGCCCATCCTTTACGTTACGGGGCTCTTAGCCCATCCTTTGCATTACGGGGCTCTTCGCCCATCCTTTACGTTACGGGGCGCTTAGCCCATCCTTTACGCTTATGGGAATGTACCTCGCCTAAATTTACATATAATTACCAGCAATAAGTTGGGGAAATTCGTTAGACAACCGTCGCGGTGTCTGTGTTCGCATCGAGCCGGTGAAGACTGTATGGCAACGTTACTGAAGAGTGTTTCTGTGTGTTTCCTATAATTGTATTGAATGTCCGGTTTACATCTGTTTGAGTAAAGCAAATTGTATTCATATACATTGTAATGCTGACCAAATTGTAACTTCTACTTTACACCGTCGTCCAGTTAACCGGAGCCGACATCACCAAAGCGCTCAGTCCGATGTTATCTCAATAACTGATACCTCGTAATGAATAATTGTAATTAAGCATTTATCGTACCACCTAACTGACCTACCTTCAACGTGTGCCGGTAATACCTGGTCGAATTACCATTTAGGTTTATTCCACCAGACGACCAAATCAGCGTCTCTTATCAACATCATATCGTATCGCCAGATTTAAAAGAACATTGTGTTACTGCACTCTTTCAATAGAGCAACCATGTACATTAGATTTATACAATATGGTATTC
>CABEGB010001438.1:79188-142599 GCA_901521435.1 Crematogaster levior | reverse complement strand
TGTTAGGGTTGAGAAAAGTGGTGGTGAGGCCGGAGCTGTTTTGACGAAAAACTGCTTAAAGATGACAAAGGTGGGGAGCCGATTGTTGCGGGAATGGACTAACCACCCCTTCTGATGGCTGAAAGAAGGGGGGGGAGAGGGGTGTCTGTGGGTATGGGGATCGAATGTAGATTTGTCACCAGGTCATTGGTTTGAAGGGAAAATTGAAAACAGGTTCCAGTGGTGTCTCGGTTATTGGGTGGTGGTGGTTGTGAGTTGCGAGCTAGAGATGGTGTATGCGAGGCAGCTGCGGGCCCTCTTGTTCTAGAACAAAACAAACAATTGAGTGAAAACATGGTTCTTTAAAACAAAGTGTGAAAAAGGGAAAAGCAAAACCGTCTCAAGTGACGACAAACTTATGAGAATTTGGCCTATGTGGGAGTGTAGGAGACATGAGTGTAGGGGTGGTTCTTCGTGAAAAGTAGATGAGATGGGATATGAAGTGGGGCGGCGCGGAAAGGTCACAAAAAACATCTAGGTTTTGGTTGGTTTTAAAAAGGTTGATCTAGCTATATGTCATGTTCACTTCTTGTCTGTCTCTAGACAAACAAACAATTATTATAAAACATGTTCTTAAAACAAGTAAAAGGTAAAAATCAAAACGTAATTTACTACAAAATTATTATAATTTGCTATTTGATGATATTTATACATATTTTTCATGTGTTTCTTCTTTAAAATTATATTATATTGTATTAATGTGCTTCTCTAAGGTCACAAAAATCATGTCCCATTTAATCGCTCGCGATGAACGAGATCAATATTTCTCAGGAAATCATAAGGCTTAACCAGTTCTGACATTAGAGAAACGTTAAAATCCGAGAGGATTTTCTTGACATACGAGCCAGTCAGTGCCAAGCACTATTGTTCGAAATCCCTATGCTAATTCTGTGATCATCTTAATGTGAGTTAATTATTCTAATTGATACAAACGAGGTTAATTTAATAAGAACTAATACTTCTCTTAATTTTTAAAAAGTCATTATCTCTTGCGATAATGCTACTTAATAAAACGTTGTGTATTAATTATAATATAATTTTATTACAATCATATTAAATTAAGAAGTATTATATGAAAATCATATTTAAATAAGACACTTTTTACTTATAAAGATTAATTATTATAGTTGGAAACAGAATTTGAAAACGAGGTCATTTTTATGAATCAATTCTAAAAATAATATAATACATGCATAATATTATATGCAATATATAATATATACATAAAGAATAAACTTTACATTAATTTTTGCGACTTTATATTGTTACGATTGATTCGCTAATCCGAAGACTTTGTCTTGTTAATTTTTAAAATATTAAAAACTCTTTTTCACTACATTCAGATGTACTCTATCCATATTGTAAAGATATCGCACGTTTGTTTTTTTGATGCTGGAGATAAGGCTAAAGCCATGATTAATTCCAAGGCAAAGGAGCACAAATCGAGTTGCAATATGGGATTACAGAATTACAAGGCAAGGTTGTCGCCCAGTTTGCCTCAATATGGTTAATAGAGGACGCAGCACTTTCCTTGACACGAGCGGCCTGCGCTTTAATCGAGTTATAGTTCATAATGACAGTGAAAATCTATTTTGTCCCTTTGAGACATAGCTGCAAACATTTTTCGAAGAAAAAAAACTTGTTTTTAAAATGCAATCCGTCAAAGGCTTGGCGATCGCCGGAATGCGAGCATTTGCTTTGCACGTGCTATTTGGCAATATATTGACGTATAATCATAGTAGAGACATTTATAATTTATAAACGAGACAAATCCTGTTTCAAGAATGAAAGTATATCTCAGGGATATCTACCAAAGAACAAAGCCGATCTGAGAATTGGTACTAAAATGCTACACATATAGTCAGTTATCGGCAACTGTGCTTCTCCTAATTGTTTAATAGTTTAGACTGTATCAATTTTTAAATTAACATTTAATTAGTTTATCTTCTAACGACAATTAGAAAAAATAATACAGGAAATTAATTAAAAATGTATGCATTAAAAATGCATAATTAAAAATGCATGCATTTTGTGGGTTAAAATTCCAGAAAAGTAGATTTATGAAGTAGGTATATCGAAAATTTGATATCAAATAAAAGTGAAAGTTATTAGAAAATATGTTTCCATTATGAATACAGTTATTAGTAATAATACACCCACTCGAAAAAGAAGAAAACGAATTAAACATTAAAATATTCGCCAATCAATTTACGTCACTATCGCATGATTTCAGTTGTTGTTGCTAATGTCTGCTGTCCAATAAACGACACAGTCGCTGTGTAGAGAAATTCAATACTTTCAGTCCAGACACGATGTTTATTACAAACTTGTAATTTATCTCGGGGGCGTATTATTCTGCTCAAAATATCAGGCATACTCAACATATGAAATGCTCGAAAAATATGTCGATTCACATATACAAGCGGCATATTCAAACTGCGGCATCATTGTTAATCGATATAGAAAACAGAACTAAATCAATTAACTATATAATATGTAAACGTGAAAGAACCAATGCGAAGAAGATAAATGAATATAAAAAATGTTATTATAACATAACAATCGATAACGATCGACGTATCATTTTTTAAACTATAAAAGATAAGGATGAAACTTTTTGCACTAATATCACAAAATAATAAAATTATTTTATAACATTTTCCATTGTTTGTTCGAGCTTAATTAAACTAAATTAAAAGTAAAGAGACAACACTGTTGAATGTAAAGCGTAGGAATATAAGTAATATTTCCAATGAAATAATTCTCTCTCTCTTCGTACAAATGCATTTTCGTCTATACACATATCACTGTACAACGGACAATCGAAAGCTCGGAATGAAATACAAATATTTTTCAAACAAATACATTTTACTCAGTGCATATTGTATGCAGTACACATGTACACATTTTGTAATAAAGCCTTGAATTTTCTTCAAAAACATTTATTTTTTGCACGAAATATTTGTAATAAACTAACTTATTTTTCAATTTGATCTTATTAAAATGATTAATTTGATTACTCAGTGTGTATATAGTAAAATAAGCTTCACCTAAATTTGTAAATTTATCAGTTTACAATTAAAATAAAACTGTTAAAAATGGAACGTGAGAATAACTATATTTTTTTAAATATTTTACGGAGATCTGTTAATTTCAGCAACATTATATAATAATTAATAGTAAATGATCAATTTTTTTCCATGATAAATTTTTATAATGTAATGTAATATTCCTTATAGAATGCTTCCCATTCTGTAATGAAAATATACGAGACACTCTCATAAGTCTGGAAGAATATCGGACAATAAAAGCTGATAGGGAAAGTGAAATGCATTGTACCGCAAGACAGTGATTCATGAGAGATTTCCCTACTGACTACTTTAGAGACTGGAAAAATTGCGCCATTAAACATTTATAATAAAAGCATGTGGAATAAAAATATCAAAACGCGCATAAGAACTGTAACGTAAATACAATAAACTGTTTCTTGTTTTTTCCTTTTTGATTAAAAGATTTTAATTAGACATAAATTCAACTTATTAGTAGAAATAAGTACGCAGTTCCGGTAGAAAAAAAAAGCAATTTAATTAGCCATTTAAGCTACTTTGATGAAACTAACTAGAAAATATCAAATTAAAATTAAGCGAAATCTGCGAAAATAGTACGTACAACTTGCTCTCACATAATTAATTTCATCGGGTTCGAAATTAAAGTGAAGAATAATAAATGCAATGTACATTAGGTACATGGCGAAATTTTGTCCCACAAACTGTCACTACTTCTTACTGTACTATCACAGATTTAAAGAGGGAGTAAAACATTGAGTACTCAACCACAGCTTCGTCAGTGGAAATCGATCGAGGTTATTCACCTCTCCTACTTATACCAATGCGTACATATCTAGTGTTCATTCGTTTGGAGTTCACTTGACTAAATATTTTATTCCTTCCAATGTTGTCTCGACCGCATACGTGTCACGCGGATCGATGGATTTGACGTGCGCGACGCGACTTTGTCGCTGAAATAACTAAATGAAAACCATTTAAATTTTCATACATCGCTAGAAAATAAATAACATTTTATCTACTATGCCATGTTGATTTCTCATTGCACACAATATCCGATATCATGTATACCTGTAATATTTATTCTATGAAAATATTGAATTATATTTTTAGTATTTATTTGGATTATATTTTTCTCGCTATAATTTTATTAAATAATTGATATAAAAATGATAAAAAATTTTTATTCCTTAATTAAACTTTAATTAAACTGTAATTACGTTTTTTAATTAATCTTGCTAAATTACTTATTATTATTGTTTTTTAGTTTCATAGTATGTGTTCTATTAATATTCTGCTGCATAGTACTTTATGTATTAACGAGTTAGAAAGAAAAAATAAAACTTAAATTAGTATTTAATGATATTTGTATTCAATCTAAAAAATATATATAATTACATTGAGTGCTTAATGAATTAAAATAATAAAAACTAATATCTCATAATGCGTAAGAAAATAATTACTGCTCTTAGATAAATATCAGTATATCTTTTTCGAAAAGATTTTAATAAATTAATTGTAACTATATTAATACAGTTACTCTTAAATTCTTAAAGTAATTTAACATAAAAATTAAATTCTTCTGTCCTATAAATTGTTTAATATTTATATAACGTAACAGTTAGTTTCTGCTTAACAATTATAACTAATCATAAACAGTCGATATATCTGCTCTTATAAATTACTCTTATTCTGAGTATTGAGCTAACAGTGATAACGAGTTAGTTAAAAATAATCAAACATATGCATATCGTTGCATATGTATCTATCTTAATGAAACTATCTAACGAATTTTTAGATTTTACAAAATCTAACTCAATGAACGAAACTGAATAATAAATATTTGTGTATTATACTAAAAATTAATTAATTTGTCGCAAATACGATGATATTACGTGACTACAAGAACACGACTTTATAGCGCTATCCTCCTAATCCGCTTAATATTCGCGGATACGAATAGGCTCGCTTTTACTCGATATGTGCAAATCTTCTGTATATTTGCGGTACATTTGCTCAGACGACGCTGAAACGAGTTGCAGCTTTCCACTCTGGGGTTACTTCGCACCAGCAACAGCACCACACCGTGTCCTAAATGCACTATTTATTGAGCACTTTAAATGATAAATTCACGATGGGTTTATTTAATATTATATTATTTAGTATCGTCCCTTGACACGTACGCGAATATATTTATTTCGCGAATATGTGAATTTCACGTTCTGTAGTACGGTCTGTAAGTGGACATCGGAATATTGTTCTTCGATAAATGATGAACGTCACCCTGGTCGTACTCTACGTCGTTATAGATACCACTTTGATTCTGAAATATAAGCCAATTCATCGAAATATAACTGAAACAATTAGTTTTTGCTGTCGTAAAAATTAAATGATAATACAAACGGATCGGATTAAGATGAAATTGAACAGTTTAAGTTATATTGGAAAAGAGAAAAATAATAAGAACAAGACAAAAATATGGCAAATTAAAATTAATTGATCAAAAAAATTGTTTTGCAATTTATTAAATATCTTTTAGTCTTGGGAATTGACTTTATAATTATTGAATTGCTTTCTATTTCTTTTTATCTTTATCATTTATTATAAATTTTAGAATTACATGAAGGAATTAAAAACATCTTTTATTAATCTTTTATTAATATAAAATTTTTATTCAAAACTATGATATATTATAATATAAATTCTTATTCTATTCCATATTTGTGCCAATTGAATTATATTAAATTTAATAAAACTTACTATTGAATTTCAGAGAGATAAATTTTAAAACAAATCCTTAATCTACACCAAATATTTGATAATATTTGAAGATAAATTCTTATATTTAAAAAAGAAGTTATATTTTTATGTCAAATATACATTCTTCATGACCGTGAATTATTTAATAGTAAGAATAAATTTAAAATGCCTATACGGTCAGACCTGGATCTAGGTTGGCCAAACAATAATCTGCGCAAAGGCAGTACATAATTAAATACGTTGCGCGCCGACACAGTCGAACTTTAAACGCAACACAATCACCAACTTGGAATCTATATGATTTCACATGTTGGATTTTTATAATACCCCCCAACCCCTTCAGATAAATAATTTATGTGTTTGCGAAAAAAGTTCGACTGTATAGGCGTTTTAAATTTATTCTTACTATTAAGTAATTCACGGTCATGAAGTATGTAATATTTACACACATTTAATCTATTATATATATTAATATATTTTAATTTATCATTTTCATCGATTTATTGATATAATGTGTGCTCGCTGAGTTAATAGATACTCACCGCTAATGAAGATCTCGACTTTGGCCTCGGCACATGAAAACCACTGCTCTGAGGAATTAGGTCAGCTCGGTCCTTATCTTGCGGCTCGGAATCCGAGCTATCCGGATCTGGTTGGGGTCTCTGTCTCGGCCGTGATGGGGCCTGAAGTCGTGGTAATGGGACCGGAGGCAATGTTCCGTGAATGCTCATGGGTGGATAACCGAACATCGCCGAGCTTGGTCGCGTAGGGCCCATAGGTTCAGTCTTCCAGTAAAAAAATTTTATATATTTAGTAATAATTTTATATATTTAGTAATAAATTTCTTATTGCTGACAAGTAAAACTAATACAATTTAATAAGAAAAACTAGTTACTTTAATCATTATAGTTTATTGTGTAGAAATTATTCAGTTTGCACCTTCCAAGAATTAATTCAATAATACTTGATAACTTGATAATTGACTCTGTATTTGATAGTACTTATACGACGACATATTATATATTTTTTACATAATAAAACTTATATCGTCTTTTTATTTGTAGGCACATTAAAATTTATTAATATGCATGTATTCTTATTTTTTCTCACTTCTTTGATTTCAACATTAATTATGCGATATTTTCTCAAATAAAATTCTCATTCTCATCTTTGATATTTATTATCAAACATTAATTAGCAAAGTTGATGCATACCGCATAGAGATTCGCTGTAGCCATGTGCTCTCCAAAATGAGCCCACATATAAGGTGGCAAATTCGTGGGTGGTCCTTGTTTTACGGATGCCAAAGTGCCTACAGAACCGACTCTTGCTAAAGTTCCTATAAATTATTTGAATCTTTAAATTTATATCTACTAGCAAAAGATCAAATTATTTAATATTTAATTGATTTTACCTGGGAGAGTACCAGGTATTCCACCTTGGATATATCCGTACACTGGAGAACCCACAGATTTTTGTTCACGAGACCATTTACGACTGCAAAATATACGTACAATTGGATTCACGCACATTAACGTACATAGTAATAATAGTCGTAGTGATAATATCAAGAACATTTTTTCAATGTTGATTACCTCCACATAACTAGACAGATTAAGGTCAGAACTATGATTATTAACGCGGCCACAGATGCACCTATAGCTACACCCAAGACTTCACCATCGACCTCACATTGCGCTCCGTAATAATTGCCGGTACATCTGGAAATATAGAAGAAATTTTTTAATGCACTTGACAAACACTTGCATATCGCGTTTACTTACGCGCACTGCATCTGATCCCCCTGATAAGAGCAGGTGCCGCGATTATTACAATAAGTCGAGGGACACGACAAGCATATTCTGCCAGATTCATTAGGATCGTTCTTATGAGGATCCTTCAATCCTGGATTGCAGGAACACGTGAAACCGCCGAAAGTATTGGCACAGCTGGCGGATGAATGGCAATCATTCAATTCCGACGAGGCGCATTCGTCCAGATCTATAAATACAGAGATACTTTGCGTTAAATTTTTATTTGTAATTATATATTATTCTGCAGTATAAAATATCGCGCCAATTATAGTCACTAATTACAATTAAAGTTCTTAAATACTCGTCGCGGTCACATGAAATCGTAACATCAGAAGCGAGAAATGAGAAATCGTGTCATTTTTAACTAAAGAGGTATTTAAATGAAAAACACAGATCGCTTTAGCACACTTTAAAAATTTTCCAAAAAAAACTATTCCTTTCCCTTATTACTAAACCGTAAAATAAATGTGATGCGAAGTGAGTGTATGATTAAGTTTCGTAACACATTCATTTTAAGATTGTTTATTAATAATCAAAGAAAAAGATAGTTTTCGGAAAACTGTATAAATATGTTAAAGCGATCTGAAGTGGTTTTTTATCTAAATATCTTTTTATTTGAAAAGGCAGGAATTTTTAGCATACCATTTCTCGCCTCTCGTCACGATTTAATATAGGCGGAGCGACATTCAAGATCCTTAGCAATCAAAGAGTATTACCTTGTAAGTTCGATATAGATCCCGGTGGGCTGTCCACGTATAGAGCACTGTTTCCAATGTTATTATTTTTCCTATGAATAACACCTAGCAGATGTCTTTGAAGCTCACCGGCTAAACTTGGCCTAATTGTTCTCGGTTCATAAGTGAGTTTTAAAGTTGCATTCACAAAAACTCCACCTTGTCCTTGACTTATGTCTCCCTGATAAAAGTTATTGATCAACGATCCCATATATTCGTCTGAAAATGGTGTCATAGACATGGCAGACTCGACCTGTAGAACAAATACATACAATAAATAAATAACATAATTAAATTTTATACTCAATAAATGAAAAAAATAGATGAAAATAGATCATTTCTCTCTTAATAAATTATATTCTAATTAATTAAATAACTGATCAAAGTCTTTCGAACGTACTTTATAAATATTTTTATTTTACTATAGATATATGATATATTTTGATAGTTATAGAGTTAGATATACAGGGTGTCCGGAAACTCGCCTGCGCCACTTCTGGAGATGATTCAGAGTCCAAAAAGAAGCAACAAAAGTTATATAAACATAGGTCCGGAAATGAATTGTTTCCAAGTTATAACCACTTTTATGTTAAAAAAATCGTAATTTAGTTTTCATAATCACAAAATAATCAAATTTCTGCATGGCTTTTAAACAAAAATAACTTTATTTTGAACTATTTAGGCGTTACTCAAGATGCACCACGTGGAGATATAGTTTGCTTGATATCCCTCTTTCAAAAATTTTTTTTACGATTAAACATTTTTATGAATTTATTTTCAAATTTTTAACTTTTTTTAATTTTTTGATATTTGTTAATACAATTACATTATTTTCAAACACAAGGATAAATTTAAACAAGTATTTAAATAAAATGTTCAAAATGACCGTCTTCAGCATAAATGCAGGCCCTTATTCTCTTATCAAATTTTTGAAAGAGGGATATCAAGCAAACTATATCTCCACGTGGTGCATTTTGAGTAACGTCTAAATAGTTCGAAATAAAGTTATTTTTGTTTAAAAGCCATGCAGAATATGATTACTTTAATTGTGATTATGAAAACTAAATTACGATTTTTTTAACATAAAAGTGG
The DNA here is from genome assembly GCA_901521435.1 of Crematogaster levior. Classification (NCBI taxonomy): domain Eukaryota; kingdom Metazoa; phylum Arthropoda; class Insecta; order Hymenoptera; family Formicidae; genus Crematogaster; species Crematogaster levior. Next base: position 133,095 of record CABEGB010001438.1, on the reverse strand, counting down.
TTATAACTTGGAAACAATTCATTTCCGGACCTATGTTTATATAACTTTTGTTGTTTCTTTTTGGACTCTAAATCATTTCCAGAAGTGGCGCAGGCGAGTTTCCGGACACCCTGTAGATAGCATTAAAATCTTTACAACGCTTCAATCACGTCAGAAACACATCAATAAATTATTTAATTAGCTAGTATATACATATAATTTATTTTTTAAAAAGTTGATATTATTTTCCAAATTTTATTAATATTTGGAATAATAATTAAATAATTTAATTTGTAAAATAAAACAAGCCTTTTTTTAGAGTCAAAAAACATATGTATACATATATCAGTTAGTCAAGTAAATTACAGTCAGTACATAAAAAGACAATTCGCAATAAACTTATACATACGTTAGACGCGTTTCGGCTCACTGAGCCCTCTTCAGTAACGCAAAATTTGAAAATTAAATTATATACATATCGGTGTTGCGAAGAACATAGGACTCATAGTAGACATAACCCGTTGTCACTGATGTTGGAGTGATCATGTGTCTTGGAGAGATCACTCCAACATCAGTGACAACGGGTTATGTCTACTATGAGTCCTATGTTCTTCGCAACACCGATATGTATATAATTTAATTTTCAAATTTTGCGTTACTGAAGAGGGCTCAGTGAGCCGAAACGCGTCTAACGTATGTATAAGTTTATTGCAAATTGTCTTTTTATGTACTGACTGTAATTTTACTTGACTAACTGATATATACATATGTTTTTTGGTTCTAAAAAAAGGCTTGTTTTATTTCATGATTTTATATCTAAGGAGCCATAGCGAACTTTTTCGTTTTATTTTAATTTAGTCCAACCAAGTCGGCTCGTAGCTCACCAATTACATATGCCAGCTTGACGTCAACTAGTCTCCTTTCATTTGAGTTTTTATTTTAATTTAATTTGTACTCACAGCTCTATTAGCCTCGTAAGCAAGAGTTTGATAAGATTCCGAATCCTTGTCAGCTAGTCCTCGATCCCACACGACTTTCTTATCGTAAAATTTATCAACTCTGACTGACACAACGATACTGACAATTTCTGAAAAAAAAATGGAATGCAAACTACCAATCGTAACATGCATCCTACGATTCTCGATCGTTTACTAACTTTTACATGGCAGCGAATGCTGCAATTTCGCATATCCTGGCTTGCAGTGACAAGCCGATACCCCTTGAACCGTCGCACAAGCCTCATGTTGACTAGCATCACATGTACTCGTGTCGCCTACGATGCAAGTGTCTATTCTGACAGGTGGCTGCGTCGGTCTTCGATATAATGGTGGCTGTCTCCGATTTGATCCATTCGGACGGGAAGTGGCAACAGAAACATCTGGTTGTGGAATGGCGAGACTGGACAAGAGGAATAGAAATTTTTCATGTGACATTTTTACCTTTGATCAAGTTATCCATATTATCGACATGACTTTTTTCTGAAAAGAAACGAAATTTTTATATCGAGACGTACCCAGTACCGATGATGGGCGGTGGTTGAGTTCTAGTTGGCTGTGATTGTAGATGAGTGGGTCCAGGCGTCCGATCCGTATCGAACAGATTCAGATACGTTCTTTTACCATCAATACTCACGAAACCTTCTCCACCTACTGCGGAAGTTAATATGACATCACCGCCGCCTGAGTTTAGGGATACCCTAATACTCTCCCCTAAATTGAAGTAAAAAAATGATCAGTCGTCAAAATCTAGTCACTTAAAGAAAATTACTTGAGAAAATATCTTATACCTATATTTAAATTGTTTACATGTTAAAAAAAGATATTATGCAGAAGAAATTATACACAAATTTCCACACATTCCACGAAAATTGATAGAAAATTGATTAAATTAATGATTCAGAGTGCACATATAGCTAAAAAGATAACATAAAGCGATTCATAATTCACAGATTTTAAGATAAAATTTTATTTCTGATTTTATCAATTTTATATACCATGTATTTCGATATATATATATATATATATATATATATATATATGTGTTTGTTTTTTATATAATATTTTATACATGTAACATGATATTTTTAATTCTATTTTTAATTCTATAATATAATGTTTCTCATATTGCAATATATAATAAAAGAATAGAACTTTATCACGAATTCTGATGTGAATTGTAGATCATGATATAAAAATTAATAATATGAAAATTACCGGAACTTCCTCCGGGTCCCTGAATTGCTGAAACTGTTACGTCAAAGACATCACCGAGGGATGGATGTCTCAAAGATGCATAAGGCCTTTGACTTGGTAATCCTTGCGCTCCAGTATAGTCTAAAGTATCGTCCAAAACAATTCCAGGTCGTGGACGATAACGTTCAGTGGATCCTATCATAATTATTTCATAGATTATTTATAATTAATTTATCATTTTAGTTATAAATTAATTTGTAATTGCGGATTACACATCGGATATAAGCACAATAATGTAAAAATACATTCTTATAATTAAAAATAACATGTAATAATATATATTGATGTACATCTCTGTGTGATCTTTTACGTGCCTGTATTTTTCGTGAAAATCGAAGTAGTGGGATGAACGACACTCTTCTGCATCGTGGCCGAGCTCTTCGAGTAAGTTGTAGGGAGACCATCGGTCGGTGTTGATGTGGTGGACGTCGATTCTATGTATTCGATATCTGATACACTGCTAGGCTCCAAATTCACACCCAATGTAGTATCAACGCTTGATCTCAGAGTAGTCACAGTTGGTTGAAGGATGATTTTCGTCGACATAGATTCGATCACCTGAACCGACGAACTAGTCTCGATATTCAGAGTGCTTGTCAAGAAAGTCTTCGAGGCAATCGGAGTACTTTTTTCGATCAATTTTTCTTCCTTAGACGCTGTGGGCATTTTTTCTTCGCTTTTCGAAGATTTTGTAACTTTCATCTGATCGTTCGAAAACGTTACCGAAGATTCCGGATGTTGCGTCATATGGGTAGGAATGACATCTGTAGCGAGACCGAGGATTAGCGTCTCCTCGCTGTTGATCTTATTTTCCTTTGATGGTGTATGATACTTGTGAATAATATGATGCTTCTTTGTAAGCTCTTCGGATTCGGGTTTCTTCGTCGTGTTCTGGATAACTGAATTATCAGTCGCCATCATGGATTCGATTCGATCTTTATTGACACTAGAATTGCTCGTGTAATTTTTAGTATCGTCGTTTTTGATAAGTGTTTCTTGATGACTAGCATCTTTCTTTATTGTGGAACTCTCCTGAGGCGTTTCAAATTCCGGTTTTAAATTATATTGTGAATTCTCCGTTGTTGAAAGGTTTTTGTCGCGATGAAAGGAGGAATCCAGAAATGGTAGCGAGGGTTTGTTATGTAGTGTCGGTCGTCTGTTTCCATCTTTAAAAAAATATTTTAATTTTTTAGGTAATTTTAATCAAAAATAATTTTATAATTATCATATATAATAAAATAAATTATAAAAAATAAAATAATTATTACTTTATTTTATATGTCGAATGAATAATCTTCTCTTCGCCAGTGATGATAAAATTTATTTTATATGATTTATTTTATTAAAATTACCTAGACAATTATTTTATATATTCATATTTTCTTATGTGAAAACATTCAAGTAAAATAAATGTAAATTAAGTGTATGATTATTTATGGATGTATGACGTACTATGAGAAGATTCCCAATTCCAAGGTGGTACGACTTGTTCTGGTAATGGTACTCCGCTGATGAAAGGCCTAATGGGTCTCTCCGGCAACAATGGTCTGTCAGATGTAGGGGGCTTTTCGAACGGGTAAGGATGAGACGATGGCGGCGGCGGTGGTGGATTCATGCCAGGAGTGTCAAAGTCCGTCAATAACGGCGGCACATCTGATATTCTGGGTGGTCCTCTATTGTTGATCCTGCAAATTCGATGTCATTGTTAATAATATGTGAAACGTACATGCATACATACTACGCATCTTTTTCAGATAGTATTACGTTGGTAAGAAAGTTCTGTTCATTTTTGACACTTATAGACGAAGCTTGTTCAAGTGGTCGTTCTCGATGGTCATATGGCTAACGCTCAACTTCTCCCCGCTCTCTCTAATAGTTAACAATGGTTCGTTTATCACTAATGTCCTCAAGACAATGTTAGCTCCTTAGATTTCGGAGCGAAATTCATCTTCAAAGGTCATATCATCTGAACCTTGCAAACCATCTTTGGACCGTACAAACTTCTACCTTAGATGGTCCAAAAACGGCACATAAATTTGTATGAGCTTCCACATTATGTCCAAGTTGGAACTCCTAAAGCATAGAGTGTCGGAAATGAATTTTTTCCTGGTTCATGTTAATATCAATACCTTCGAAATTATCAAAAGAAGAATTTAATATGTAAATTTGAAAGTTAACAATACTAACTTTTGATTGATACCAAAAGAATTCGAATCACACGATGAACAACAAAGGAGTGAAAAGTGGAGAAATCGAAAAACGACAAAACTTTCTTACCAGCCTAATAATTAATATGAATTATTGCGATGCGAATTTTTATGTTTCTCTTGCTAAGAAAAAATTTACATAATATTTTTTATATGAAGGCACTTTCCAAAGAGAAAAAGAGAATATCTCAATAATATGTAGAAATATGTGATATATTTTTAGAAATTGTCAAAAATAATTCTAATGCTAAAGGAAACTCATTGGATCATCATAATATTTTGTAATGTAAAATACAATACGAGGTCTGTCCCAAAACTATCCGACCTTCCTTCATATTTCCCCGCTGGTGTTATTCTGCGTCATCGGGCTGGTGGCATCCTTCGAAGTAGTCCCCATTTGATTGAAGAATACGCTGCCAACGGCCTTTCCACTTTTGGAAGCAGTCCTGGAACTCGTTTTTTGGTATAGCCTTTAGAGCGTTCGTCGTATTAGTTTCGATTGTTTCTTTGTTGTCGAATCGGTGTCCTTTGAGCGGCATTTTTAATCTTGGAAACAACCAAAAGTCGCAGGGAGCTACATCAGGACTGTACGGAGGCTAACGGAGCTGTACGACTTTGTGCTTTGTCAAATATTGCTGCACGAGATTCGATCCATGCGCTGGCGCGTTATCGTGATGAAGAAGCCAGTCACCGCTTGACCAAAGCTGAGGCCGTTTTCTTCTAATTGCGTCACGCAATTTTTTAACTTCAAGATAATATTCTTTGTTGATCGTCTGACCTCTAGGAGCATATTCGTGGTGTACAACACTCTCATAATAAAAAAAAAAAAACAATCAGCAACGACTTGACATTGCTCCGACTTTGGCGCGTGCTTTTTTCGGTGGCTCCGACGACAGCTTCCACTGCTGTCGTTTTGTTTCGGAATCATAACCATAAACCCACAATTCATCACCAGTTATAATCTTTTTAAGCAGATTTTCATCATTATTGACCATTTCCAAATTGTCCCGAGCGATTTCAAGGCAAAGGTTTTTCTGCTCCACCGTTAGCAATTTCGGAATGAATTTCGCACACACGCGAACCATTTGCAAATTTTCAATCGACGATCTTCGTTGATCGCAAGTCGCACACGTTCGATATTATCCGGTGTTGTTGTCATCGAAGGCAGCCCAGAGCATGGGTTACTATTAACAGATGTGCGACCATCTTTGAACCGCTTATACCACTCTTTTACTTGTGTTTTGCTCATACACTCGTCCCCAAATGCCGTCTTCATCATTTCGATGGTCTCCGCACAACTCTTTTCGAGTTTTAAGCAAAATTTGATGCAAATTCGTTGCTCTGATCTTTCCGTCATTTTTTACAATAGCAAAATGCGACGAATGTAAAAAACACTTTGTAAACAAACGCACGCTGCACGTAAACTAAGGTGTCGAAAACTGCGGCATCGAGGGAGTTCGTGAAGTTTTGCAGATACTCGTACCCGGCAAAGGGTGTTAAAATTGTCAGGCGCGAAGATATGAAGGAAGGTCGGATACTTTTGGGACAGACCTCGTATATGTTAAGAAAAATAAAAATTTTAACTTACCTCGTAGCTTGTATCGGCCTCAACGGTCTCACGGTATTCGCGGCTACATTTACGTTGCCATTGAGCAACTTGACGATGCCAGTAATAATGTCCTGTATATCAGGATTCGCTTGTCTATGACCTGGTGCGGCAGTTTGCAAAATTGGCGGCGGCGCGTGTTCACTATAGATCCTCGGGATCTCTTGACGAGCTCGTCGCTGTTGATCCGTTACTGGTAAATACTGTGCTCGTTGCCTCGGCGCGCCAACCAGCTGATGGGGCTCCGACAGGAGATCTACTCTCAGCGGAGCCCCTTGTTCTTCCCCCGACATCGATTCGCTGGTAGTGGGCACTATACTACTTGTGATAATGGATTGTTTTAGAAATTCTTCTGTCGTTGAAATTGCATATTATAGAATTAAAGCGAACTCTCTCGAAATTTACACATGTACTAATTGTTAATATAACATTCATTACAACATTTTAAGAGTTTGACCCACGAAGAACACTGTCTCGCTAATGATAATAATAACATTATTTTAATTTGGGTCGTATATAGAGTAAAACCATAGAATTAATGAAAACTGATTGATAATTGAAACTTAAATGTCGACATTTCTTATAGATGTAGTTATTGTCAATACGAAGAACCTATTTACGTTTATAACCCTTTGCGTGCAATTTGCCCTTTTATCAGTATTTATAGAAACGAAATAAAGCTTACTGATAGTACTCGCCGGTTTTCGCCTCGATGTTATTACCGTCGATATGGGCCACATGCTTTGACGACGTTAGTTCGTCAATAGACTCGTCGTGATCTTTGAATACAATCCTGGTTTTTTCCCTGTCGTGGTCGTTTTTCGAGCTTTCCAGCTGGAACGCTGGAACAGTCCTTTGAAAAGTTCGAGACTCATCCGGTTGACTTCCACTGGATGTTTTTTCGGGACCAGTATAAGCGCTGGCACTCAACACGATATTTTCCCGAGACATTCGAGAGGATGTTTTATCGTTCTGTATGGCCGACAGTCCTGCAAGTAAACGAAAGCTAGTGTCAACTTTTTCGCATACTCCAAAAAGTTTTATCGTAAAAAATGTATTCTTTTCAAATATTTTGTATTCTATTACATGTTACATATTAATTAACATGTTACATAGCGTGTTTTTAATTGTTAATTTCAAGCTAGGATTTTCCACTTTGGAGATTTCGATAATAGGATGTACAGGAAATCATGCTTTATGCTCGATTATATCGCAGATCTCATGAAGGCGATAAACCCAAATATAATATACGTTTGTACTTTACGCGAATATTAAAACGGTAAACCACTGAAGTGAAGACTATTAAACCTACGGTCGTATAAGGAATATTTGCCATGCTCGAGGAACTCGCGGTACATAATACTCATGTATAAGGTTGATGAACCTTTTTCGTGATATCGCATCAACGCAGCTGTTCGCAAAAGACCGAATTGCGTTTTAAGCCATCGTGTCGGCGTGTATGAAGTAAAGAGGTTGGGCAAAGGACCGCTGGAGTGATTGTTGCAACGGATGAAGAGAAACAGCATGCTAAATTGCAATGGTCACTTCCTCATTCCACCGCATAAAAAATGTATAATTATATCGTCATTAGGGCGTAATTAGCCCTGCCATGCTCGCGTGAGAAAGATCTCGTGCACTTGATCGAGACGCAGATGAAATAATTTCGCACTCAAACGGTACTCTGAAAAGATACGGTATCGTCGATTCGCACCTCGGCCCTGTTAAACGAGAAAGGTTTCTCATTCCGGAAGGAACTGTTAAATTCGCACGATGCTGAAAATACGTAAAATAGTCCTTTATGTCGGGGTAGCAAAAATTTACTGTAACCTTTCCGGTTGCCTTGTCGTACGCAAATAGATCTTTCTTCAACAAATTAATTTCCCATAATGTGATTGCTCTTTCTCACACATGATTCTTCTAAAGTTTACAATGTTTTAATAAAGGAATTTTACAGTAAATTGTATTCTTTTATAACCTTAAAGAAGTTATGTTAAAACTATAAGAAAATCTTTAAGTTAAAAAAATGTTTATATCCCTGGTAGAAATTCATGCAGTTTGACTGAGCACTGGGCCGTTACTGTCTAGTACTACTGAATTTCAAGAAAGGTTAGAAGTGACAATTGTCAAAGATTACAAGTGATGACAAATGACCAAGTAACACACACAAATGAAAGATTTTATGTGTTTCTGTTGTAAGTAATATTATATATTATAAATAAAATATGTAATTATAATATTATAATATGCAACACTAATATTATATGTTATATAACACTATGTTATGAAAATAAGATAAAAATAAATATATCTAACTAAAATTTTTTGTCATATATATGTAAATATAAATGTATCAAATTTTTAAATATATAATATATTAATAATAATAAATAAATTTAAATATGAATTTATTACTCGTTATACACATATATCATTTAAATTATAGTTTTTTTCTATTTATTGTTCTTTTGCTGTGACATAACTGAATTCAAATCTTGTACACTTCTTCTATGCAGTCACTGCGCGAAAAGCATTACATCTTGATTGGTGTTGAACAGATTTGCTGTTCAATTACTAGAAAGAAACCAGCTTAACTGCCTAATAACTAATCGAAAACTGTATTTATTTCTACCATGGATATCATGATATATTATTGATGATGGTTAAAAATTGAATAGAATATTTGTGCAAACAATTGAAAAATTAAGAAATGCCGTTCTGGTTTAGGAAAAATCCTCGCGTTGCTCGAACGAACGGGAACTTTCGAGACTATCGAGAGGCTTATATCCGTGACCCTGCCCTCGAGTCAGGTGATCTCAACGCTCTCCTTCTCGCTAAAGGGTGGATCCAGTCAGCACAATCTATGTCGAGTAAAAAAGGTCCACAGTCGAGTTCCACAGTCAATCCGTCGAGGCGAACGGTACTCGAGCGGTTGACATTCTCGAGGCCAGTATCGAGCCGTTTGACCAATCGTGAACGTGACGGGTATAAAATTACGATGCGCTCTGCTCACCTCTCTAACTCCTTCTGCTCACCTCTCCTTCTCGTGTCTCAATAGCACCTTGCGCCTTTCAATCGAAGGTAAAAAAGTTCATTGACATCAACGGTCGAGCGCATCATCGACGATCGCCGCATCGATTGAAAATCGATTGGCAGTCTGAGATCTTTCTTGATAAGAAAGCCAATCAAGGAATAGACGGAAGTGGATACGACCAGCCACTTGTCTCGATTACTCGCAACAGTTTTGTTGCCGAGACGAAAGGAACAAAATCGATTTCGTTTAGAGATCAGGCAGACGCAAGTGACTTTAATGACCATTTCTTGACTACTCTCAACCACAAGTTTCAACTTAGCCGATGCAATACATGCAGTAAAAAATTTGTTGGACGTTATATAGAACAGTTAGCGAAGGTTGTCACTTATTGTCGATGGCTTGCAAAATTCTATACTGAAGATACGAAATTTTCCATGTCTTGAAGTCAACATCCAGAAAGGACAAAAAGAGAAAGAAACTGTAGGAAAAGAATGAGAAGTAGTTATAACGGCAGCAGTAGTTTTTGGATTTTGAATACAAGAAAGGATTAAACTCTTGTCTTGCACTCTAAAAAGAACTGAATTTATATAGCACCTAATGTATCTGATTAGAAATTACACATGTAAATAATATCAAAATTGCAGAAGAATTAAGAAATTAACGAAGATTATAATCTAAGAGATAAACATGTAACGCGTGCGTTCATGTAATTAATTTATTACGTAAAGAAGGGTAAGATAACTGCGTTGAATTGTTCCCGTGAGATCTTTCCCATATGATTGATAATAACGTATTTAAAATTATCACAACACGCTTATCTGTTTCACAGGATTTACACTGCAAGTAAAATGCATCTATCTGTTTCACAATTTTCTAAGCTTTGCTTCCTTAATGTCATAATTACATAATAAAAACACCAAAAGAGGGTGAAAATGAATAGAAGATAAGTAATGCTCGATTCTTCTCATTTCTTAATTACACTGTATTATATACTCTTGCTTTTATAGGAAAATTGCATAATGCATTTCCGTTTTATGTAATGAAAATCTTCTGTGTTAAATAATAACGTAATATTCCTAATAAAATCAAATGCAAATTCAATGATTGTAATCTCTTCCATCCACTAAATAATTACGTATGTATAAAAAATTTTATAAAATTATCGTAAAAATTAATACATAAGAATTAAAGAGCAGCATTAGCGAATATTATATAGAAAAAATAAAAAGAAAACTTACGTAGCTTAATTAAAAGACGAAAAAGTTAGGAAAAAGAATTAAAGGTATCATAACTGTAATCGAAGAGTACCGTAAATTAAACAGTTCCGGCTTTTTTCTTTAAATCGAGAAATCGAAACCGGAACACCTACTATCTTATCGAACTCTAACCGTAACCGAACAGAAATTTCATTTCGCATCCGTGATGTAATTTGTTAGATAGTTCCAATATAGTTGCCTAAACACGCACATATATAATATCTAGTTTTACGATTTTCGAATCAACTGGTTTACACTCGACTCTCGAATAGCAAGATTTCTCCCGAAGATACTAACCGACGGTTACATTTCGTACACATGTCGGACAATGGTGTATTCTCGCCCGGGGGTGCAACGACGCGCGAAGCAATTTAAGTGAAACTAAGATGACGCGCCACATAGATCATGATAATGTCTCGATAACGGCCATAGTCGAGTAAATATCATCTATAAATATGGAATACATCGGTGGAAACAATTAATCGTGTCTATTTTGTAAAACCGCGTGACCGCGTAAATATTTCTGCAAAATGTTCGCCACAAAGATGCATCTCGGCTTATCGTATAGAAAGTATGCATACTAAAGAACTTTTTTTCATGAGCCTTTCCCTCTTCTCGACTTTCACCGTTGACGACAATAGCACGAAACAAAATTGACAGTATCAAGATTCATCTTTCTGTAGTGTATGTTCCACTATTCAATTAGTCTAATAACAGAAATGTATCCTAATGATAGAAATTATAAGAAATAATTCAATCCGAGAAAAAGCGCTAGTAGAAAATTCAATTTACACAATAATTGTTAACTAATGATAGTAATAAAAATAATTGTTAACCGTGATTACAATCATATAAATGAAAACGGAAGTTTGTAAATCAATGAGATGCTTAACAGAAGCACTCAAATTGCAGGTAATATTGGAAAATTAGATAATAGCAATTGATTCACTATTTGCGTTACTAAGGTCCGAAATTATTCTTTCGACAAGGTGGCTTACAAGACACGATCTAAAACATGAAGAAAATTAGATTTCATGTCATTATTACGATCATATAAAATCATCGCGAGAGTGGAAAATGATGAAACATGAAGATGATCAGTACTCATTATAAAGCGGTAAAATAAAATAATAGGAGAAGCTAAGCCTCACGTCCTGAGATTTCTCGTACAAAAACTTACTAACGTTTTTACGGGCATTGCGACTCAGCTGGGCGGATAAAGCCGTTCGCATCGCTGACTGGCTGCCGCGTCAATTATTAATTATTCATTAGCGAAGGTGCTGATCGTTCAGGTAAAAAGCACATTTGTGCCTTCGCGAATCGGTTCGCCGCGGCTAGTTTGCGAGTATTCTTCCGTAAGATCTCGCTTCCGCGCACATTGCCTATTCTCAATTAATCATTGTGCGACACGCCATGATTTTGAACTTTCTGTAGGTACGTTTAAAGTTGCATTTGGTTGCCGATGTACATCATTCCCGATGTAGATTTTTTTCTATTACGATATCTTTACGATGCGCCGGTCCGTTGCAATGCTCACAATGTTTTGTTATCGTAATTAAATCGCAACAACAAAGGCTGATGTGAAGGAATGAACAAACGACTGATGGTACTGGAATATGATAAATGACGATTAAGATGGAATATGTTAAATTAACTTTCATTGAAGTACTTTGAACTTGTTTTTTACATGTATAATAAATAGATACCGTGTCCTTTTTATAAGAAAGTTGTGTTACTTGTGCAAAATTATTATGTGCATATACGTAACTTTGTTTTTATATAGCTTAAGACTTTCAATGGAATTCTCATTGGAGAATGGGAATCTTAAATTCCATATGAATTGTAACATTCTGTTCAATTCTTGATGAAATCTCTCGATAAGAGATAATAATGCATCGATTGCAGCAAAGAAGCTGCCGACATTTCCTTCTTTGAATATTATCTCATTAATATAGTTAATTTGATGTAAATGCTATTAAAAATTATTATTTATTTTATATTCAGACATTACTATCTTTAATAGAATCTTAAATTAATTAATTATCTTAAATGTGCAAAGAAGATACAGAAGTGGATGTACATAAGGAGATAAGATTCTTTCTTCTCTTTGAGGTTTCCTTTCTGTACGAAGCTAGAATATTACTTAAACATGTTAATGTTGACAGAAATTCTAGACAAACTCATGGTTCAGAAGCGTGTTTTCTGCTTTCTTCCGCGTACTGATAAAAATTATCAGACTCTACGAATTCTCAGAATAGCAAACGTATATAAAACATATACAATTTGCCTGGAGTCTCACGGAATCCTCTCCCATCCAGGATAATATGTGTATTATAAATTACTCGTTGTAACTCTAGATACTGTTAAAGTCGCAAGTCTGATGCTCACAATAGTAGGACATTCCGCGTAACAGAATAATACACCGTAATTGCAAGCAAATTTCTGTGTTGTATGAAGGAGCTGACAATTGGTAGTGCATACGCGCAGGAGAGTGTAAATTTAATTCTGATTAAAATACAATACCCAGCGTTCACGTAAATAAGACTCTCGATTGTTACACAGTTATCTCTGAAAGTATGTCAAATTACAAAAATATTAAACACACATGATAAAATATCGTTTTATATACGCAATTGTCATTACAAGTAATAATATTAGGTAATTAAACAAATTTAAAAAAAAATCAATACTTATTTCTATTATCTATATCAAGCTATCTATTATCTTTCTATTATCTATAGAAGCTAAGATTAATCATTACTTAAAACATTCACTTTTATATATAATTCACTTTTTATATATAAAAAGTTAAATTGTCATATTTTTGTTACATTTCTTCTGTTATTCTCTTCAACATGTAATATAATCATAATATAAGTCTTTAGAAGGATATGTATGCGTATTTAAAAATTAATTTTGAAAAAGATAGGCTCTTTAAGGACTTCCTGTAAAATAATCAAAATGACGACGCTAATCAGGATAAATTCATTGAAGTCTATTTAAAATTAAATCGGTCGTCCTGAACACAACAAAGCGCCGTTTTTTTTTATTGACGCGCATAATGCAGAATATTTTTACAGTTTGTCTGCTGTAAACAAGTAACGGGGTTCACGGGCACGGGATCTGTCTAATGCAAGCCGGAGAAGTCGTGAGAATGTAGGTGAATCGCATAACAACACCGCCGTCGTTGTAACGAACGGAATGCAGTCCCACCAAGCCTCTCGCGGGGACCGGAATATTCTGCATCTTCGATGGGAACCACGATTCCGCCGCAATTCTCGCCTCTTAGACGAGACGAAATGTCGCCTGCATGCAATCGTACTCGAAATAATTAGTGGGCAGATACGAGAGAGTACCTACGCAGCGCAACAATCTTCATACTTTTACTTCGTTAATTAGCTTCTTGCAGAACATTTCTTGCTGAATCGCTCGGTTTGAGAATGTGAATAAAGGAATTGAAATTGTCTCAAAGAATAAACGGTACTATGCCTCTGTTTCAATATAAGAGATATCTATCCTATTTGTAATATAACATGTAATTTTATTTTGCATTAAAATTGCAAAATTGGGCGTGAAATTATGTTGCTTCCACTTTATTAGAGAAAGTGTTAAAGAAGGTTAATATTTTTTGTAAATTCTTGTAATATTGTATATTAGCTTAGTTACTTAGTTTTCAAAATTTTTACATGTAATAAATGAACAATACTGATGTAAAAATACATTTTTAAAGTTATGCTCCAAAGCTGAATATAATTTTATATTAAGTATCATATATAATTTCATGCGATAAACTTTTATTTTGTTATTAAAAGTCCTAAAAACTTGAAAAAAACTTGAAAATCAATTTAGTATATTAGTCAACAGTTTCCATCACCACCACCAGTTTAGTATTAGCAGAACTACAAAAGACGACAAGGTATAAGCAGAATTATAAAGATAAGATTTTTTTTTTAATTACTTGTAGAAACTGTGGGGTTAACGACAAACGCTTGTAGAAAAAGAGCTGAATGTTCGCGGCAACACATATTTTCAAGAGACACAAAGTTCTTTTCACGAGAAGGTGGAACGCGAAATTTCTTAACAGCGAAATTGCTATATCATATTTGCGAGAGACAGAGAAAAAGAGAGGAGTAAACGTAAAAATATTATCGGTCTGAAATTCTTTCCTGTTACCACCAATAATACTGGCGATAATGATATTGCCCAGAAACCGACATTAAGGGAAGTAGCAGTAAGTAAAATAAACCGACATTTTTTTATTTGCACTATTCTTTGAATTGGCTTTACAGAATTGAAAAATATTTTACACGAAAGTACGAACAAAAATGAAGAGCGCGGCGGTCAACTTTATATCAAAAACAAAAAAAATTAAAAATTTTAATTAATTTTTAATCACCTGACGACAATATTTGCTTAATACAAAAATTCAGCAGTTTATATGTACAAAATGAGACTACAGCCCCCTAGAGACAACATGAAAGAACAATATTATGTAATTAGAACCAAGATTGAAAGCGTAGAAAAAAAGATTAGTGCAATTAAAATTTTATTAATGCAAATTCAGATGCAGAATGATAAAAACAGCAATATTGGCTGCAATAATAGTTGCTCAATCTTCTGAAAGACGTCGTTGCCATCTATATTAGACGCGCGCGCGTGCACGCCATCTCACATCCTTGTCTTTCGCTCACATGCCAGAAAAGGACAACACGAGTACGCACACAAAAAGAAAGCATGTCATGTGCGTCGATAACTCGACGTTTTTAATTCTATCTAAATTTCCATGTTCTACATTACCATCATCGTCTAAGTTTAGTCGTCGCTTCAGCATCCCCTTAACACACAGGTGACCTCAAGAAACGTAACCGATTAAGCATGGGAGTCTCCGACCTGTTCTGTCTAATTCAAAAGATCAATCCGGTTCGCACGGCCCCGACGAATTTCCCATAATGTGCGCGCGCGATAATCTTGCATTAAATCTCAAGTAATCATCTCTTATTGTTTGCAGAGAAGTTAACTCGAGTATCATTATTGCGCCACTCTTTTGACATACTATTGTTTCCCCGATTTTCAACTAACACATATTTAAAATAATAGCAAATGAGGAAACGTGACATATTAATCTTTTTAAAATATTGTATACTATATGTGTGCTTTAGTTTTTTTTCTTTTTTTTTTAACTAACTAAACGTTGATAAGCTTCGTCTAACGCAACCATAAAGAAACAGGAAAGAAACCTGACAGGGGTTATCCGTGGACGTGTACACCATACTACGTGCCGTCTCTCGAGGCGGTAACGGCAGACTTAACGGTACCCCATTCCAGCCCAATATTTATTCTTTTCGCTGGTAAACGCGACATTTCATATCTGCGTGGTGCAATTTGATGCGGAATTGTAGAATCGATGTTGCACATATGTAAATTGACGTCACATGAAAAAGTGACACTACTTCAAAACAACATAGATTATTTTACGACAGCTGGTAATAGTGACATAACAAGCATGCACGCGATTCCGTGTAGCTGCGCGAGATAGTCCATAAATGTCAACCGTGAATAATATAATTCTCACGTTATGCGCGGAAGTGTTCGAGCAAAAGATCAGCAAAACTGCGCTTTAGAGTACTACAATCTCTTGCGATTAACATTCCGAATCATCTTGTTTTTGCAAACTGTTTTCAACTTTCTTTCGAGTATTAAAATAAATAGCACATATTCCGCTTTTAATTCAAATATTATAATTCACTTCTCCATCTTTCGTACCATAAAGTTGGTACTCGCTTAAAATTGCAACTTTCGACTTTTGTGTAAATTCGCAAATAAGTGGATCTTTATCTCGGTAGATCTTCTAAAAACAATTATCTAAATAGTTTGAACTAGTCTTCGCTTTTATTCTACTGAACACGCAGCGATTTCGTGACACTTTCACAGTTCCTGCGGTTGGGCGAAAGTTAGGGAGTGATGAAATTCTATGCCGGATATACGTTTCGCGGTGTCGTTGCTCCCGCGTGAGCGATGACGTTAGTAGCTTCATGCAAATATCTCTTCTTGCGCAAATGGGAAGCCCGATATAGCAACGGTAAAACTCATGAAAGCTACGGGAGTGATGCGTCAGTGTCAATGACTGTTTCATTGGTGAAAAGGAATGCTTACGGCATCGAGCATCATCGATATTGCGCAGCAAATTGATAAGCGCACCAATTTGATATTTCAATATTTTGAGAATATTAGCCATAATATATTCTGTAAATCATTACATCATTAATTGCATTAACGCGAATAGATTGCGATGCGTCATTAATATGGACCTGAAGGAGACGCAAAATCCATTAATGTTACAGAGTGTAAATGTTAATAAATGGAAATGCATGAAATGCAATAATGGTCGCATAGCTTCAATGGCTCGCGTATCGATACAGGTTGGAGGTCGAAATGTACAAAATTAAATCCATGAAATTTGCATAAATTTTCAGCAATTTAATTTTCGACGTGCTAAAATGTCTGTTTCATTATAAAAGTTAGTGCTTTTAAAATAATAAAATTAATGAAAGAAATACGATATTTAAAAACTTGGTAAACTTTTGCAGTTTATTTATTAGAAATACACTTAATTGTAACATGCAAGGTAATA
The DNA here is from genome assembly GCA_901521435.1 of Crematogaster levior. Taxonomy (NCBI): domain Eukaryota; kingdom Metazoa; phylum Arthropoda; class Insecta; order Hymenoptera; family Formicidae; genus Crematogaster; species Crematogaster levior. The sequence continues at coordinate 116,133 of CABEGB010001438.1, read as the reverse complement.
ACTATGTATATTTTTAATATATATTTAATGTATATTTAAACATTGGGGAATTTAAAAACGACTCGATATAAATATTTATAAACACTTGTCTCGTGTAGATTATAAAACTAGTAAAAAAAGTGTTACCTCTGTCTCCAGTTTATGTGGAAACAGATGGTGAGATACGAATAGGGAAAATATAGGTTATATCACATATTTGATTTCTACAATTTTATACGGGCAATTTTATACTTAAAATTGTATTGATAATTGCGTATGCGCGTTTCATAACCGCCAGCTTTTTCTGAAATGTAAGATCTTCGAATGTTTCAATTCTTGAAAGGAGTGATCTCAGTGTAATGTTTTTAGCATCATTTTTTTGCACAGCTGTTTTTATTGTGAAGTGTATAACAAGATATTAACTACAATATTAATTAAAGATATCAATTAATAAAATTCTGATTTAATATTTTTGTGTTTTATATACTACTTCGGAGTCCATCCATATCGCCACCCATACCTTATAATCATGTGTATATCATATGTATAGATTGAATTTGCGAGCTGATTTTACATAGGATGGAATCTACATAGAATTGAAACCAGACGTACAGTGACACGACACGAATACTAAAGCGCTTATCTCTTCAGGTAGCACTGATGCGTACACTGTGAACCGGACGTACTTCTATTTATGCAGCCGCGTCACATTTGCATAAATTCTTGACATATTCTTTGAAAAAATGGAGATCAATATTCATCATATTCATAAGGTATGACTATCCTGGCGGAACCTTTGTAGAATTTACAAAAACGTTATGTCCAACGGGAAATAATAAAATATTCCTCAATTATATAATAGCCAAGTGCGATTTGATGAAGCGTCGGTATAGCATTCTTGAACCTGCCGAATTTTTCAGTGAAGGTCAAGATACCGGTTTCGGACATGCCGACACGCCACTGGTCACTTAAAAACCTATCGGACAGGTTCAATTGCATTTTTTAAATAATTTATACTAATTATCTTGCGAGTAAATAATGCGAAGCCGACATACTTAAGCTGGGCGTTAATGTCACCACGATGACATTACATTGCAATCGTTGATATCTCTACAGAATCTTTCGATCTATCATAAATTATATTTTACAATATATACGGATTAAGCAGGATGTATTAGTAACTAAATAAGAATTTATCTATTATTAACTATATTTTCAATTGTATTTTATTATTTTTAAATTATATATTTACAATCACGGGAATTATAATCATGGATCAAATTAAATATTTTATCAAAAATATAATTTTGCTGCTCGCAATTAAAATGGAAACATTTAATATTTGGTTCAATTTTTTATGTAAATTCCAATAATAATTAAGACCCCATTTCGCATTTAATACATATTATAAATACTCTAGGTCTAATGATTTCATCTCCACTTTCTGACTCACTACCCTATCCCAACCTTTCCCCTCTCGGACTTACCAGACAGTGTAAGGATCGTCAAGGTCACAAGGACCTTCGACCCAAGTCCCGCCATGATCATCGACTGCTCTCACAATCCCGTACTTTTCCTAGCAAGATCAAGGATGTGAATGTCAAGGACGCGCTATCGCATGGATCCCTTCTTCAGGATTCCGCGCACATGGACCGGTCGTCGTCAATTTGAAGCAAGTTGTGGTGCCTACCGATGTCCGCCATTTTGGATCATAAGCCTACAACGAGTAGTCCTCCTTCCCCCCCGCTGGACATCAGGAGAGCCGACTTTACGGGTGCTGCCTGCAGCACGCCATTCTTTCTTTTTTCCTCGTCTCTTTCTCTTTCCCTCTCTTTCCACCCCTTATCCTGCCACTTGTGGTGTTTCTTTTTTTCTCTTACTCAGTCTCGCACTCTCGCACACGCCGGTTGACCTACTTGGCAACGGATCAGACTGGTGTACACGTCAGGTTTTTGGCCACACCGGACTTCAACTTAATCCCATGAGAAAAAAGTCCATATCACAAAACCGATTGTATTTCTGTTATCATGAGATTTATTTTATCTGGCTAATTTGTTCTGCACTTTAAAGAAATTTCTGTTAGAATTTTTTTTAGGTAATTTTCTTCTGATTTCCCCAAAAATTTGTAAATTACTACTTTAAAATAAATTACATATAAATAATTACTTATAAATTTTGGAAAATACCGACGGTTTGACAAACTAAATTTAACAAAGTGATTTCAGTATCAGATTTAAGTATCACTTCTTTTTAAAAATATTGGTATACTAATTTTTCAATCTCATGAATATGGATGAAATTTAGTATAAGAATTTAAATATTTCTCAGACTGGAATTAATAAAATTCCATAAATTGATGGTCACGGTTTTGAAAGCAACGGTCACAATTGTTCTCTTTAAATGACCAAATTCAGATTCTCAATATTTCACATTCAAAACACACTTCGGTACTATTCCTCAGCACTCAATTCACACTAAAGATATTCGTAAGACATTGTGAATAAGGTTTCACGAAAAATCTGGAGCAACGAATTTCTTCTTGAAAACAAATCGTCAATGACATTGGAAATGTTTCAGCCCCCGTTCTTTCATCCTGTCAAAATCTAAGCACAGAAGAGCGTACTGATCGTCCAACAGCTGGTTATCCTCTGGAAGCCTAGTCCTCGTGAAGCTCTGGAGTCCTAGTGCGAAAAGGATTCAAGATTCTGAACGTACACCATCTAAAGTTCACTTCACGGTCGTTCACACGAGACTGGTTCAAACTAAGGACGGTCATACACGGTTTCTCCCACTTTAACTATGCCATAGCTATAGTACACTGTATACAGTATACTGTACACTGTCGAGTATGTGCGTCACGTCTTCGTGGCTGACTTCCACCATACCGTGGCTTTCTACCACCATTCCTGCTCTGTAAAGCAGTCTTTTCCCCACTCCCATGAATCTTTCTCTGTTTCTCCCAACATTTTCTGCGGCGAAGCGTGTCTACCTGCGCGACTGATACTATATAACTTTTGCCCATAGTCCCTGTATCCAGTTTTCTAAAGCAAGTATAGTTTCAGATGAGAGATGAGAAATAGAAATAGAAAGCCAAACTGGGATTAAACCCTTCAAATCTGAGAATACATTTTCTTATCATTTGATATATTACATTTCTTCCTCTTAAAAAATTCTTAGATATAAAAAAAACTTGAACCACAAGACTCTTTACGGAAATCAGAATTAGCTAACGCCCTCTTTTATTTTAAAAAAGTTGTTTAGAAAATTAAAGTGTCTTGTGATAAGAAAAGTCTTAGTAAATAAATAGTCGCTATCAAAAGATTAATAAAATTTTTGTGAATAATCATAAAATAAGACTACGAAAAATAAATTGGACAGAATTACTCGTATTTGATGCTATTCACACTAGCATGTTTAACGCTAGGTGCAATTGCTTTCTATCTCGTTTTTCGTGACTTCTTAGTTTTAATCATTTAATACATAAAACCGTTATTACAGTTATGATGTAAACTAGATAATTATTATGTAATAATCTTGCTTACCATAATAATTATTTATTACTAAATATTTTATTTAGAAAGATTTCAAAAGCATCTTTTAGAAGATATTATTTATTACTAATACATGAATTAGTTATTTCATCAATAGAACAAGAAAAAGTCACAGCGATAAAAGTTACAGCGTCAAAAGTTACAGCGATAAAACTTTTGTTATACTGCCACATTTAGTCAGACATAACTAAAATAATAATATTGATAACAAAATAAAATATTTCACATTTTATACTTTCACATTTAAGTTATAACTAAAATAATAGTGATAATAATAGTGATAATACAATAAAATTATATATTACCAATTATTTCAATCATACAGTTTTAATTTTATAACTGTCAACATAAAATCATTTTTCTCTTTGTACATATTTACACATTTTTAATTATTGTCATTAAGAACTATTAATTATATCTATATATTCGTTCGATAATTTTTGCTATGCTCTGTACTTTTAAAAGCTGATTATTTCAATGAAGTTTGTAATTGTAAAAGATAAAATATGTAACACTTTTTTATGATCTATTCTATTTTGATAATTCTATTTTGATAATTCTATTTTGATAATTATTGTGCTCTATAAACAATAATCATTCAAAATTCAATCAATTTCAATTTTTGTTAATTTTGCATATATGTCACCTGTCTTTATTAATAAATTCTTTTGAAGCACATTATAAGTTATATAACTGTTATAATTGTTATAAATGTTATAAAAAATAAAATATGATGAATATCTATTACAATTTAAAATCATTATTTTCAGAAATGTCATTAAAATCCTACTTCATGTACAATCAAGTAATTGTGTAACGTGCGCAAAGTCGCGCACATACATAGTTAACGGGACTTGGATACGTCGTGAACATGAGAACCTCAATTGCATCATAATGTTACTTCCTTTCTAAGATTTTACAAAATTGAAATTCTACGTAATATCTAATAATTGTATAATTCTATGTAATAGTGTAAACCTCTGATTATTTTTTTCTTTTTGATTTTTTAATTTTTTTAATAAAAAGTTTTAATAAAAGAGTACCATAAAATGCAGAATAATAAGTAACAACATATCAAATCTCTATTGTTGGAAATAAATAAAAATTTTAAAACTTTTAATAAATTTTAACACTTAAAATACATGTAATTAATGAATAACATATGGTACACATTACATTCCAAAGAAAATTTTATTAAAATTATTACATGCAGTTCAATATATATTTATTATTTATTGTAGTTCAATTTTTATATATTTTTAAGAAGAAGACGGAGAAACTTTTCATATCTTTGTTTTTTGCTGAAAAATTAAACAATTGTAAAGTGTACATTAAAATATTTCTACAAATGAAACATTATTTTAATATTTTTTAACAAATTAATACAGCGTAAATATGTATATTGATTAATATCTTAACAAATTGATATTTTCCGATTGATGTATTTCCGAAATGTATTGTAGAATTTACTTCTCATTTTACCGCTACATAAAATGTAACGGAATTCGTGTGCTTTTTGCTTTATTAATGAATATAACGTAACTGATAATTGGTCAGTGCAGTATAACTAAATCTCATAGGTGCATTGCGCACGCACAGGCATATTTTTCTGCATTCAGTAAACACAAGATGTACCGATGCCTTACTATTTCTCCCGTTGTTATGCTAAATCGCGTGTCTATACTCGTTACCTCATCTCTTTACGCTTCGAATAAACGTTCGTGTTACAATCGTACATGATTATTGTCACGAAGTATTGTATCATGTAAAGTAATCAACATTAATATAAATTTGTAATTTAAATTATAATAATTTAATTATTTTGCCTGATTTAATATATTAATTCTGATACATAAATTATTTAAATATAATAAACTAGGCTCAAAACATTTATTTAAACAATTACGTATTTAGTGTTTTTATTAGAAATAGAAATTAATAATTAATTATGATATGAACATTAAATTAATTAGTTATTTAATTAATTATTAATATTTTATAATTAATAATTATATAACTAATTAATTTAACATTCATATCATAATTAATTATTAATTTCTATTTCTAATTAAAACACTAAATACGTAATTGTTTAAATAAATGTTTAGACCATTTATTATAGATAATTATACAAATAAAATTGGAATTTTTAACATATCTTTAAATAGTAATCAAGTCAAAGAACATTGCTCTTTCTCTTTATTCTTTTTCTCAAGTACTTCTATCTATTATCTTATTTTTTAAATTTTTAAATAAAATTTTACTATATATATAAAATAAGTTTCAAATACAGTCAATTATCATCAGATTATTATCAGACGGCCAACTAAAACTCAAAAACTAGGAAGTGACTATATAAGAAATAAATAAAAGAAATAAGAAATAAATAAAATAAGAAATGAATGCTAACCAGAAAAACGTGATTAGGAAGAGAGATCACGGTTTTAGATTTCTTGAGTGCCATTAGAGTACCCTTAAAAATTCTTGTGAACGTTGTGATGGATCGATGGATTATAAAAACCTGAAAGTCCTCGATCTCACCTCTCAAATCCAGTGAGTCATTTGTAACATGTATCCTATTCTAACAGATTTTTCTTTGATTCTTTGCTTTGTGATTTGGTAGAAAAAATTGGTTTAAATTTTTAGTATATCAAATATATTTTAAAAGGTACGATTACACTTATTTTACGCTGAAAAATTCTTAATATTTGCCATATAATTTCATATATTATAAAATTTCATAATTTTACATAACGTTTTGTATATATAACTTTACGAAACACACACATACACACACACACACACACACACTCTCTCTCTCTCTCTCTCTCTCTCTCTCTCTCTCTCTCTCTCGATATTAATTGTTTAGAATAATTTTACTCACATAATAACACATGTTGTGTTACTTAAATGAAATTATTCGGGAGGATTACTTTCATATGTAGAATTGGCTGGCCTGCTTTTCTAACTCGCTAATTTTGTGAAAGTTTGTCAGATGCAAGATGTGCACCATACGCATATCTCTATTGCTTTCTGGTAGTTCTGTACATTCTCTCCCTGACAAATGACATGAATATTATGTTTCTATGCACATCTTCATCTTCTTTTTTTCCCTTTCCTGATACGATAAAACGATTTGATTTTAAATGACATTAATTTAATAAAAGCATCGCAGAAATTTATTTAATTTAGAAGTCATTTATAGTAGTCATATTGGGATGAGTTTAATCCAAGTGGTACCTAGAACATTCCTTCATACCTTCCGCCGTTGGAGGAGTTGCTTATTCTCTACTCTCACACAAGCAGGGAGATTGTAGAGGTATTCAAGGTAACATTCTTTCAGTAGGTTTGCCCTTTTCCCACCGAGAGGTGACGACTAAAAAAAGAATTGGAACACCCGAATAAAAACCGACGGTTGAATTTGAACCTGGTTCTTCAACTCATTAAAATAGTGCATATCTCATTGCGCCACAATCGTCACAAAGTTACTTATATACTTGATAAGAATACTTGTACATTACATTCTTTTAACTAAAAATTCGTTAGAGTCAATTTTTTTTCTTTAAAAAAATGCACCAATTTAAAGCATCGATTAATGATATGGTTCAATTATAATAAATAGAAATAGGATAAAGAGATCAAGCTTTAAATGATAAAGATATTTATTTTGATGAGAAAACATTTGTTTTACCTTTTTTAATTAATAATCAGGATCTGTTTATCGATTAACCTCGCGTGTCAGCACACTCTGTTCTATAAGCAACTACGTGAACTTTAGTGGGATTGTCCGCATTGCATTACACAGAATACAAAGAATTAAAATTGCATTTTCTATGTAACGGATAACCCCCTAGCCAAGTACGTATGAAATTACCCGGTCAGTAACTGATTCTCATTCCGGAAAGAAGAAAATTATCTTTGCGTGAGTGGAAATAGAGCTTTGCTCATACCTATTAGATATATGTATATTCACTCACATCATCACATTTATATATTTGATAATAACTATTTGCTATCACATCCATTATTTCCTTAGAACAGAGATACACATAGTTTTCAATTTCGTAAAATATAGCACTTACGAATTAAGAATTACGTACACTATGCAACTATACACTATACATTACGCAGCTTAATTGTATTTAATTATATTTAATTGTAGAATACATAATAATATTCTGTACTATTTTTATTGCAATGTAACTACAGCATTATTCTAACTTGTACATTTAAATGCAAATTAAGAAAAACAAAATAAAAATACTTAAAAATAATTCCGCTCGATATCTATAATAATATTTGACAAGAGTTACAAAGGCCTTTAGGTTATTTTCGAGCTAGACTAAACATGTCATTTTAAGCAATATAAAACCATGACTAGGATTTATTCAAAATAAATAAATAAATAAATAAATACATGAACGTTTCAACCTCACTGGGTCTTCCTCAGCACTTGACAGATTATTAAAATAACATCACATAAACCGTTGTTAAGTTAAAATACAATAAAAAAAATAAATAAAATAAATAAATAAATAAAAATATATACATAGAATTAAATTAAAGGAAAATAAATATAAGAACATAAATACAGAAATAAAACATAAAAAAATATAAAAAAATATAAATAACTCAATCATTACGCAAATAAGTCTTAACACTAAGGGCGGAGCACGGCCCGTTGGTAGTCTATCGTACATTCGAGACGCGATCTTCACGTAAAAAGTTGATGTCAAAGATGTAAAAGGTGTGGTTCAAACTTATTCGTCGTTTAAAGGCGAGAATATGTTGGTCAAATGTTAAAGAAGCAGTCGCTTTGTTCTTATTGTTGTAATCCGTCAATATTTTAAATAAAGATGTGTGAAGATCGTATTCTAATAGATTCAAACAAAACAAAAGGTACGCAGTGTTAAGCCATAATGTCATCAGACCCGAACCAAAAAACAGTGTGATATAAACTATCATTACGCGGAAAATGAGTACAATTCTGTGATGAAAATTAAGAGTTGATTATTCTAATTACCTGTCGGTATCGAGTCTACCAGTAACATGTGTTCTAGTACGTTCGGAGTGATCGGAGGTCGTGTTAACCTTTTGCCGTTTAAACTAGTTCTGCTCGCTAACACACATTATGATTACAAATGGTTATGTTCTCCGCTCAGGGCGCTGTTCTCCAAGTGTTAGGAGAGGGGAGATCTGACAAGTCATGTATAATATTCGCGTACGCACTATTTAATAATTCGGTATCCCTATGAGAGTTGATCGCATGTGTCTGGCTTTTTATATGAATCATTTCGCTAATCAGTCTTTTTTGTAGATTATATTCCACGTCAAGAACCGTAACGTTTTCCCAATCAAATTCGTGATCAAAATCTATGATGTGTTCTGACACCACCAAATGCCTAGACGGGTCTAATCTTATATTGTTCTTGTGTTCTTTAATTCGCGTACTCAATTTCCTCTTGGTTTGTCCGATATAAGACGCTTCGCAATTTTTACATTTGATCTTGGGCATCGCCCGGTTGTCCCATCAAGGCAGCAGTGCCCTCCCGCTGTTCTCTCGGCCGAAGGGTTATTTTCTCGAACGCTTTCAGCAAGGATGCTATCGTCACAAATCCCTGGATTCGCGCTTGATCTTGTTTAAAATCCGACCGATAAAATTAAAATCCGACCCGATATGCCATCGACGATATACTCAACGAAATCATCCCCTTCAATCGGTACCATATTAGACAAAATGACTTTATCTCGTGTACGTTTGTAACAAAAGCTTCGCCAAACTCGTCCTTCAAATTCTTTCTTCCGTACTAACTTACTTGGGCGATGGTCGAACATACTTCTCATTGCCAAGAGGAGGTCGTCCGTCGACGTCTCGATGTGCTTCAGGTCAGAAAAAAATCACTCGGCCGCCCCTCCCCTGAGCCTCGAACCTATTAGTATTTTCGTCATATCGTCTTGCAACTTGTAAGTTATCGCGAGGAGGCGCACCTGCTTCTCCCATACTTCCCAGGAATCGTTCGCTCCGTCAAAATAGTTCGGCAACGGTTGTTATACTGACCCGCGACGTCGCCCCCGTCGCTCGTGTCGGATCCGTCGCCCGCTGCGTTTCCGCTTGGTCCATCCTCCTCTCGATCGATCCGGATCTCTCGCTCTCCTTCTCCCGAAGAAATTCCGTCTGTCGTCGCGACAACGCCGAAGTCTTGCTCCAAAAGTTCTTTATCCCTCTTCATTATCTCCATTTCTCGCCTCAAAACTCCCGTCTCGTCTACTCCCAGCACCCGAACGTATCCTGTTCCCCATAAATTAATAAAAAATGCCGATACCATCAATTCCGATGGGTTCCTCGTAGTACTCATTTAAATTTTTTACTTTCTGTTCGCTCGCAAGGGACGTTGAACTCGCGCTCACTCCGTCACACTCAGTGTTACACTCAATGTCACTTCTCTCCTACACGCGCTCCAGTTCGCACTCGTGCTCCCGGACGAGTCCCTAAAATTTTGTAAGATTCAAAGCGGAAGCGCTTTGGTAAGAAAAGAAACTCAGTCAAACAGTCTTCGCAAGTTCTGATTTATTTCTATCTTTTACACGAAACCTGCGACGTCTGTAAGATTTTATCTATCTGAGCGTGATTATCAGTTTAATTTTAAAAGAAAAGGTCTGTCAGGATGATATCACAAATCTTACTGAGAAAAGATATTATATATATATATTTACAAAAAGTTCTATACTTTACATATTAGTTCATGGACAGTCCTTCGTCCTCACAATCTAACTATTCGCTTTTCAGATCAATTCCCTCTGATCTATTCTTATGATCTTTTTGGCTTCTTCGAATTGCCTACTGTAGCCGACTTCCTCTATTCCCAGAAAACGCGAGTCTTTATCCTATTCTCCCTACTAAAAATCCCCTCTTCTATTCTTCAAAATACCTGCCTAACCTTGGCTTAACGGAAATCTAATTTAACGATAAACATTCAAATTGTCTTAGGATCTTACAGTTTTCGGCCATCCTGAGTCTAAGGTTCGCCCTCGAACCATGTCCGCTTATTAAGTCTAACTAAGATATATATATATATTTTTTTTTTCCTTGAACATAAATCTATCTACTTATACATCTTAATTGTCATTCTCGTCAAACAATTCGTTACTAACTCCGTCGGCAGAGTCTAGCGGAAAGTCGTTTTCGTTAGCTGTTGTTGAGAGATCTTTTATGCGAATCCACGGTTTTAACTTGTCAGGTGATAAAATCGTATTATACAGTTTTGATCCTATCGGATATCCAGGAATATCCGTCACAACAAATCTGTTCTTTTTAAGAACCGCTTTAACCTGATACGGACCTTTATATTTCGGTAACAATTTCTTGTTAATTCCAGGCCTATTTTGCGTTACCCGGACCATCACAAGGTCTCTTACTTTATACAGAGAACATTTTTTGTGACGTTTATCGTATTTTCGTTTATTATACTCTTGCATTTCTCGGTTAACGGTTTGTGCTAAGTTTCGCGCTCGTTGTCGTTCTTGATCATTATAACTCTCATCGATTCCCCGTAAGTTGTCTATCATTTTGCGCAAATTTTCATCTTCCGTATTTTTGCTATCGTAGCCTAACAATAATTTACTTGGTGTTGTATTGATCGCCTTATGTAAAGTATTATTTATAACATATTGAGCTGTACCGATTTCATTTATCCACTTTGTTTTTTCGTCTACAATCTTAGATAGCGTAGATTTAAGGAACCTATTTACACGTTCTACTTGCCCATTTGCCCAAGGAGACGCTACCGCTGTCAATACATGTTTAATGTTATTTCTTCTAATGAATTCCTTGAAACTATTTGAAGTAAATGCCGTACCGCGATCACTAATAATTCTCTTTGGCAAACCGAATAAATTAAAAATCGATAATAGACTTTGTGTCACTTCCTCTGTATTAGTAGTTTTGGTCGGAAACAGCCAAACAAACTTTGTGAACGCGTCTATAGCCACCAAAACATATTTATATCCGTCTGATGTCAATTCCAACGGACCGAAATGATCCACATGTATTGTCTGCATAGGCGTAACATCCTTTTCAAAGATTTGCAATTCCCCTTCTGTCTTTCCGGCTGTACATGAATAAAATATACATTTTACGCAATTTTCTATATATTGCCTTACTCGTACTTTTAACGTCGGAAACCAGTAATGTTCGCAAATACCATGTATCGTTTTTTCCAACCCTACGTGCCCCATATCATCGTGATGCATCCGAATTATATTCGTTATCATATTTTCAGGAACAACAAATAATGGCTTGTCTTTATGTACTCGAAACAATAGGCCGTCTATCAATGTAAAATTCTTACTTCCTTTTACCTCTACCAATTCCGCGATTTCTTTTAATTTTGGATCCATCACTTGACGATACATGAGCTCGTCTTCAATTGATATCACATTGATCGTTTGAAAATTTCGGCTAAGCGAATCTACATGTTGCATTTTGTTGGCTGCGCGATGTAACATTTCAAATTTGTAATTTTGCATGGCCAACGACCACCGTGCTATCCTTGGATTTATGTTTATCTTTTTCATCGCCAAAACAAGTGAATTACAATCGGTTATTATACGAAAAGAGATACCCTGCAAATAAACATGAAAACGCTCTAACGCTTTAACCCTTTGAGGGGCGGTGGCTACTATAGCGACCACCTATTTTATATTCATTTTCTTTTCATTTCTTCGATGTTTCACTCCTTTAACCTACACTAAGACGTGTTTTAGACTCTTAGGTAACTAAGTTATACAACCATTACGAAAAATTAGGCCAACTGACTTGTTTTTTTATTGTAATAAAATATCAATTGCAAAAAAAATCGATTTTTTTCGGAAAAAATCGGCTATCGGTAAACGGATAAAACTAGAGCTCTGTAAATTTTTATACATATTGTCTATACTTAGTACTATTATATATATTTTTTGCAAATTTTTTGACACGCTGGTTTTTTTTTTAATTTTTGAATTTTAAATAACCCCAAAACCTAATAACTCAATAACCGAATGACCTTGTTAATAATTTTTTTCAATTATTTTAACTATTTTCACGTGTATATATATATATATATGAATAAAAAAACAAAGAAAAAAAAAAAAAAAAAAAAACAAAAAAACAAAGAAAAGAAAAAAGGAACTAGTTTCTTCCCACGTCCACGTCGTTAGTTCCGGGTCACGCTGAGAGGGAGAATAGGCACCATATTTATTTTTTATTTGGAATTTGACAATGTTTATTTGAAATTTATAAACAAAATTTATAAATTTATCAATAAAGTCCTCATATTGGGTCCATCATTTGGAAATTTACAATTCTCACTAAAAAATCGTAATAAGCAACCATGAAAATCCCGGTTTACAAATTTTTTTATCGAGTCTACGGAAAACTGCGAATTTTGAAAACAGACGCCATCTTGGATTTAACATAACAATATTTTGACGTAAAAATAATAATGAGCAACCTCAAAAACCCCTCTATCAAGTTTCATGCTAATTGAATGAAAAAACATGATTTTGAAAATAATAGTTGCCATCTTGGATCCGCCATTTTGAAATTTTGCAATTCTGATGTCAGGATTGTAATTAGCAATCTTCAAAACCTCCATATACCAAGTTTCACGCCAATCGAAGACAAAACCATGAATTTAGCTACAGATAGTTGCCATATTGAATCCGCCATTTTGAATTTTGAAATTCTGACTGCAGAATCGTAATCAGCGACTCCAAAAACCTTACGAACAACTTTGACATTGGTGATTGGTTCTTTTAAAAAATGTGCCCCTCAAAGGGTTAACTATAGCCAATGTTTCCAGCTCGTAACTATGATATCGATTTTCGACATCCGTGGTTGACTTGCTAAAATACGCTATCGGGGCCATATTGCCACTTTCTTGTCTCTGAAAAAGGATTGCTCCAAAGCCCAAACTACTTGCATCAGTGTGCAACTCTGTTTCCGCTGTTGGATTATAAATGCCTAACACGGGAGGCGAGGTCAATTCCCCTTTCAAGATCTCAAAAGCTTGAACACAGTCCCTATCAAAGTTAAACGCCGAAACGCCCCTCAAAAGCCGCTGCAAAGGTGCCGCCTTTTGTGCGTAATTCACTATAAAACGCCGAAAATAATTTGTCAATCCTAAAAATGATTGTACCTCTCTTACTGTTCTCGGTTGAGGAAAATCCAAAATCGCTTGCATGTGTATTTATAATGAAATGCGGTTTCTTGATATATTATATCCTAGAAATTCAATTTCTTTTTTTAGAAATAAACATTTAGAAAGATTTAATTCTAGATTATATTGTTTGAGTTTAATTAAGACTTCCCTTAAGATTTCCAGATTTTCGTCCACCGTTTTTGTTGCTATAAACATGTCATCTATATACATTAATAATTTACCCTTTCGTCGGAGATCGTCAAAGATATGTAAAATTCGTTTTTGAAACTCGGCAGGCGCTTCTGAATAACCGAAAGGCATTGTTAAAAATTCGAATTGTCCTGTGGGTGTGGCAAACGCGAAATATTTTGTATCTTCTGGATGGATTCGTATCTGATGAAACCCATCTCGTAGATCTAATTTGGTGAAAAAGACTTTTCCGTGTAATTGATCTAATAAATCCTCTATTATTGGAAATGGAAATTTTTGCTGATAGATACGTTGATTTAGCGGTCTTAAGTCTATGCACATTCGTGCTTTGCCGTTTGGTCTTGTTACTAAAACTACCCTCGAACAATAAGGTGAAATGCTTGTTTTAATTATGCCTCTTTTAAGCAAGTCATCTGTGATTCCATCTAAAGTTTTTCTTTCTGCAAAAGACATTCTACGCGGCAAATATCTAAACAGAGACGCGTCTTTCACATGAACTCTAATATTGTAATTATCCTCAATTTTTTCTACAGTCATGTTTTCGATCTCTTCCAACAAGTTGATTAGTTTATTTTGATCTTTGTAAGACAACTGCGAGTCTAAATTTTCAATAACAAGGTCGTATTTATTTTTACTTTCTACCGCGTATATCGGAAGGATATTCGACAAATCTGTTTTCGATTCCGGCAAGTGTTCTAAATAATATTTTCCGCGCTGATACACAAGTTTAATTTCTGAGTTAACAAAAAATTCTCTGCCTAATAAGAGATCGTAAACAATCGTGTTATCATCAACTACCAACAACATAATGTCGAACCATCGGTTTTCTAAATTTTCAATACGAACTTGTTCGAGTATTTTACCGTGTATTTTAATCGCTGTATTATTAACCTTAACACCTTTCAACTTTATATTATTATTAAATTTCAATAGTTTATTATTCCCACAAAATTGTATATAGGTCGATTTTCTAATTAAATTTACCGGACTACCTGTGTCAACTAGAGCATCTAAAAATTTATTTTCGTTTCCCTCAAACGCAATACGCACGCATGTATCTTTCGCTCGCTCGCTTACGGTCACATTTATCGATATTTCTCGCTCTTCCTCGTCGGATGCCGTTGCCCTCTGCTCGCTGCTCAGCTGGTTTAACGATGTGCCGGCCGCTGTCGTTCTTCTATTAGGACAAGAATTGCTCAGGTGTCCTTGTCGGCCGCACTTGAAACACGTTGGTTTCGCAAATCGGCAATCCTTTGAGAGATGTCTTGGTCGCTTACATGTAAAGCACACTTTTGCATTTGGCTGGCCACCAGTCTGTCTCGCTCTATCCACCGTCCTCGTCTCGGCTCCAGGTCGTCGTCCAGATGTATTATCCTCGGAAATTTTACGCATATAATTAATAAACGCAGGCACAGTATCCCCCCAAAAACCCAATGCCAAGCTACGTAAAAAGGGTTCTCTGATACCGTCCGCCAATAGTTCGATTTTTTCTCTCTCCGTTAAATTCAACTGCTGCATAAGCTTAAGCTTGTTTTCAGCATAATCAATAAATTTTTCTGAGTGAGCCTTCCAGGTGCGAGTGCTCACTCTACTTAACGTGGAAGTATACGTCTCTTTCCTTTCAAAATAACTACGCAACTGAAATTTTAAATCTTCCCACGAAGCTACCGATTCCACTGACTGACGGTTGTACCACTCCAGGGCCCTATGACTTAATTGACTCACGGCTGATACTAACAATACCTCATCCGATACCCGATATAGTCTACCAATACTCCCGATGCGCTCAATCCATTGCACTACATTTTCATCCTCTCGTCCAGTAAAAGCAGGTATCAATTTGGTCGTGAATTTTATCTGATTCCAATTTTGTCCATTGAGAGAGTTTGACTCCACTGAAAAAGTCGCCGCCGCCCCGTTCATCGGAGGAGTACTCCGGGTCGTCTCTCCTGCGCGTGGCACCACTCCCTGCACTGCCATCGCAACTGCCCGAACCAACTGCTGAAAATCCTCCGGATGTAGACGTCCTCTCTCTACAACCTCCCCCGAGATCACAGACTCCTTCCGTTGCTGCTTTCCTCGTCCACTCTCATCCACCTGGTTTCCCTGCGCCGACGATCCGGCTCCGTCACCGGTCTCTCCCGGAGCACGTCTCACTATCACCTCCTCCGGCCACCCGGTTCTCTCGAAGAAATCCGTAATACGGTCGATAATCGCGGCCCGATCTCCCCGTGTCTCAAGCTGATTTTGGCGAGCCACCTCACGCAGCCCTTCGACATTTAAATTCTCGAGCCCTACTCGACTCATTTTTTAACCGGCCTCAATCAAACTATTCTTTTTCAAAAACCAAAAGTAATATAACTTAAACCGTTTTCTTTTCCTTTTTAAAATCGTACCCGATACACCAAGTCAAACTATTTAAAGATTTAACGGCTAATGTTCACAACACGACACTCACATAACGAAAGTCACGGTCGTATGTGTATATATATATTTGCTGAGCAATCTAGTTAACACGCGGTCAAATTTACTGATCACGTGATAACAAATTTTAAGTAAACTCAAATTAAGTCTTATTCTCGATATATCCCACTTCTGAAGAAAAATGTCTGTAAGATTTTATCTATCTGAGCGTGATTATCAGTTTAATTTTAAAAAGAAAAGGTCTGTCAGGATGATATCACAAATCTTACTGACAAGGGAAGTGTCACGACTGTCCGGAACCGATTTGATTCTCCTTTAAATATGTTGTTATATATACAAATCTAAGAGACACGTATTTTTTTATATGGGCCACTTTTGACTTTTAAGGGGTAAAACACCCCTTTGAAAAAAAACGGTTTTTATCTTTCAAGGCGAATATCTTTGAAACTATTAGAGATAGAAAAAAAATTCAAACGGGGTATTAAATGGCTTGATGAGTACTACAAAATACTGTAAAAAAATTTTTTTTCTTTTTTTTTTTTTCAAAAAATCTTACCCCTTTAACTGTTTTTTCAAAATTTTTAATTTTTGTTTTCATCAAATTAAAGGTTATTTTTTAACGAATTCATCCATGTATATTAAAGTTATGTTGCGTAATATCATTTTTGAGAAATCATTACAAACCCCTCCGTATATACGTTATTCGTGCTCGTATCGTATCTACTATGTGCGTAAGTGTAATAATTATCGTCGAAATACAATATTTAAAAAAATGTTAAATTTGTACAAAAATAAGCTTTTATTTGTGGCGATAAAAAAAATTTGAAATTTTGAAAAAAGAGGAATGGAAATTTTGGATTGGAATATTTTAAAAATTAAAAAAATTTTTTTGGAACTGTCTTATAAAGTACTCCTAAAATCATTCAACTTTTATTACATGATATTTTTCTAACAATACAGATTATAAAAAATATTAAGAATTAGGGTAGAGTTTTTATTGTACCTTCTTAAAATTATTAAATTGTATTTATCTCTGTACCTTTTTTTTTTTTTTTTTTTTTACGTAGGGAAATCCTCATGGATACCCGTTCCCCGGGGGAGGAAACGGGTTATGCCGGACTCTTACCGGCTAAAACCCTACGGTGGCCCTCCTCGTGCGCGTTTGGGAGACCACGGGAACGCAACATTCATCTCTGTACCTACATTATTTCCTTATAATATCTTAAGATTATTTTCTCTTACAACTTATTATTTTATTATTTTTATTCCAATGCTCTAACATCTTGTTTATTTATTAGTTTATACATTAATTTTGCGCAATAATATCTACACGTAATTAATAATAAAATAATTAATAAATGTTTACATATATTATAATACATTTATATTTTTTACTAGATAATAAATTTATATTATTATTTTATTATTAATTACGTGTAGATATTATTGCGCAAAATTAATGTATAAACTAATAAATAAACAAGATGTTAGAGCATTGGAATAAAAATAATAAAATAATAAGTTGTAAGAGAAAATAATCTTAAGATATTATAAGGAAATAATGTAGGTACAGAGATGAATGTTGCGTTCCCGTGGTCTCCCAAACGCGCACGAGGAGGGCCACCGTAGGGTTTTAGCCGGTAAGAGTCCGGCATAACCCGTTTCCTCCCCCGGGGAACGGGTATCCATGAGGATTTCCCTACGTTAAAAAAAAAAAAAAAAAAAAAGGTACAGAGATAAATACAATTTAATAATTTTAAGAAGGTACAATAAAAACTCTACCCTAATTCTTAATATTTTTTATAATCTGTATTGTTAGAAAAATATCATGTAATAAAAGTTGAATGATTTTAGGAGTACTTTATAAGACAGTTCCAAAAAAATTTTTTTAATTTTTAAAATATTCCAATCCAAAATTTCCATTCCTCTTTTTTCAAAATTTCAAATTTTTTTTATCGCCACAAATAAAAGCTTATTTTTGTACAAATTTAACATTTTTTTAAATATTGTATTTCGACGATAATTATTACACTTACGCACATAGTAGATACGATACGAGCACGAATAACGTATATACGGAGGGGTTTGTAATGATTTCTCAAAAATGATATTACGCAACATAACTTTAATATACATGGATGAATTCGTTAAAAAATAACCTTTAATTTGATGAAAACAAAAATTAAAAATTTTGAAAAAACAGTTAAAGGGGTAAGATTTTTTGAAAAAAAAAAAAAGAAAAAAAATTTTTTTACAGTATTTTGTAGTACTCATCAAGCCATTTAATACCCCGTTTGAATTTTTTTTCTATCTCTAATAGTTTCAAAGATATTCGCCTTGAAAGATAAAAACCGTTTTTTTTCAAAGGGGTGTTTTACCCCTTAAAAGTCAAAAGTGGCCCATATAAAAAAATACGTGTCTCTTAGATTTGTATATATAACAACATATTTAAAGGAGAATCAAATCGGTTCCGGAAAATACCTGCCTAACCTTGGCTTAACGGAAATCTAATTTAACGATAAACATTCAAATTGTTTTAGGATCTTACACGTCTTATCGCTTTCGCGAAATTCGGCAATCTGCCCCGGTCTGGCCCTGCGTGCCTGTCTCTTCGTCCCCGTCCGATTTGTGTTAGCCAGTCCGACAACAGCACGTTTTGCTTTCGACAGCGAAGAAATCGCACCATTAACCGTTGTACGCAAAAACAAGGGCACCAACCGTTTCCAAACACGTATGCGACAACAAAGCGATACAAAAGAAACGATAATATAATAATACAAACGATATAAATAATAACAGAGCACATAAGACAGTCCGTCCGTGACCGGGACGCCAAAACGCCGAGGAATTATAACGCACGATTTTATTATATTACTCGGCCGATGCAGATAAAAGAGGAGAGAATCTGAAAAAGAAGAGAAATAGTATGGAACAGTGGGAACAAGAGAGAGAGAGGGGAGAGAGAGAGAGAGAGAGAGAGAGAGAGAGAGAGAGAGAGAGAGAGAGAGAGAGAGAGAGAGAGTAAATAGTCAGAGAGAATTAACAAACAAAAGGCGACGCTTTAATAGCTGAAATATAGAAAAATGAATAATTCGATTATACAATATTAACAGACAATGAACATAATTAGAGCGACAATGTTTCTATAGCAATGTTTGATTTTCAAAATAGTAACTTTAATGAAATTATACAGATTAATTGTGATGTAACTTACACGCTGTGCGACTTCATCAAATCCGTTTGACTTCCATCAAGCTCAAAATTTTTCGAGAGATCTTCAGAATTTATCATTTATGTAAACGATAGAGTCCGCTTGTATATATGACAATGTATGTTATTACGCTTTCAAAAGAGGTAGTTGACATTATATGGCCCGATTAAAAGTCTTGATCTCAATTAAAAGAGAGAAATTCATATTTTTCGATAAAATAAAAATATTTACAAATATAAATCTCTTAAAAGGAATTAAGGGGTCACTCCACTGTGACGACCTGAAGAATTACCAATATTTGGGATTTTTTTATGGAATGAAAACAATGTTTTTGTAATATATAAATTTTTTTGTAATATATAAATATTATAGATTTTTATTAACACATTTTAAAAGTACATACAATGTTTTTGGTAATTATTTGGTACTGACCAGAGATTACCAGAGATACAGCTGCGTGAACGTATTGCCTTGAAAAAAAAATTATTCGGCTGCGGACTAAATTCTAAAGCGTAGTAGAAATTCATGTGTAGCAGCAAAACTAAGTGATATTAGAGCGTGAAAGTTGAATTGCATATTCTTGAATATATTTGTTATCGATTAGTAAAAAAAAATTACAATTTTTTTGGACCCGTCACAGTGGAGTGACCCCTTAAAGCTCTCAAATGGATCGTATATTTCCGTTGTTATCTTTTGTCCGCTTGATTTGTTTCATCTGGTAACGATCAATACTTCCGTAGCCGTGTCCATGGGGGATATTACGAGTAGGATGTATTTTCGCCTCGACCCACCCATATCGAAGCGAAAATATATAATTGAACGAATATTGAAGGGCGACAATAAAGGGTACAATTTCACTCACAGTGAATATTCGCTCGCGGTAAATATCCAGATTTGTTCGGTAGAATTTGTTTGATTTATTTCATTTTAAATAATTAATTCGTCCATAACATTCAATGTTTCAACAGTCTGAAAAAATTATAATAATCTAGAGGGTAAAAGGCTAACTATGAAAAGAACAAGTAAACAATTAGATGACACAAAAATTATAAATTAAACATAACGACATTTTAAGATCACGAGTTTTTGTCTTAGAATGTTCTTCATTCTTAGAATGTTACGCAAAATCTGTCAGTAAAAAGAAATTCGGGTTTCTTGGGACATTTTGTATATAAATTTTATATATATATATATATATATATATATATATATATATATGTTATGGTCAAAGCCCGAAACGCGGGTGTTCTTAAGATTGACTGGTCAATGTTGCGGAGCAACCAAGCATATTGGTCAAAGACCGAAATAGTTTTATGTTTTGGCTTTTAACTGGTGTGTTTTTAGTCAATCCTAGGAGTGACTAACGTGGCAAGTCAAAGTTAAAAACTAAAAAGAACACTTCAGACTTCGACTAGTCAATCCTAGGTATGATTACAATGAGACCGTCTAAATTCGATACCGCAATATTGATCCCTTTGTGGGAATTATTAACAAATTATTTATTTGCAAGAACTATTATTGTGACATTTGGAATTGCACCTTATATTTTTAGAGAGACATTTGCATTTTTTGGCAACGCAGTATCTTTTACACTGGAACGTTGTAAACCCTGTAGAACCTCACTTCACATTAAAAAGTGTACGCGTGGAGACAGTGTGTTTCGCCCCCCACTCTCCCCCCTCTATGGAAGAGATCCACTACCGAAAAATTATACGCATAGGTGTGGATGGAACTCGCTTTGCGTGGAAAGTTGTAAATCACTTCGCATTAAAAAGTGTATGCTGTCGGCTCTTGCCATACTGCCGGGTCTCGCCATGCTGCTTCACAAAGCTAAGTCTCACGTAGGTTTACAACTTTCCACGCAAAACGAGTTCTACTCATACCTATATGTATAGTTTCTCGGTAGTGGAGCCCCTTCCCGTAAGGGAGGCGGAACACACTGCTTCCACGCGTACACTTTTTACAGAAAGTACATTTATTTTATATTATTAGTTATTTGTATTTTATATTATTTTACAAAGGTACCTAAATAACATTAAATAGATACTTTTTAAGATTTTTATCAAGAGACTTAATATTTTTCCAAAGCTGAATTTTTAAACTTTAGAAGAAAGAACTGCAAGAGTACAGTAAATTAAAAATTACGTTGTATGTTAATTAATAATAAAAACATTAGTTAAAAATCTTTGTTTTGTTTTTTGACAGTCAAAGTCCACACCTAAGAATGACTAATCAAAGTCCGAAGTTCTTTTTAGTTTTTAACTTTGATTTGCTACGTTAGTCACTCCTAGGATTGACTAAAAATACACCAGTTAAAAATCAAAACATAAAACTATTTCGGTCTTTGACCAATATGCTTGGTTTCTCCGCAACTTTGACCAGTCAATCTTAAGAGCACCCGCGGTTCGGGCTTTGACCATAACATATATATATTTATTGTTGCGCGTCCGCACCGGAAGAGCAATCACTCTAGCGCGCTCTCGTTCGATCACTCACAGCGTTCGCAGCACGCTCCGCTGGAAATAATCACTCCGATTTGGGACTAGAACTCTTTATTCGTAAATGAGAATACAGAATACGAGAGAACACGTCACTTCGATCCAATGGGTCAAACACAAATCTGCCGATCGACTGTTAAACAGCCACGACTCGTTGCTACGGAGCGCTCCGTGTATAACGAGCGACCGACGTGGATGCAACAATATGTTATATATAAGTATATATATAAATATATAGTTGTTTTTAAGAAAAAATATGTAATTGTTAGTTACAAATTGTATATTTTTTCTTAAAAACAACTATGTGTTTTCTTTACACCAATTGATTCCTCTCATTATTCTGTGCATAAAAGTATTGAGGTAAGGTCATCGAAAAGTAAATATTTTACGAGATATTTTATAGTTTATGTAAAATTAAGAAATTATTTCAAGCCTTATAACTCGGAAAAACTTAATGAAAAAATACTTTATTATAATGTTTTGGAAAGCTCTCGAGATAAGCTATAAGAATATGCAATGAAAAATAGGGGGTTTCATTTAAGAAATTGACGGTGATCTTTACGTGACCTTCAAATGACTCTCCAAGGTCAAATCGTTGCCACCATCTGAATAGCCCCCTTCAAACCATAAAACTTTTATTTGAAACATTTTTTGAAAAAACTTCTCCTTTTCGAGATATTCGCGTGTATTGATTAAAATGGTCTACCCTGTATGTATTGTAAGCGAAAAATCAGAAAAAAGGAGATCGAATACATTTACGTATCTGCCTTATATGTTACTATTTGCGAGCAAAGCTGAGGTCTTTCCTTGGCACTAGAAAAGTTCTGAATATTCTAAGAGCGATCGCTGAGGGAGGATGACGAGTTAGATTGAGAAGAGGTCATTCTACGAATATAAATTAGTGAACATTGTAATATTTTCTCTCTTCCTTTTTTGGCGAGTCTACGGGGGTAACCTATTGTTTGAAAATAAAGAAATTCGCATCCTTCATACTCTGTTAACGTGCCTTGTCTCCGAACGCATGACGGTTACGGCCGATACACACCTTTTACCGCTCGCTTTCCTGCGACAGTTTGTTAGAAGTGAGATTTGATCCGGACGTATTACCGATTTTGCATCCTGATTCGCGAACAGACTTTTAATTCGTCATGAAAATTAGAACGCACAGGAATGATTTTTTCACGATTGTTGCGTGCGGGTTGAAAGTTCAGCGAGAGTGTCGGATCTTGTAAGAACGTGAGCCGCGTGGCATAGAGACAAATATTTCGCTGAAAAACATTGAGTATTGAGGGAAACATGGATGCCCGGGTAACGAGTTTATGGTGGTGGAATTAAAAGAGTCTCTCCGCGAAGGAGTATTGACGACAAACGGTGTGAAAGCGGAGCTGATTTGGTGATTCGAAAATGGTAATCGCAAAGAGCGAAACTTGTGAGACGATGAGCGGGTGCGTTGCGTGCAGTGCTGAAATATTCAGTAAATCGCACCGCCAGCTTCTGTGAGGAGACACGCACACATAAACACGCTAGTGTACGTGTGACTCGGAATCGTCGGAACAACCCAACGGCAATTGACGTGCTTCGGAAATTAAAGCGAGACAAACTTATGTAGATCTCTATGTAGGCGTCTCTCTTCCTTAGGCTGGTCACGTGGTGCTGTGACGTATACGACTATCCAACTACTCGCGGAAACATTTTCTTCGATGAGCATTTGTACTAAACCGCAAGCTTGCTCACAATTTAAGAACTTGTACCATTCTTATAATATATATAATCTATATAATTCAGTGATTGATTTTAGTAACCTAACCTAATCTAACCTGGCAGTATAACCGCTCTACTTTCTATTTTTTTCGTAATTCTCGATTTGAGTTTAATTCTTTTCATTCATGATCAGTCTGTTTGACAAAAGCGTGCACGGTTAAATTTTTTCCTGGAAACCGTTAAAGTGTAGAAACGAACGCAAGTTGATAGTAGAACCCTTTCCCCAAAATGTTTTGTTTAGAAAACTTCAGTTATTGTCCCGCTCTGGTGCGTTAGGAAAAGAGATTGCAAATGTGTACACGGCAAAATTAGATAGCAGATTATTTTCAAAGAATACTTTCAAGAGTGCAAACGTTTACTGCTTGTCGAACTCTGCAGCGACGAATCGTGTGACGGAGAGTCAGCAAGGTTACCCTAACAGCACAGATGTCCCGAGGACATCGCTTCGTCTTCAGGACGTCCCTGGGACGTCTCTAGGAGATCTTGTGCTGTCAGGGTATTCTGTAACTCCTAACAATTGTTTTCCTAACCAATGATAAGGATAATCCTGGAAGAAAAGCACGACTCTTATAGGCTCTCATCGATAGTTAACAATATCGAAAACAGTCGCTAGGAATTACAGAATAGCTCTACAGAAGGCCAAGATATCTGTGGCTGAAGGTCAGCGTGGGAGGAGCATACGAGCAACGCGGTGGCCGAACCTGAGAATCCCTATTTACCATCATAATTCAGTTAATCTAAAAATAATTATGATAAAAGATTACTATTCGATTTACACGTGTGTTTTGATGACATACGATACATAAAGTTCCGCAACGAGATTGTGATTTATAATAAAGTGTTCCTCATAGATATTGTACACACAATGATTGATTATTTTGCACAACCAATTTATTTAAATTTTTATAGATAAATACATATTAAATACAGTTAATAGTTTTATTCTCAATTGGCGTATCTTTTGATATCATTACCTTTAAAAATAATGTATATAATGTATATTATATATATATATATATATATATATGTATATGTATATGTATATATTAGGTATATATTATATTATATATTTATATATATATATATATATATATATATATATATATATATATATAATGGATTCGTATCTTAAGGAAGGATAACCACCAAGTCAACCACGTGTTGCTCTGTAAATAGAGTTTATTCTATAGCTTACATTATATTTACAACCTAATTACACTGCTATCCGCCCTCCCCTTACTTGTAAATAGAGAAACGACAATTAAGGTTTCTACTTCAATGGTCACTTCCCCCTTTACCACTTTTTATCAATAGTTTATCTATCACTCTGCAATTTCTATCTATCAATCTGTCGTGGCAAAGCTTTTCTCCTCTCTCTCGTGCTTTGCCTAATCTCTCTCTATATGCTCAGTCGAGCCCGATAATCCGCCTTACCGACGCTTCTAATGCGCGGTAAGATCTGAATTAAAGAAATACATTTTCTTTATATATATGTAAGTTATTTTGAGTATTAAAGGTACAAACAATTAATATGTATGGGAAAATATTGCAAGTATTGGGGTGGAGTAGAACGGAGAAATAGTGCATGGAGGTGGAATGTCGCTTCGCGTAAAAAGTCACAAACCCATGTAGAACAGAACAATTATAGATTTCGTTTTAGGCCGTAGCAGGGGTTGAGGTGGGGTGGATCTCGTGTGGTTCGTGTGGAAAGTCGTAAACTCATGTCGAACAGAACAATTATAGATCTGGTTTTGGTAGCAAGGGAGGGTGGGGGAAGGTCCCGTATATCTATTGACTTTTTTTTATCACATTAATTATGTAAAGATCGTTTCACATTCCGAATTATAATCCTGACATTTACCGGCTATTATGCATATCCGGCGAAATCCACCCTACCCATACCCCCTGCTCCGGATCAAAACGAGATCTATAATTGTTCTGTTACACATGGGTTTGCGACTTTCCATACGAACCGAGTTTATAACTCTTTAATAAGCGCCGATTAAGGAAAAGTTACTCAGGGTCATGTCCTTGACAACATATGTCAAAGTCAAAGCCATCGGAGCTGCCTCCCCTATAGTAAATAATTACTATAAATAATATAAATTTTATAAAATAATATTATTTTGTTAAATAATTTTGATTGTAACATGTTATTTTCTATGATTCCTATTTTAATTAAAATAATATTGTTTTATATTGTTTTATTGTTTTGGAACATTCGTTTTACACCATTGTAGTCATTGCTCTTTTTACTTTTTCTTTAAAAAGTAATTTTTAATAGATTGAAAATTCCAATAAGTGTACGTTATATTAAATAATTACTTTCTCTTTATATGCTTTTATTTCTATATGATAATAGTATTTTCTCATATTAGTAATAAATAGATGTTACTTATAAAGAAATGCAGAACTGAAGTTGAAAGTATGTCGGTTAAATCTAAAACGTTTCTCACATGCTGCAACAAATAACGAACAAATGTTTCTTTGTTGTACAAAAAAATTAAAGCTTCGATAACTTTAGAATTTCTAATATGCTATTTATTACCATTGGAATACATTAAAAACACTGGCGGTATATACATTTATACAGCTTCTAAACAACAATATTACTTTCTCGGAATAGAACTAAATTTTATAGATTCACATTTATTATTTCTATTATTTATTATTATTTGTACTACATTTACACTATATTTCTATTAAAATGATTTTGGACAGGTAGAGTTTTTATTTTACGTTATAATTTTGACATATATAAAAATGTTTTACAAATAATGCCCGTTATTTACATTGGACCACTTCACGAACATTTCCAATCCAGAAGAGAATGACTATGTTATTCAGTTTGGGGAAAATAACTCACGACTATGGATTTTGCCGGATTAAAAAGTGAATTCCAGTTAAAAGAACTATGTATGTTAATCGAATTTGTGTCGTTCTTAATGTTACTGAAGATGAATTTGTAAGTCGAAACGCGTCTGACATTTATTTATGATTTACATAATATATTTGTAATATTGATGATTTACATAATATACACTGGTCCACAAAAAAAGCGCATCACTTAAATTGCATCAAAAAATAGCCTAAATTCAAAAGTGCAAAACTCCAAGAAGAATGATCCGATCAAAGTGTTCTTGGTTTCATTTTAACGCTTGAAACTTCTAGTTTAAGATGCTTCTATGTCGATATCCGTGCATTTTCCCCCCGTCCCGGGATCCTGAAGAAAACGGACATGCCAAGCATAAAAAAAATTGGTCGAGTTTGACAATGCTCACGGACTGAGATAAATTTTTTCAGCATGTCTCATGTCAGCCATGTTAAACCTTGCACTTTTCCCTACAAAATGAAAAAAAAAAGAAGTCGCTACGATTTTTTTACGCCGAGTTACGGCCGTTTGAAAAAAAGTTGCATTTTCGCTTCATTGTCGCATAACTCAGTCAAATGTCATCTGATCGAAGCGTTTTTTTTTTCATTTTAAAGCTTGAAATCTGTACTTTAGGAAGCATTAGAAACATTTTATTCGGGTGCCAGGCTGACGGTGTACGTGGGCATCGACAACGTGGCCGTCCGGGAGTGGCCTCACCTTCGTGGTCTCGATCTGGCGGATCCGGATTTCGCGACCGCATCGGTTGCGACCCTCGGCACCGACATCTACGCCGCCATCTTCATCGCGAATAGACTCGCGAACCGATCGCGCAGCAGACGAGCCTCGGTGGATCATTTCTGGGGCGGTGGACACAGCCGCCATGCGCTCTTTCGCCGTGCAACACCTCTGCTCAGCGAACGACTTGCTTCATTCCCTCATCCAACGTTTCTGAACTCAGAAAGAGGTGGGGGGTTCTTGTGAGGTGCTGTCTGAAAAGAAAAAGGAATGTGTAATGTAGTGTACAGAAAGTTTGGCGTAGTCCTTTATTAATTATAGAACATGTTCGGCTCCGAACATGTTCTATAATTAATGGTTCAATTAAAAAGTTAGAAAATTTCTTTACTTAGATTATAACAACCGACATTACTATATGTTGGGATTTAGATTCCTTTACTCACTCAAACACTTTCTCATATTTACCGCATTTAAATAACATACCTCTATTACCAACCTTTATATTATGATTACTGTTTTAGTTCGCAATACTGCCACTCTTCATTATATATATATATATATTCTCTCTCAGAGAACCTTCTTGATATACGTTGTACTTTTGTGACCATTCTTTATTAAAGGTTGTGTTCCTAAACGTCGTCTCTCATTAAAAACTTCCCTCACTCGCTATCAGGTTATGGGCCCCAGGAATCTGTGTTACGAGTATAGAACTGCGTTTCGAAGTATCACGTATCAAAGAGGATTTGGGCATTATTGATATTAAGCGTCGATCGGAATCCTAACCTCAACGAGATTATCCATACGCACAAGAGAGATTATTTTTCCTTTCGATTGCGGCAGCTAACGATGACAAGAGACCATGACGAGCATCAATATAAATTCTACACGCGTCGAATATCTCAGCCGGGACAATTACGATTCCTGGAGTTTACAGGTCGAGGCGATATTGATTAAGGCCGATCTTTGGGGCTACGTCTCAGGCGAATTGGTGAAACCGGAAGTAATGGCAGGAACAAATGCCGTAGCGACGCAAACAGCGCAGGACCTCTGGATAAAGCAAGATCGAAAAGCGAGAGCGGATCTTATTTTATGCATTCATCCATCTGGACTGAGCGAAATACGCGAGTGTACGACATCGCACGAAGTGTGGTTAAAACTTCGGAATATCTATGCATCGACAGGACCGGCACGTAAGGCAAGTCTCCTAAAACAACTTATTTTACAAAAAATGTCCGACGACGGTGATTTGAGAGATCATTTGTCAACCTTTTTTCAAACAGTTGCCAAACTCAACGAAATGGGAGTTCAGATTAATGGTGAGCTTCTTACAATCATGCTTTTATATAGTTTACCGGACAGTTTTGAGAATTTTAGATGTGCTATGGAGACGCGCGACACACTGCCTGATGCAGAATTGATGAAAATCAAGATCATAGAGGAACACAATGCTAGACAACGCAAGGCAGGCCAATCCGAGTCGAGTGAAATTTCGCGAAATTAAAACTAAACAAAGATAGATCGTTAAGTAAAGGTAAAACCGAAATAACGAATGTCAAAAATAAAAAGAAGCCAAATTACAATTGTGGCTATTGTGACATAAAAGGACACAAAGAGTCTAATTGTTTTAAGAAGAAAAGGGACAAAAAGGAGCAATTAAATCTAGGAAATCAAGCTAAAGATGATAAACAAAGGGCGAATTATGTCGATGAGAGTTTCTTTGTAAACAACCCAGAAACCAACATCGATCAACGCGTTTGGTGCATCGATAGCGGATGCACCACTCACTTATGTAAAGACAAAAATTCTTTTCAGAAAATCCAGGAAACAAATAGCAGGATACGTCTAGCCAACGCATCCACAGCTAATGTCAGGGCAAAAGGCAATGTCGGGATCACTGTTCAATGTGGCGAGGATGAAAAAGTCATTAATTTGGACAACACATTGTACGTCCCTGAGTTGAGGACTAACTTGATGGCGGTTTCCAAAATAGTTGACAAAAACTACAATGTCATATTCAATAGAGATCGCGCTGTTGTCCAGGATTCAAAAGGAAACGTGAAAATGACCGTCGAACGCCATGGAGACTTATTTTACGTACGCGAAAGGTGCCCAGTGGCCAACGCCGTTACTGGCACTAAGCTGAACAAGGTCGAACTGTGGCATGGGCGCTTTGGACATGTTAATTTCCGAGATCTCCACGATATGAAGAAGAAAGCCAGCGTCGAGGGTATGGACTTCAAGATTTCGAACGTTCATCCTAATTGCAAAATATGCATCGCAGCGAACCTACCACGTCTTCCATTTCCCAAAGCTGCGAGTCGATCATCAGGAATATTGGAGGTCATTCACACTGACCTCTGCGGGCCAATAAGGACCACCTCGAATGGCGGGGCTAAATATTTCATGACAGTGACCGATGACTATAGTCGATGGGGCGACGTTATTTTCTTAAAAAGTAAAGATGAAGTTTCGGACAAACTCATTCAATTCATTGAAAAGGTCGAGCGACAAACTGAGATGAAGGTGAAGCAAATCCAATCCGACAACGGAAAGGAGTACTGCAATCAGACATTAGATTCGTACTTTGCAAAGAAAGGCATTCAACGCCGGCTCTCCACTCGGCACACCCCGCAGCAAAATGGCGTGGCAGAACGTCGCAATCGAACTCTCGTCAACTCGGCTAGGGCTATGTTAATGCAGTCGAATCTCCCAAAATCGTTCTGGGCAGAAGCAATAAGTACAGCCAACTACATCAGAAACAGGTGCATTACCAAAAGTTTGGACGAAGGAACCCCATATGAAAAATGGTTTAATAAGAAGCCGAACGTAAGTCACTTCCGTACATTTGGATGTAAGGCTTTCATGGTCGATACTACTCAGAACAAGAATAAATTTCAATCGAGAGCGAAAGAAGGCGTTTTTGTAGGCTATTCCACCGAATCGAAAGCGTATCGCATCTGGATATCGACTGAAAGGAAGATTTATGTTAGCCGAGACGTCAAATTCTTAGACGAGACTCCGGAAGCCCAAGAAGTGAACCGTAACATCATTGAAGATGAGGACGTGGCTATTTTTGATACCACATTGGATCTCAAGCCAATTATAACCAGTCCCAACCAGAATGATGTAAATGAAGATGAAGAAGATGAGGAAGAAACGCCGATTCCTCAGATTCAAGATATGGAATTAAGAAGAGGTCCAGGAAGACCAAAAATTATCAGGACGGGCCATCGAGGTCGTCCGAAGAAGCAGTACAAAGAAATTCCAACGGGGCAACATGTTGATAATCAAGAATCATCCGACAATGCTCAGGAGGCAGATATTTCTATCGACAGTTCCATAGATGGAACCAACGAAGTTTGTTTTGACACTTTTGCAGGCATGTGTACAAATGAAATCCCTTTTTCAGAGGCCATATCCGGGGAAAACAGGGACGAATGGATGGACGCCATCTACGTAGAAATTAAATCTCTTGTGGCTCACAACACTTGGAGAATTGTCCGCAAACCCCCAGGCGTGAAGAAAATCGGTTCGAGATTCGTTTTGTGCGACAAGATTGGTCCAGACGGACGGCTTGAACGTCGCAAGGCCAGACTCGTCGCGCAGGGTTTCTCACAACGCCCAGGAGTAGACTTTCACGAAACTTACGCTCCTGTTGCCAGAATGGAGTCATTTAGGCTAATTATCGCTCTCGCCGTCGAATTGGGATTGAAAATTGATCAGCTGGATATTACGACCGCTTATTTGAACGGTGAAATCGATACCGAAATCTATATATCAATTCCCCCTTTTCTAGAGCCAGTGCTCCAGAGGATCCTGAAGGATGAAGAAGGAACAGAACTCGAATCCAAAGCCAAAAAAATGTTGGACTCACTTTGTCTGGAAGACGCCGCATGCTTGTTGCTACGCTCTTTATATGGTTTAAAACAATCAGGACGTCAATGGAATCTCAAACTTAAAGAAGTGTTGGAGTCGATTGGTTTGGTACCTACTAAGTCAGATTCATGTGTATTTGTTGATAAGTCAAGCAATTCACAAACATTTTTACTGGCCTATGTCGACGATCTAGTTATTGCATCGAATGATCCAGAGAGAGTCCGAGAAATCAAGAAGAAATTGGCGGACAGATTCAAGGTAAAGGACCTTGGACGTGCAAAATATTGTTTGGGTATCGAAATTAACCAAGGAGACAACCGAATTACGCTAAGTCAAAGGGGCTATATTCGAGATATCATAGACAGATTCATGATGACCAACTGCAAGGCTATCCGTACACCGTTGGCACTCGGTTTGAAGCTCATGAAAGGCGAAAAAGGGAGTCTTGATAATCACATCCCATACAAGCAACTGGTTGGAGCACTCATGTATTTAGCGACCGGGACACGTCCTGACATAGCTCACGCTGTGAGCACCCTCTGCCAGTATAACGATTGCTTCAATGAGTCACATTGGTCGGCGGCTAAACGCATATTGAGGTACTTGAGGAAGACAATTAATTATGGTCTTACATTTGCAAAAGGAGGCAAGGATCCTGTCGGTTTTGTTGATGCAGATTGGGGAAATTCTGTCGACGACCGAAAATCATTTACGGGCCTCGTTTTTACTCTGGGTGGATCAGCTATTTCTTGGGCGTCAAAGAAACAACGCACTGTTACTCTATCTTCAACCGAAGCCGAATACGTTGGACTCACTGACGCAGTCAAGGAAGCCATCTATTTACGCCAATTCCTTAAGGAATTAGGATTTGCAACTCCTGATTCAATTACTATTTTTAATGATAATCAGGGAGCAGCTAAACTTGCTGAGAATCCCGTTCATCACTCCAGGACTAAACATATTGACATTAAGTTCCACTTTATTAGAGATGCTATTTTTGATGGGCAGATCAAGATCAAATATTGCCCTACCGATCAGATGCCAGCCGACATGCTAACTAAGGCGCTAGGGGCATCGAAACACGAAAGTTGCTGCCGTTCCATTGGAATTGGTCCAGTAATCAATGACGATTCAACTGCTTGAGTTCGAAGGAGAGTGTTGGGATTTAGATTCCTCACTCAAACACTTTCTCATATTTACCGCATTTAAATAACATACCTCTATTACCAACCTTTATATTATGATTACTGTTTTAGTTCGCAATACTGCCACTCTTCATTATATATATATATATATTCTCTCTCAGAGAACCTTCTTGATATACGTTGTACTTTTGTGACCATTCTTTATTAAAGGTTGTGTTCCTAAACGTCGTCTCTCATTAAAAACTTCCCTCACTCGCTATCACTATATTATCAATTGTATTATTTTTGGAACACTATATGTAATCATAGATTAAAGAAAAGCCTTTTTTAGAACCAAAACACATGTATGTAATATGGTATAAAATCGTTACAAACATTCATTAGACGCGTTTCGGATCACTGAGCCCTCTTCAGTAACGCAAAATTTAAAATACAGTTCAACGTGCCGAGCAGATAGGCCTTGTGGAAAATGCAATCTCGTTGTCAAAGATGCTGGTACAATCATGATTTTTGAAGAATTGATGTCAATGACTCCCTCGAATTGGAAATGTCCGTGGAGTGATGACCAAAAGAACGCACTAAATGATAATGAGAGGAGCAAGAATTGTATTATCCAAAGTTTGATGAAAATCATAAGTTATTTATAATAGTTATTTTAACTGTATTATCCAGAGTTTAGTGAAATTCATGAGATATTCGTAATGGTTATTTTTACTAATTGACAAGAAGTAATTTCAATATACAATTAAGAATGTTTGATTTATTAACAATACCTATTCTTGCTCTTCTTATTACATGATCTTTCTTATTAGAACGTCTTAATAGATGTTAATATTGAAACGAACTGAGCATGAAGATCAAAAAGACGGTCATCAATAACACAGACATAATAACATAAGATTAAAAAGGGGAAAGCACCAATCGATAATGTATTATCGTCTGTATATTCGAAAATGATAAAGTCATAGTTGTTTTTAATCCTATTGTTTAGTAAGTTTTGAAATAATTTCTAAGTAAGCCTCGTTCAATTGTTCGGAATTGTTCGGAAACTGAAAAACAAATAGAATCATGATATAAATCAACTGTACAATTCACTAACAATCACCTCGAAATCATTTTTACCCGAGCCGACAAAGGAAACGTCACGATAGCTTTACTACAAATAAAAGGAAAATCACTACAAACAACTACAAACGATTCCGAATCGAGTCCCGCAGATTTGCGATATCTTTAAAATTTAAAAAATTCATTTTTTACGAAATGTTTAAATAATTATATCTCGCGAACGGTACAACTACAAACGAAAGCAAAAGCACTACAAACAACTGCAAATGATTCCGAATCGAGTCCCGTAAGCGGATTTGAGATATCAAAGTCGGGTGCAAGTCGGGTGCATTTTAAAAAATTTATATATTTGTTAATCCATTGAACTACAAACGAAATTAACATTACTACAAACAACTACAAACAAAATGTTATTGATTTCCATAAAAAAAATTAATTTTGTAAAAATCGGGTGCCAGGTTCACACAAGTCACGATTGCACATGTGCATGTGAATAAGATTATGATGTTTTGGTTTTAAATGTTTGTTCGTACATTTCATGTACTGATTGTGATGTTCTAAAACTAATACTTTAAATGTAGAAGCAAAATCCTCTGACACTGATCTACTTTGCAAAACTTCAATAATGTCTTTTAATAACAAGTATAATTTCCAGAATGTCATTATATGATTTGATACGATGTCCAATAATAACACCAAAGAGTCTACAAAAGATCAACATTTCCAAGGCTGTCATTTTCAGTTTGCTTTTTGTTGCAAAATCATGATGAATATAAGATGGTTTATTTTGTACACCAGGACCATAATGAAACATTTGCATTGTGATTGAGATCTGATAAGTTAAAGTCATCGATGTCAATAAAATGATTTATTATTGGAATCATATCATAATGAGCAATACCTTCTAAAATGATGTCAACATAAGCATTATCAGTCACATGAAATGAATTTACTTGATTAAAAACGCATTTTTCTTTAATTCCAGTAAGTGAACTGTTTTCTAAGGTTAAATCAGTTATTAGTTGTAATTTTGGTCACTTTTAGTGGAAATGCGCTGTTGATCTGTAACTTTGTCTGAAGAGGACCCAAACCAAGGGTCGAAACGTAGCAAATAAAGCTATTAATAGTGCCAGGTTGCTGTCAACAATTGTTGTTTTATTTGATTTTTAACCGCTGGCGAAGAAAAGATTATCTTTTGAATTTTTACACCACCATTGACTTGGAAGGATGGTGCTCCCCTCTGGAGGCTTTTTTGAATTGATCACTGCACAACATGATCTTAACAGCACAAAACTATTAAAATCGTGGATTTCCTCCCAGAAGAAGCTATGCGCGCTGAGACAACAACTCACATTTTTAATTCGATGCAGAAGATACGATGTCTTACCTCCTCACATTTATCAGTTACGTGTTAACATATCGTTACAAGGTAGCAAAATAAAACAGAAATTTAATGTTTTAAAGAAAAAGAATCAAAGGGCGTTACTCAACCTGGAAATTAAAGATGCGAATTTCAATATAAAATCTTTGATTTCTAAGGTCAATAAGATTGAAGAAAGCATTGTAAATAGCTTACCATCTCACCTGACAAACCAGTTCTTTGTTTTCAATAGACAAAAAACGTGTTTAATGTTAAATATAAACACCAACTCATTAGAAAGTTTAATAATATTAGAGAAAAGCAAAAGGTTACTCGTAACTTCGTCTCTAACACTGACACCTCGAAATGGATTGTCAACATTGGTAACAAAAAAATGCCGGACTCAATAATAAATTTTCTAAGTTTAGGTGAAAACTTTGCTTTACCTTTTAATAAGAGAAATGCTAGGGACAGGGAAGAAGTAGTGCTAGGAAGAATTAAGAACTTTGAAAATATTTGTGCGAAACTCGATAAAAAAGTGGCGGATTTTGCTCGCAATGCTATCAGTAATTTGATTATCAACACCATGAATACTGATAAACACACTAATTAAATAGACAGATTCATAATCCATGAATTCAATGAATGCAAAAAATTTCTCAGAAATAATAAAGACATTTTTATAACTAAAGCAGACAAAGGTCAAGTCACTGTAATAATGGATAATAATGAATATCACAAACAGATGGAAGCATTGCTTAAGGACGAAACCACTTACAAAGAGTTAAAAAGAGATCCCACAAAACCCTTGGAAAAGAAAATGAACGACTTAATTAAAACATGGTTGAGTAACGATCTGATAGATAAATACACATACAACACTTTAAGATGCACTAATGGTAATTTACCAAGATGCTATGGACTGCCGAAGATCCACAAGAATGGCTTTCCGTTGTGCATAATTGTATCTACATTTGGAAGTCCGCTATACAATATAGCCAAGTTCTTACATGACATCCTAGAACAATCTGTACCAAAACCAAAATCTCGTATCAAAGACAGTTGGACTTTCGTAGAAACAGTAAAAAATATACACATACAGGACAATGACACTCTTTTATCTCTTGACGTTACGGCATTATTCAATAATATACCTAAAGATCTTATTTTAAAAGCAATTGACACTCGTTGGAACCATATCTCAAAATTGACTAAATTTAATTTACAACAGTTTTTATATGCTATTGACTTGGTCCTGTCATCTACGAGCTTTGGTTTTGGAGGGAGATTTTACGAACAGATTTTTGGCAGTCCTATGGGATCTCCCCTCTCTCCCATTTTGGCAGATTTAATTATGGAAGACTTGGAGACGCATTACCTAAATCGTTTAAATTTCAACATTCCGGTATTTTATAGGTATGTTGATGACATTTTTATGATAGCTCCTGTGACTAAAATTAACATGATATTGGAAACGTTCAATGACTACCATCCTCGTTTAAAATTCACACACGAAATGGAAAGTGACTCCTCAATACCTTTTTTAGATACTGTAGTAATCAGGGATGGAAATAAATTAAAAACAAATTGGTATAGGAAACCTACGTTCTCAGGACGTTACTTGAACTTTTTCTCGAACCATCCACTAAAATATAAAATTAACACCATCAAAAATCTGGTAGACCGAGCTGTGTTACTATCTGACAAACAATTTCATGACACAAACATTTCCATTATTAGAGAAATTCTCAAAAACAACGGTTACCCATTGGAGTTCACTAATAAACACATAAAACAAAGACTTAAGAGTTTAAAATTCAGACAAATAGACAATAGGACAAATCACAATAATTTCGACGCGAGGAGTTGCATATCGGTTCCTTATTCTAAAGAAATAGGTGACGAGGTTGGTAGAGTATTAAGGAAGATTAATCTTGACGCTGTGTTCACCATTCCAAATAAACTAAATTATCTAATAAAAAAGGGAAAAGACACAATAAACACCTTGAAACAGACTGAAAGTGTATAAAATAGATTGCAAGAACTGTAACAGTACTTATATAGGCCAAACAAAAAG
>CABEGB010001438.1:0-75780 GCA_901521435.1 Crematogaster levior | reverse complement strand
TTGCGTCCCGCTATCAATACTTTGTAAAACTTAGCTGCGCTCACGCTGGGCGCGCTTAACGCATGACGGCGGCGCTGCCGTTTAACAACATATTAAAACCTTGTGATCGTCCCCTTATTGTTTATCAGAATTTTCGGGGCTTTTCTAGGATGTTCTTTTTCTGGCGTCATTTCCTTCAAAAGGAAATGACGACACAAGGGAACATTCTGGAAAAGCACAGTATAAAGGCAATTGCGGAGAGGGGACGATCGCCAGTCTGCTTTGAGCAATTCGAGTATGACCCGCATTTCTTTTCGCTTATAAATAGGCAGTATAAATCGCACGCCTTTTCGGATAATGGCCTTTTATCCGGTCTTGAACTGAGCCGCTCGCTTTGCTTGCTTCTTGTAGGCGCACTATATTGGAGTCGCTTGTTCCACGCGGAATTCGTGTTCGCACGCGCCTTGAATGCTTTCGGACGTGCATCGTGCTGTTCATCGCGGACTCGCACTGTCTGTGCTTCGTAGTGCGATCTGAAAGTGTTTGAGTGTGTGATAAAAACTGTGTATATACTTTTGTAAATATCGAGACTTTTATTGACTTTTATCGTGACTGTTAAATATATTCTTTTAATTACTGTTAAAAACTTGGGTGTGGTTTCTTTGTGTGTGCGTGTTCGTGACTTTCCGTCTTTCCTCCAACGGCTCCATTCCGTACCGAACATATGGTAACTTTTATATTATAAATCTTATTTTGTTTTGCATCAAACATGGTAACCTCATTATATAAGGGAGCAGCCACCTTTACTACTGTGAAGATGCCGTCACATGGCACGTATTTTTCAAGACGCGTAATTTGTGAAAACCAATTGCAAATCAGTGTAGAACAGAAAGTTAACATTACAACAGAAATTCTAATCTCCAATTGGTTGTATTATTTACGCATTACACGAAATACGCACCATATGACGGCCCTACTGAAAAAATTCATTTGTGGTCACAATTGAGAATTTAACTGAGAACTCTGATAAGATCTTAGACGGGATTACTGCAAAATTACACATATAAATTCTCAATTAATATTTGTATAATTTTTAAAATTTTTAAGATTTTTTTGCAAATAGATTTGAAGAAATAAAGAAGCTACAAAGAATATAAGCTAGTAGTATATAATTTATTAGCTGAAATAAAATACTTTTACATTTATAGTATCTTATAGTATATTCTTAAAATAATACTTATATGTTAATAATATATTTAAGACATTTTTTTGTTAACGTTTAAAAAAAAATCTTAAACATCTTGAATATTATTATTCACTACAGTCACTTGCAATCTCGTTTCTTCTCTCATTTGTAATATCTTCTTTTCTTCGTTTATTATATTTCTTTCGAACATCTCTTATTTTTGTAGAAATAATTTTGAAAGAATCACATAAATATTTTATTCGTTTTCCATCGTTAATATTTAATTCAATAAGATAGTCACTATATAAAGCTGTTAGAAGATTTATAGAATAAAAGAATAATATAAAATAAACAATAAAAATATAAATAGTATAAAATAAAAATTTATATTTACACAATGCTAAAGAAAGTTTTCTTGGAGTAAGAACTTTAACTATGCTATCGGGTGACTTGTAAGTTGTTCTATTTTCAGCAAGACATCTATTTTTCAAAATATTTTCTGGCCAGATATACAGTAATACATCATTGAAAAACAAAGAAGGCTTTCGTCGGCTTTTTGTTATCTCCCAAGAAATTAAACCAACTGATATATCTTCTCCCAAATATATCTAAAAAAATTCAGAATACAACTTTAAAATATATTATAAATGATTTCAAATTTATAAAGAAAAAAAGTTACTCACTTTTTTATTTGACACTTTATCGTAACGTTTGTAAATGTTATAAGAATCTTCATATTCTAATGCTTTTTGTATTCGTCTTTGTTTCAGCTGTTTAGAATTCACTTTTTCCGAAACTGCGAAAGTGAAAAACATTTTAAACATATTTATTATCATTAAATAAAATAAATAATTTTTTTTCGAATCTTTTTTAAGTAAAAATAAAAGTTAATAGTGATTAAGTAAAAGTCTGCTTAAAAAATTTTAATTTTGCGTATTTTGTTTTTTAACAGAATAAATACAATACTTAAAAATAAATGCGACATAATATCATAATAATTAATTAGCTATATAAATGCAAAATTAATTACCAATTTGCTCTTCATTTGATGCGTATGATATATCCTGATTATTTTCAATAATATTTTCTTCTAAATGCTGATTATCACTCTCTTCTTCAAATAAGCGTCTTTTTACATTTTTATGAATTCTATTTTTTAAACGTTTATCAGATTCTTCATCAGAAACAGTGAAAGTATTTTTATTTTGTTCTGTGTATATTACATATCGAATAGATTAGTGAATTAAACTCAATAAAAACTCAATAATTTGAATTTAAAAATTTCACACAAAATAACTAATTTGTAATTAAAATTTTACTTTACCATCTGTACTATCGTTAGAAGAGTCGACGGATGTCATTCTATTTGAATTAAGTAATTTTTTTGTTATACGTTTTTTATTTTTTGATTTATGGCAGGTACGTAGATCTACAGAACTGTCAGAGACATCATTTTCGAAATTATTTTGTCGATTTTGGTCAAGGTTGATATCAGATTCATCTGTAAAAGAATTATTTTAAAATTTGTATTTATAATATGTTGATAGTCGAATTTAATAATTATTAATTTATCTACTTCTTTATGTTACAAGAAAGCTAAATGAATCTTTGATATAGTAAAACTTAATTGACTCAATAATTTATAAATTGAATTAAAGAATTCAAGTGTGCAACTATTCTATCTTCAACTATTAAATAAAATTATGCGATCGAAAGTAATCATAATATTCATTTAAAATATTATCTTACAAATACAAATTTTATTATTAACGCATTAAATATTTATATTATTCAAATAATTTCTTCAAAAATATTTTTTATGAAAGTAATAAATTTTACCAATTACCTGTATGTTCTACATCATTAGGAATAATAGATTTATTCGTGAAACTTGCTACCATTTTGTCATTAATTCTCTGTCTTTGATTAAGAAAACTGCTTTTGTTGTGCGCTTCCTTTTGTTGTGCCAAAGTATTTTTTGAAATTTTTTTATTCTAAATAAACGTTTTAATAAATTAAAAATGTTGTGTAATGTTTCTTATATTGATAAAAAAAAAATATTCACTTACTGATACATAAATTTAATAGTTTATTTTTAACAGGCTAATGGACTACTCTTATGACTATAATTGCGTTTTCCTCTATAATTAAAACTTTTAATGTAAGAAAATCTAGCCAATAATTTAAAAAATTTTTTTATTAATCTTAGATATTTGTTTAACAAGTTTTGTTCAAAACAAAAGAGTTTAAATATTCAAAACAAAAGAGTTTCCAATCCAATTGAGTTTCGAAATCCATTTTTTTCTCTTTTTAATAAAGACTTTAATCTGAAAATACTTTCTTTATCAATAATTGTATTTATAGAGAATAATTGAAATCAAAACTTTAACGTTATTTGTTAAAAATCATTTTTTAAACTATATTTTATAATAATTTTATTTTTATTGCATATAATGTTTATTTATTTATATATATAACTTACTTTTTTCTTTGGAGTTTGATTTACTACTTCAAAAGAAGACTTAACTGCTTCATAGTCAGAACTTGTAATGTCAGCTTGCTGTGCACAATAACGTAATCGTTCAGAGGCCATTTTTTGTTCAAAAATAACTTCATTTTCTGAAAATTATCAATTATTTCATGTATTTTAGTTATATTGATCTATTACAAATTAATTTAATTTAATTATCAAATGTCTAATAGACATTTTTTTTACTTGAATTTCTTACTGGAAAATTATAATATATGTTATAAATAGAAGTTTTATGTGTAAATATAATATTATGCTTATTTTAACTATTCAATTTTCTTACCAGTTAAAAATCCAATTTGTGCCCTGAAATATCCGTTATGCTCATGATCCTCATTGCAATTGTTTGGACACAGCCATTTCACAAAATAAATTTTATTTCTTTCAAAATCCGTTTCATGTGTTGGATTAAAAGTTATCAAATTTTTTTCGCTGTCCTTGACTTTTACAAATCTTATAGGAACGATAATTTTCCATCTAATAAAATATTCTTATATTTTTATATGCCATCTCTATTATCATTTTGAGTATTATTTTTCTGCTTTTTATTAATGTAAACATTTTTCTTCTAGTGAAATACTACTGCTTTAGTGAATGCTTACTGCATTTATCAATTTAAGAGCTCTATGAGCTCTATAGTCTGAAGAATGGAAAACAATATAAAGACCAGAAAAAGATATTTAGTTGAAGGTGACGAGTCTATTAGTGCTTCACAAAAATCTAGACTAAAAAAATGGACCAGAACATGTCAAGATACTCAAACGGTAATATTTATTACATAAATATTTTTGACGCGTATTCAATTTTTTATACAAATAATTTTAAGTTATTTTTTCATGTAAATTCCAGATTAGAGAAAAAGCAGAGTTTAATAGTTTCACCACAAATGATGATATGGACGTTCATACGGAAGCAGCATTTTCAGTTGATAAAAATGTGATTGAAGAAGTATGTAAGATACTCTTATATTTTTATTATAAGAAATTTTAATATAATATAAAATACATTTCGTGTTTACAATATAAAATTCTAAAATTATTGTACTGATTACTTTAGGTACAATCGCAGAAATCGGAAATATTTTCTTCACCTGAGGAATTAAATGATGAATATTCAAATGAATTTGTTTCAACGAAGAAAGCTAAAAATATTTTAGACTTAATGTCAATCGCTGTTTTTTTTAAAAGAACTACAGCTTCTGTTAAAACAAGTCCTGGTGAACTTATGTTAATGATAA
This sequence comes from Crematogaster levior, assembly GCA_901521435.1. Classification (NCBI taxonomy): domain Eukaryota; kingdom Metazoa; phylum Arthropoda; class Insecta; order Hymenoptera; family Formicidae; genus Crematogaster; species Crematogaster levior. Next base: position 70,848 of record CABEGB010001438.1, on the reverse strand, counting down.
TCAAATTTAGTATTACACATACACTACCTTTAACTGCGATTTGCAATTTGATAAGTTTGATCAATAATATTTTTGAGATTCCTATATTACCAGAATCGTGTTATCTAATCGACAAACTTTTCAATTTTCAAGAAAAAGCACACTACCACGCGATTTGTCCAAACTGTTCAAATTATTTGGGAAAATATAAAGACATTGATAAAGAGGTTCAGTGTGATACATGTTACTCATCAATTAATGTATCGAATGCATCTCTTTCTAATTATTTTGTAATTCTCGATCCCTCCACTGAAATTTCGAATCTCATAAAAAGTCATGAAGATTACTATAATTATATCGTACGCGAAAGATGTAATGAAACTGAGGAGATTCAAGATATTTATGATGGATACTGCTATAAAATGTTTGTAAACAACTTACCTGAAAATGAGAAGGATCGATATGTCACCGCTGTATTCAATACGGATGGCGCACCAAGATTTGAAAGTTCTCAAGATTCTATATGGCCGATACAGATACAAATAAATGAGTTACCACCTCAAAACCGATTGAAAAACATTCTGACATGTGGAATGTGGTTTGGCAAAAATAAGCCGGATATGAAAACTTTTTTATACATATTTGTTAAAGAAATGAACATAATTAATAAAAAGGGGATAGAATGTATAATCCATGGAGATAAGCGAATGCTTAAATTATATCTACTAATATCTTGTGTCGATGCTGTAGCTCGTGCTCCGATGCAAGGATTAGTGCAGTTCAATGGTTATAATTCCTGTGGTTGGTATTTGCATCCCGGGAAATGGCAGGATGGATGTGTGAGATTTCCTATTCTTCATTATCGTCCAAAAGACAGAGATACAGCATATATGAGAAAATGTGGAAAACGGGCTGTTAAAAGTGGAACTATTATCGGGGGTGTGAAATATGTTACACCTTTAATTAATTTACCATTTTTTAATATAATAAATGGTTTTGTACCGGATTATTTACATTGTTATTTAGCTGGCGTAGTAAAACAAATAACCGAATGTATTTTAAAATTACTTAAAAAAGATGACATTGAGAAACTAAATTCTTCTTTGCTTCAAATACAAGCTCCAAATCAGATAAGTCGATTAACAAGATCTTTAGCGGATAGAAATCATTGGAAAGCGAGAGAATGGGAAAATTGGATATTATATTACAGTGTACCTCTACTTGAAACAGTAGTGAATGATGAAATTCTGCAACACTGGTTTTTATTAGCAGAAAGTTTACATGGTCTTTTAAAAACTTCTCTTTCAGTCGAGGAATTAGATAAAATTGATGAATCACTTCATAAGTTTGTATTAGGTGTAGAGATGCTGTACGAAAAACGTGCTATGACATATAATGTGCATCAATTGTTACATATTTGTAAAAGTGTATATAATTGGGGTCCATTATGGGCACATTCCACTTTCCTATTTGAATCAAATAATAGCAAGTTATTAAATGTTATACATTGTGCGAAAGGAATCAATCAACAAATTGTAAGATATTCAAATCTTCAATGTAGTATGATTGTTTTAGAAAGTAGAATTAGCAATAGTATATCCGAAGCAACGAAAAGATTTTGCGAAGATCTAATAGCTACACGAGTTAAAAAATGTATTAAACTTGGAAATATAACGTATTTTGGTTCAGGTGATATTATTGAAGATGATATAGCATCAAAATTTAATCTTTCGCTATATTCAGCTAAGAAATATTATCGAATAGTTAAATGTGGCTGTTTGTATACTTCATGCTTATTAAAGAATAATCGGTCGAATAACTCATACGCTCAATTAAATGATGGAACGTGTATAAAAATCATATCATTCATTGTTGATGCTGAATATAATATTGCACTCACTATATGTAACAAAATTAATGCAGTTTTATATAATAACAGTAAATTTTTATATAAAATTATAAGTATTGATACAGATTTGTGCGCAATTGTAACAGAAAGTATAAACAAAATTTGTGTTTATATAGGTTTAAGTAATAATAAATATATTGCGGCTGTACCCAATTTACTTTTCTATTAATAAATTGTTTTTTAAAAATGTAACTTGATTTTATTATTGTATATGTTAATTAAAATTTTGATTTACAAATATGCTAAAAAATTAAAATCTTATAATTAAAAAAATAATAATTTTTTCATTTCTCATATGAGTAATTTTGCTGAAATCCCGTTTGAGTTCTAGAGTTTTCAGTTAAATTCTCAATTGTGATCGCAAATGAATTTTTTCAATAGGGGGAACCCTGAGTGTTATCTCGGTTGCGTTATTCACTGCCAATACTAAAAATCTTTAGTTTACATCACGTATACTATAGATTTTCAGTATTGGCAGTGAATATTGGATCGCAGCTCTCGTTGATCGCAGTAGCCGCAACAGAAAATACGTCAAAATCAATGACGTCATATACTTTAAGGCACTATCACAGTACACTGCTACCTACTTCGAAAACGCTATTCGTAATACTGACAGTACCTGTGCCGGGATTCTGTAACTCTTTAACGACAAAAATCGATATCGTTAACTAACGACAATTGTCGCTTGCGCGACCGACGACCTTTATTGTGGGTGATTCTGTAACATCATGTAACATCTTAACGATTATAATCGATGCAAAAATCGTTACAAAACGTATCGAAATAATTCGATAGATGTGCAAAGTTGCCAGACTTTTAGCAGTTAAAATCTAGTAACTTTTGAGAGAATTTAGGAACACGTATACACAAAACTAGATCTTGTGGATAGACTTCATTAAAATTAGTGATATGTCTATGATTTTCAATATATTTTGACAGTTAAACAATTAGTTACAGAATTAATCAATTAGAAATAGTAATTGATTATAAAATAATTAGAAAATGTCACAAGTCATATATAAGTAAGTATGTATTATAATATAAAATATATATATAATAAAACATAATTAATTTTTATTTCACAGTAAGAAAACAAGAACTGCAAGAGCATCACAGTTACAGTTAACAAAAATGGTTGATTATTTTTATTTAAACAAGGGTCTTAGGGAAGGAAAGTTTCACGCTCTACGTGGAAAAGAAGAAGCTCAAGAAAAATGGACAGAATTAGCAAACGAATTGAATCCCTTTCAAGGAGCGACAAAAATGGTTGAACAATGGCAAGTGATATGAAAAATTATATGCATATATATTTAGTATAAGTACAAAATCTTACAAATTCTGTATTAATGTGTTGGTTTATTTACATATATGATTAAGGTTTGGAGAGACTTAAAAAGTCGCACTTCTCCAAAAGTAAAAGAATTGTGAAAGGCGAAGAGATTAACAGGAAATAAAGCTATCCCACAACCTGAATTGACAGAATTTGAGCAACGTATAATTGGAATGATAGGAGCGGAGTATGTTAAAGGAAGTAAATATTGTGCAGATAGTATCCCTGATGAGGAAGTAATTTTTATAAACTTTTAAAATCATGTTATGTATACAGGAATATGTTATATTTAGTAAAAGTAGTAATTGTTTTTAAATATATAATACTTATTTGTCTATGTATATAGAATTTGCTGGAAGAACTTGAACATGGAAACAACTCAGTTTTGTCGGAAATTCCACAAGTGATAAGCGTTTGTATAAATATTCCACACGAAATTTCTCAAGACTCGCAATATGTAAATGGTAAGAAACCTAATTTTTGTTTTAAAAATATGTTAATATATTCTATGAAGTCTGTAGAAATTTTTCTGGGTTTTTTTTCTAATAGCAATAAATAAATTATAATAAAATTAACAATAATTATATAATGAGTAATTGTATAATGATACGTAATATATGTGCAGTAAAATAATAATAACTAAAGAGTATATAAAGTAATAACTAAGTAAATAAAAACATATTGTCATATTTTTTAAATATTTTATTATTATCAAATTTCAAAATTATTAAATTGTTTGATTTCTAATTGCTTAAGTTGTTTTTTAAACTATATAATACGTAAACTATATAATTACTGTTGATACAGATTATTTTTAAACTAACATATTAAAATATGAAATATTTAGAAATTGTTCTTTCATTTGCAGCTAATTACTTGAATAATAATGACAAGGACTTAATTCTCGATGATGATTATTCATTTGATAACAACTTTTTATCAGGACATAATGAAATTGAAAATTCTGATACTCATATTCAGAACCAAGACAATCAAAACCTCGCTAATTACGAATCAGGAAAGTCTTCAAAAACTGTTACATCTCTTAAGACAAATAGAAATACCCCGTATCTTCCAACATCAAAAGCAAAACAGTCAAATAGTTCTTCACATAATATTAATTTGCTCATTTCTTCAAAAAGAGGTAACATTAAAATCTATTTAGAGTATAATTTTTTTTCAATTTTTTTATTTTTTAAAATATTTTTTCACATTTATTTATAATTTTAATAACAGTACATAAAATTTATAAATATGTTTTACATCTCTTAATTTTATAGCTAATCGAGTTACACCATCAGAATTGTATTCATCAAAGGAGCACTTCCAATCAATTGCTCAAAAGCAAGCTGATGCTGAATTGGTAAGATAAAATTTTCAATTAGCGTAAAATGTGTGATTTTTTTTTAAAACAAATTATGTAAAAATTTAAGAAATATATTGAAATGTTTGCAGATGTATGCTGAATCTGCCAAAATGCAAGCAGAGGCATCTAAATGCACTTGCAATGACTGAAATTGCACATGCTATACAAAAGTTGGCAGATATTGCTGCTGTACAAGCTGTTAATGATAGTGAACGAATACGGGTTTTCGAGAAACTTACAACAATCTTGGAAAATCTGTTGCCTACTTATCTGAACGAATAACTTTTGTGATATGTGGAGCTTATATAATGATATCGTTATAAATTATGGAATAGGAGGTGTGATCTCTCTATTACAGCAAATTATTTAATATAATTAATAGTATTATCATTTAAGTTATGTTAGTTTTCATATTATAAAATTTTAATATATTTAATATATTTAATATATTTTTTTTTTTGGAGACCAGTTCCAGAGAATTGAAGACTGTGAATACCATTCTGCCAAATGTGATTTGCTCTACCGTACATTGTATTTTTATAACTATAAGTTAATCTATAGTATCTATAATAACTGTATTTATTCAATAATTTTTTTAATTTTATTTTCAATGTAAAGTTATGCAATATTTATAACATTTGCAATGTTAAGTTATGCAATATTAAGTTCTAAGTTAAATTTTAAGATAAGTTAAGTACCTTTTTTAAAATTCTATAAACATATACGTTAAAATAGCATACTAAAGATGTGATATTACCAAAGATATAATATTATGAATATGATATATGAAAAAAATGTATTATATAACATAGTAATGTATTTTTTGTAACAGATTTGTTTATTTTAATTTTTATATTCAAATCTGTGTATACATATATGTATTGTCGATTATATGCTAATGATATTTTTCAACTGAGTAAAATTATTTGGCAATTTGTTAATTTTATCTGCTTTTTATTATACTATAGTGGATTGAAATAAATAAACAACACATAATTATAATAAAAAAATATTTATATTTTTTTCTTATTTTGTTTATAAATCATTCACGATTGAATACAATTTGCTGTATTTTAACTAGTTATAAACATTTTTATTATAGTATGCTAACTCAAGTTTTAAAAAATTTCAGTTTTTTATTTTAAATTTACATTATACTTATATTACTATACCTATATTATACATATATTATACATTATACATTATGCAATTTCATCTGGTAAATCTTTCTACTATTAAGCGTTCTTCAATGCGACGTGCAATAGCAAGAGGTCCATGAATATTATTATCCAAATTTATATCATGAGCATTATTACAATTTTCATATATGTTCGTTATCATTATACTCATCTAATAGATCATCATCAAATATACCGTGATAATTCCGCATATTATGGAGGACTGCGCAAGCGTTGATAATTCTTCCAGCAAAGCCAGGCTCATATTGCAAGACTCTGTGACGAGACAGACATCTCCAGGTAGATTTCAATACACCAAAAAGACGTTCAATACAATTTCTTGCACTACATAATGCTTCGTTATATGCAAAACGTGGAGTTCCTTCCGGCTCTCGTGGCAAAGGAGTTAACAGCCACGGTTCTAACGGATAACCTGAATCACCTGTATAAATGAAATATTCTAGATTTATTTCAGCTCCGTTAAAAATTTTTTAATACATTTTAAATTCAACACAACATAAAATTTATGCACTAGAATAAACAGTATAAAGTGTTACGTCGACAATAAATTGATAAAAATAAAACTTTGTACAACAAACATCTTTAATAAAAAGTTAAGATTATATACCAATAAGATATGTTCGTCGTTTACCACGATTGTACGCGCGTTCCATAACTCGTCGCGCAGCAGAAGCATTCCATATATATGCATCGTGTCGTGCTCCAGGGTATCTTGCATTAACGTTGAGTATTTTTAAATTAGGGTCACATATCTAATAGATTAAATTATTGAATGTCATTAATTTGAATATATAAAACACGTTTTGTATGAATCAATGATTTAAATATTTACCATTTGCACATTCAATGAATGATAACCATGATGATTAATGTAGGCTTCTTCATGCTCTTTGGGAGCAAGGATCGCTATGTGAATACAGTCAATCGCTCCGATAGCTCCTTCAAACGATTGACGTGCATTTTGAAATTGCATTCTTGCTAATTGCCTGGCTCCTGGAGTCATTGGAAATTGTACCCATTGTCTGAATATTAATTCATTGATCGCATCTGTTACTTTGTGTATACATCTGCTAATCGATGTCTGGCTCATCGAAATGCCCCACTGTTCACCTACAGGACGTTGAAAGCAGCCAGTTGCATAAAATCTCACTGCCGATAATACCTATAACATATAAAATATATATGAACTTTATTCATATAAAATATATATGAACATATAAAATATATATGAATATCATGAACTCAAATAAAGAAAAAGATAAGTATAATAAATGTAATAAAACAAAAATATTGTATATATAGTTACAAATTGTACTTGTTTTTCTACAGCCAAACCAGTGATCCTTGTCCGCTGTAATCGAGGTTCTAATGCATCGACAAGATCAAAAATTAAGTCCGGTGTTAAGCGGTACAACTCCCTAAATTCATTATTTGTCAAATCAAATGGATTTTCTGTTGTTCGCAACAATTGTCTCTCTACTCTTCGTTCAAGGTGTTGGACATGATCTTCCATCATTATTAAATTTAAAGCAAGATAGCCGAGAGCCATCCTAAAATGAAAAATTATAAAATTGTTTTATCAGAGAAACTATTAACAGTTTAAATCGACTACGATACTATTTTTATTTTACATTGTTTATCTAAGATGGAGATTGTTTTTTTATTGCTTTATTCACTTTGAAAGCTGAATATTGTATATGTCACTTAAATCTTTACTTTTAAACAAAAATGAAGTGCTGTAAACTGATATATTTAAAATTACAAAGTAAGGAAAGTTTTTTACCAAAATTGATGTTTAAACAGCATAGTCATATAAACTCAAATAGTATTTTAATATTTCAAAATGTAATGTATGTATGTATATACATACTTTCCTTACTTTGTAATTTTAAATATATCATTTACAGCTCGATATCAATGGCCAGGAAAGCCTTAAAACTAGTACAATATATCTATTTTATATTGTATATTATATTGTATTACTTGCATATTTTAGGTTAAATTACGTTATGTATGTGTATATATATATATACCCAGGTTGCTCACTCAATCTTTAACGCGTGCAATGCGAACATTAGAAAAATTATTTTTCTTCGCAGCGCGACAAGCGTTGCCGCGTCCTATGTGCAGAAGCCATTTACACTTCTTTTATAGCACACCTTGGCACACACTTACATAAATTCCGCTGTTCCGCTCAAATGGGATAGAAAGAAACGACGGAAACGTGGAATCTAGTTACTATTCTTTCCGCGTTTCCGCGCTTCATGTAATGGCACCCTTATCTCATCCCCATCACCATCTCATTCCCGGAGGTCTCGCTAAGCCATTAACGATAGTTGGTGTGAGTCGGTTATACGTTAGTGTGGAATGCATTCCATACTAACGTATAACCGACTCACACCAACTATCGTTAATGGCTTAGCGAGACCTCCGGGAATGAGATGGTGATGGGGATGAGATAAGGGTGCCATTACATGAAGCGCGGAAACGCGGAAAGAATAGTAACTAGATTCCACGTTTCCGTCGTTTCTTTCTATCCCATTTGAGCGGAACAGCGGAATTTATGTAAGTGTGTGCCAAGGTGTGCTATAAAAGAAGTGTAAATGGCTTCTGCACATAGGACGCGGCAACGCTTGTCGCGCTGCGAAGAAAAATAATTTTTCTAATGTTCGCATTGCACGCGTTAAAGATTGAGTGAGCAACCTGGGTATATATATATATACACATACATAACGTAATTTAACCTAAAATATGCAAGTAATACAATATAATATACAATATAAAATAGATATATTGTACTAGTTTTAAGGCTTTCCTGGCCATTGATATCGAGAGGGTTTCCGGATGGACGCCACGTGCGTGTTGGGCACTTTGCTGACGTTTCCCAAACATTGCAGCTTGCATCATCAGGACTAGGAGCTCCGATTCTGAGATATATTGTATATCTCAGAGTATAGATATATTGTATTTAGACGTGTTAAATTTGGTGTACGGTTGTTTTTTAATGAATATGGATGCAATTATTATGAGTAAAAGGCGTGGAATATTACTGCTGGCTCTGCTTTACATAAGAAGAAGGAAAAATGAAAGAAATACTATAAACATAAAAAAGAGAAGATATTGGGTACATCCTATATTACAGTTAAAACAACAACAAGGGGACTTGTATAATCTTGTTCATGAAATGAGATTACAAGATACAGAAACATTTTTCAATTATATGAGAATGATACCTAATAAGTTTGATTATATATTATCAAAAATTAAGTCTTTCATTATAAAAATGAAAACAAATTCGAGAGTTTCTTATTCCAGCAGCTGCAAGATTATCAATGACTCTACAGTATGTCTAAATATATAATTATAAATAATAAATGAAAAATAATAATAAATAAATATTTATATAGTATAACTTGTAATTGTTAGTTATTTGGCAATTGGAGATAGGTTTCAATCTATTGCATTGTGCTATCAAACTAGAAGTACATCAGGTATGATAAAAGAAACTTGTGATGCTTTATAGAAATGCTTTCACAAAAAAGAATTATTAACTCTTGCATAGAATGGATGGCGAGATATTGCCCATGAATTCCAACAAATGTGGAATTTCCCAAACTGTATTGCTTTGGATGGGAAGCATGTCGCCATAATTGTTACTGTTTATTACTGTTATTTTAAATCAAATATAGAAAACTTTGTAAAAACATTATAGATAAAAAATTTACAGTGTCCTGAGAAAGCAGGAAGTACTTATTACAATTACAAAGGATTTCATAGCACTGTTTTATTGGCACTCCTATCTCCTACTTACAAATTCTTAATTGTCGATATTGGCTCAAGGCAGACATAGTGACAGAGGAATATTTAAAAATTCTATAATGAGACAATGATTTTACAACAATATTATTAATTTACCTGATCCTTCTGCTATTAGTGTACGACACAATGTACCGTATGTTCTGGTTGCTGACAAGGCCTTCCAATTAAATTTATCTACAATGCGCCCATATCCATCAAAAAATTTAACTAAATGTCAAAGTATATTTAATTATAGATTAAGTAGAGCTCGACGCGTTGTAGAAAATGCATTTGGAATATTAGCAAGTCGATGACGTATTTATCAGAAACCTATTAATACTAGCCTTGACACTGCAGCTGTAATAATCAAAGCAACCATATGTTTACACAATCTTTTAATGGATACTTCAGCTTACTGGTTGAAAAAGCATATAGAGGTAAGAAAATTTTCTCTCTTTAGTTACATTTGTGTATAATAATATTGTGTACATTGTTACAGAATTGAATTCATTAATTTATTATATATATAATAATTCATACATAATATATCCATAATTTATAATTAACTAATTCATAAATTATTCATTATTAATCTTTCTATCTTTGTTTTAGATTATCAATTTACAGGAACTTTGTTGGAACTTGTAAAATCTACAACAACAGAAATTGGTAACTGGTAAGTAGATATATAAATAATGTATTTTAATCTGTTTATTAAAATGCATTATGAGATTGAGATCTAAGTATAATTATCATTGAAGGCGCATCGTGATTCCTTAATAAGATACTTGTGAATATGAGAAAATTAAGAATCATTACATAAAAAATTTAGAACGTTTCAACCATTAGTTTTGGTCCTTTTCAAGTAAGGTATAATTTTTTTGTCATCACAACAGTGTTACATAGAAGGCTGTGCATCAAATAGAGTCAAAATATAAAATATGTATCATTTCATTTCTGATTCAATTTCCTTTGATATCAATCTCCTCTTGCCTTTTACACGTAAAGACATTAAAATCTGTGATGACCGTTTCTTAATTAGTATTCACAATCTGTCTCATTTCTAACAACAAGTATCTTATGTTTAACATTTATACATTGTGACTTTAACTATGAAGAACAAAAAAGGTATTTGTCAGAGATATTTATTGTATTTTTACAAAAAAAAAAATTCTTATAATTTCTCAATATATTTAACTTTTATAGTTAACATTTATTAGTCCACTTAGATAAATTTTTTTTGTTTTTCTCTTGTTTGATAGTGAATCTTACTAATGGTTATCACTTCAGCGAATTTTCCAATCCGGAGAAATATATGACAGCAATTTTAAGAAACACAACTACATTCTTATAACGATGAGATTGCAGTTCAATAAACCAACTTTCTAATGTGATGGCTATTATATTGATGTTACTGAAGAGGACTCTGTAAGTAGAAAGTGTATGATATTTATGTTAAAGATAAAAATGTAAATAATTTACAAGGACTTCTTGGATATAAAATCTTAAAATAAATAAAAGCCTTTTTTTAGAACCAAAACATATGTATATATAATGTGGTTAATAAACTATTACAAAAATTCGTTAAAACATGTCGCAAACAATTTATACAATAAGTCGGCCGAATGAGCCCTCTTCAGGTAACACAAAATTTAAACAAATATAGTCATCGATGCTGAGTAGATAGGCCTTGTGGGGGACGTAATCTCGTTATCATGGATGTTGAAAAAATTATGGTTTTCGAAGAGGGCTTGATGTCAGACTCCCTCGAATTAGAAATGTCGGTGGAGTGATAACCAAAAGAGCGCACTATATAACAATGAGAGGAAAGAGGAGCAAGAATTGCATTATCTAGAGTTTGATGAAAATTAGAAGCTATTTTTAATAGTTATTTTTACTGGTTGATAAGAAGTAATTTCTATATAAAATTTAAGAATATTTAGACTTATTAACAATACCTATTCTTGCTCTTCTTAGTCTCATTACATGATCTTTCTTATTAGAACGTCTTAATAGACGTTAATATTGAAACGAACTGAGTATGAAGATCAAAAAGACGGTCATCAATAACAGACATAATAACATAAGATTAAGAAGGGGAAAGCACCAATCGATAATATATTATCATCTGTATATTCGAAAGTGATAAAGTCATAGATGTTCTTAATCCTATTGTTTAGTAAGTTCTGAAATAATTTCTAAGTAAGCCTCGTTCAATTGTTCGGAATTGTTCGGAAACGGAAAAACAAATAGAATTATTATATAGATCAACTGTACAAATCACTAACAATCACCCCGAAATCATTTTTACCCGAGCCGGTAAAAAAAGGTAAACTAAAAGATTGGAGATCTTCTAAACAGAAATGTGAAGAAGCATTTCTTTTGCATGTGAAGGTAAATATGCAATTAAATTGATTTTATTTTCCAATTTTTTTTTCATATGTTTTTTTGTATAATAAAAGCCTATAATATAACAATTAAAATGTAATTACAATATTTCAATATTATATAAAAATATATTTATATTTTGCAGACAATTGCTGATTTGAATGCATGATTAGAAGAGCGTACAAAAAAATTGCAATTATTTGGTCTGACCTTGCAACCAATTGCAGTGATAGTTGATCCTTGTTTTGATAAAAGTCATCAGTGTTTTGTTATAATCAATAAATTCAGATATAAGATGGAAACACCACTAAAAGATATAGACTTCGTCTTTAAATCTTGCAATGCTCTATATATTGAATTGTGCTTCCTGAAGGACAATTTTTTATGTTTCTGTAAAGAGCTGTATACAATTTTGAAACTTTATGAGATGAGCATAAAAACTCTCAACTCACTTCTAATGTTCTTGTACTGATTGAAGAATACAAAAGATTGTAAGTCTTTTTTCCAAAAGTATAATATCCAGATTACACTCATGCCTGCCTGTTTTTTATGCAAAGAGACAGAAGCATCTGTCAGGTTTATTTATGCATTTTAATCTTAAACATCATACTCATCCTTTCACAGTTTTTAAATGTAGTGAAAATGGGTATTATCAAAAATGATCATTGTGAAATTCTTTGCGAAAACGTTTGAGTACTTGGATCTACTCCTACCTTTCCTGCTTGGTCTACTAAAAAATCTACTCATAAACATGATATTAAATGTAATAACCCAGAAATTTTTAATAAATATATTGACCAAGTTGATAAGAATAATTCTGATATATTAACAGAAATCATTGCTAATAATTATTTATCTAAAATAACACTTACTGAATTTGAATCTATTATGAAAGATCACAGTAATGCTTTTGTTGCAAAATTGTATAATAAATCCTCAATCCCAAAAAACCATATTCAATTTATTATTGATGATATTACTGGTCTTTTGATATTTGGCAATATTTCCATTTTAAAAGAAAGAGTTCTTTCATACTTAAATGCACTTGATTTTGATAATGAAACAATGAAAGATATAGCATCAATGTTTGATTGTTTAAAAAATCCATTTAATCATCTTAGGAATGAATATCAATGTATTACATACTTCAAATCTTCTGGTAATTATATCGCTCCTATTAAGTATTGTATAGGTAACAGAAGGATATGTAAAGATACTGGACTCATTTATTATTGAAAAACTTAAAAGTGTTTATAGTTATTTCATACCTTTAAGACAAGTATTACAAAGATTTCTTGAGTTACCTGATGCTTTTGCTGCTACAATGCATTATATTAAATCACTCAAAGATTTGGATACTGTAACGAACTTTATTCAATCTAAACTTTGATGTGAGAAAAGAAAAAGATTTGACAATGATGCTATTGTTTTACCACTTTTTGTTTATTATGATGATTGGGAAGTCAATAATCCACTAGGATCTCATAGTGCTGCTCTTGGAGGGATATATTCCCCAATAACCATTTCTGCAGAGACAAATGTAGGCAACAAATTCTGTTTGTCGAAAGGCTATTGATGCGAAACATACTTTGTCATTGAAAACACTGTTAGCACAATTTCAAAAGAAATTCACCAACATCAGTCAATATACTACTTGACAAAATGATGGTGAATAGCCAGCATGTCTGTCAGTAGCGTTGATAAAAGCTTTGCGGTAAATATCAAAATAGCTTTGCCACTACAAACATTATCGGTAAACTGTTCGCACAAATGCAACAGTATCTGGTGATCAGAATACACTTCAGATTAACAGTGAATATCGAGCAGATCTGTTGATGACGTTAACAACAAATTAACGTCAGAAACGTACCACACTTGTCATCAACAATTTAGTAACAAAAAGCATACAAATATGTTGAAAGTGGTTCTAATAATTTATGCTGTGATTCGTTATTTTTTTATAGCCCATTTGAATAAAAAAATGTACATATTTTAATTATGTATATATATGTATATATATATATATACATATATATATTTGGGCACTCCTTTGTCCAGAAGACCTCTCTAAAGGCGGATGAGTCTTTAACAGACCAACGGCATAGAATCAGCAAGGCAAGGGGAAACCATCTAATTTACCATCTAATCTACACTCCCATGAGCGCATCATGCAGAATCAACCAAGATCTGTAGATGGAGGAACGGACTGGGTAAGGGATCCTCGCATCCACTTCACCGATGGTACGAAAATGGCGGTGACTGAGGCTCAGCAGGGGGTATTCGATTGTGTATCATGTTACTTGGGTGAAAATTATAAAAGTGAGCAAGTTATGTGATACACAATCGACCCCCTGATTAACCAAATAATGTCAATTTAAATACAAATTAATTGTTCTCGTTTCATGTATATGTTATGTTAGGACGTGTTTTACTCTCTCACACAACTAATAGTTATAATAGCTATATTACACCAACACAAACTCGCAGGCTCAAAAATGGTGGCCATGCGCGACAGATCTGCTTTTAGTTTGTTACGAATCTGCTGTACTTCTTGCATACAGATCTGCTCCATGTTTGCCGCCAATTTGGTATGATTTTTGCAAACAAAATTTGCTAAGTTATTTGCACAAATCTGTTATCGATCTGCAGTTAGCAAACCTACTCTCAATGTGTTGCGTCAATTTGCGATCGCATTGCTCGTGACAGATCTGCTTTAGTGTTGCTTTCAATATGACATGAAGATTTGATTTTTACTTTTGGTTGCAATTGAAGCGCACTTGAGGACACAGTAGGTCCTGGATTTGGCAGCCTCATTTGGCAGGCAGTTTTTTCCCAATTGTTAACATTTTGCAAGCAAATGGTTAGTTGGGTTGTTACATACCATGTTTGCCACCTGACTGCTTATCTCGTTTGGAAAATATTTTTTTAGTTCTTTTATTTTAGTCTCAAGACCGAAAAAAATTCGGAAATAAACAAATATATGAATATTTGATTTGAACCTTTGATTGAGAAGCTAATTTTTTAGAACAAAACGGGATAACAATTACTGTAAATAATAATTTCCATAAAATCTACTTTGTGCTAGGGTTACTATTTGGTGACAATTTAGGACTCCATGCTATGTGTGTATTTCTTCAAAGTTTTCGTGCTAGCTATGTATGTAGATTTTGCAAACACTGGATCGCACTCTTTCCCAAACTACCTGTCTTGAAGATGAAGCTGTTCTCAAAACACGTACATCTTATGTAACTGATTTAACCTTAGAAAACAGTTCACTTACTGGAATTAAAGAAAAATGCGTTTTTAATCAAGTAAATTCATTTCATGTGACTGATAATGCTTATGTTGACATCATTTTAGAAGGTATTGCTCATTATGATATGATTCCAATAATAAATCATTTTATTGACATCGATGACTTTAACTTATCAGATCTCAATCACAATGCAAATGTTTCATTATGGTCCTGGTGTACAAAATAAACCATCTTATATTCATCATGATTTTGCAACAAAAAGCAAACTGAAAATGACAGCCTTGGAAATGTTGATCTTTTGTAGACTCTTTGGTGTTATTATTGGACATCGTATCAAATCATATAATGACATTCTGGAAATTATACTTGTTATTAAAAGACATTATTGAAGTTTTGCAAAGTAGATCAGTGTCAGAGGATTTTGCTTCTACATTTAAAGTATTAGTTTTAGAACATCACAATCAGTACATGAAATGTACGAACAAACATTTAAAACCAAAACATCATAATCTTATTCACATGCACATGTGCAATCGTGACCTGTGTGAACCTAGCACCCGAATTTTACAAAATTAATTTTTTTTTATGGAAATCAATAACATTTTGTTTGTAGTTGTTTGTAGTAATGTTAATTTCGTTTGTAGTTCAATGGATTAACAAATATATAAATTTTTTAAAATAACTTGCACCCGACTTTGTGATATCTCAAATCCGCTTACGGGACTCGATTCGGAATCGTTTGCAGTTGTTTGTAGTGCTTTTGCTTTCGTTTGTAGTAAAGCTATCGTGACGTTTCTTTTGTCGGCTCGGGTAAAAATGATTTCGAGGTGATTGTTAGTGAATTGTACAGTTGATTTATATAATGATTCTATTTGTTTTTCAGTTTCCGAACAATTGAACGAGGCTTACTTAGAAATTATTTCAAAACTTACTAAACAATAGGATTAAAAACAACTATGACTTTATCATTTTCGAATATACAGACGATAATACATTATCGATTGGTGCTTTCCCCTTTTTAATCTTATGTTATTATGTCTGTGTTATTGATGACCGTCTTTTTGATCTTCATGCTCAGTTCGTTTCAATATTAACATCTATTAAGACGTTCTAATAAGAAAGATCATGTAATAAGAAGAGCAAGAATAGGTATTGTTAATAAATCAAACATTCTTAATTGTATATTGAAATTACTTCTTGTCAATTAGTAAAAATAACCATTACGAATATCTCATGAATTTCACTAAACTCTGGATAATACAGTTAAAATAACTATTATAAATAACTTATGATTTTCATCAAACTTTGGATAATACAATTCTTGCTCCTCTCATTATCATTTAGTGCGTTCTTTTGGTCATCACTCCACGGACATTTCCAATTCGAGGGAGTCATTGACATCAATTCTTCAAAAATCATGATTGTACCAGCATCTTTGACAACGAGATTGCATTTTCCACAAGGCCTATCTGCTCGGCACGTTGAACTGTATTTTAAATTTTGCGTTACTGAAGAGGGCTCAGTGATCCGAAACGCGTCTAATGAATGTTTGTAACGATTTTATACCATATTACATACATGTGTTTTGGTTCTAAAAAAGGCTTTTCTTTAATCTATGATTACATATAGTGTTCCAAAAATAATACAATTGATAATATAGTAATGTCGGTTGTTATAATCTAAGTAAAGAAATTTTCTAACTTTTTAATTGAACCATTAATTATAGAACATGTTCGGAGCCGAACAAAGGACTACGCCAAACTTTCTGCACACTACATTACACATTCCTTTTTCTTTTCAGACAGCACCTCACAAGAACCCCCCACCTCTTTCTGAGTTCAGAAATGTTGGATGAGGGAATGAAGCAAGTCGTTCGCTGAGCAGAGGTGTTGCACGGCGAAAGAGCGCATGGCGGCTGTGTCCACCGCCCCAGAAATGATCCACCGAGGCTCGTCTGCTGCGCGATCGGTTCGCGAGTTTATTCGCGATGAAGATGGCGGCGTAGATGTCGGTGCCGAGTAATACATCGATGCGGTCGCGAAATCCGGGTCCGCCAGATCGAGACCACGAAGGTGAGGCTACTCCCGGACGGCCACGTTGTCGATACCCACGTACACCGTCAGCCGCAGGAGTACGAGGAGACCAAGATCGGGTAATTCTGCATATGAGACGAGATCTCCAGCCGCACTTGTCCTCGTGCGACACCCGTCTGCTGTCCGCCCATTCCGAAGACGGTCACGGGTTCGAGAAAGTCGGAACCGCTGCACTATCGCGTCGATCGATGATCGACACCTCCTTTGGCATGGACGCTGATCGAGCCTTGGTCGATCAGCGTCTGTGCCGAATGCAGTGCGCCGTGCGGTAATCCTTGCGGTGGCCAGAAGGATCGCGACGCGCGCCCCCCTCCCCCCCCCTCGTGTCGGGCAATGTGCGACGTTTTGACGTCCCCGGATCCCATGACGCTCACGGAAAGTGAGTACACATCGTGCAAAACTGAGTGGTGCCGACCCTCGCACACGGAACAATTACGTTTAGATTGGCACTCACTAACCTTATGTTTTCCCAAGCATTTGCAGCAAAGCCGAGTCTCTTCCACGAAGCGGCGTCTGTCCATCTTCCCACGGAAAACATTACAGACTATCAAGAAATGGTCCTTCCGACACAAGGTCCGTGCGGCGCTCCTTGCTCCTCTTCGGTTAATCCCTCGTGGACTCCTTCGCGTAGTGAGTGCGCGCCGCCTTGACTATCTCCACCTTGGAGGGCTGCATCGCATCCAAGGTATGTACCTTCGCTCTATAAATTGCCGTAAATTGACGTATTTCGGCGGCTCGGTAGTTCCGCCAACAGTGTTCTCCCATTCGCGACACGAGCGCGGATTAAGCATCTCGATAGTGAGGAAGACGAACAAAGGTCCTCGCTGTTCGAGATGGGACGCCCGATGCTCTCCTCTACTGTGCTCGACATCGCGTGAAAGAGCTTGCGGAGCTCTTGCGGCTGGCGACTCCGTCTTGATTTTCAGCAGCGTTGTGTAGGCCGCATAATAAGACCGCACGAGTAGGGGAGTATTCTCGTAAAATTCCACGAGAACGTCCCAGCCGCGACCAAAATTTGTTTTCCGTGGTCTGTAAGTCTTACCAAGGGCTCTGCTTCTCCTTTTAGGCTGGTCTTGAGATGAATGCGGCTGGGTGACGTCGGAGATCGATGGATTCTTGACGATCAGCGACCTGAAGAGATCGCGGAACGACGGCCAATCCTCATATCTGCCGGAGAAGTTCGGCAGCTGGATCCGAGGTAAGGTAGTGCGGAGAGGAGCGGACTGCTCGGCTTGTTGTGTGCCCTTCCTCCGGACGCATGTTTCGGGAATTCTCGAGCTTCAACAGCGTTCCGCTGTTGGATGTACATGCTTTCGACCTCCCCGTAAAAATCTTGGACGTAGTACTCATGTATCTTGAGTTCGTCCTAATGTTTGCTACGCATTCGCTCGTGCTGCTCTTCAAATTTCACTCATTTGCTCTCGAGTAGCTTGAGTGTGGTCGAAATTTAACAGCCTAGTGAGTTTGGCCGCGGCAGTTTTTTAAGATTTTCGAGCGTGCGAGCAATGCGCCCGTAAAACTCTTGCTGAGTGATAATAAATGATTCCATTTTTTTGTTTCAGATCTCGTCAGATCTTTACCGCATTCGTTAATTGCACTAAGCACTGCCGTTTTGCAGGACGAAATCCGGCTTGAAGGACCACGATTTTCAGGCGCGAAAATGAAAAGCGCTGGGAAAGGCACACCGAAAAGAATTCACATGCAAGTCACTAATTAGTGTTTAACAATGTATATTTCACTGGCACAATAAACTTAAGTTATATATAAGAACACTATTACATAATATTTACAGCTAATATATACAGTTAAGGTTGCGAAGATACTTAGATTACCAAATTCCACTCGAACAAATAGGTTTTGTCAAGAGAAAAGGAACCAGGGATCAAATATTCAATATCCGACAGCTTATAGAGAAAGCCAGAAAGTCCGCCAATGCTTCTGTGCTTTATAGATTACAGGAAAGCCTTTGACTGTGTAAGATGGAGCAGTCTATGGATGGTGCTAAGAGAAATGGGAGTTCCACATCATCTAGTGGCCCTCATCAGGAATCTGTATCAAGAAAATAAGGCTGTCGTCTCCCTCAACAAAAAATGCTCAGAAGCATTCGAAGTCCAGAAAGGAGTACATCAAGGATGCATCTTATCCCCAAGACTGTTTAACGTCTACGGAGAGTATATAATGAGAAGAGCCTTAGAGAACAATGACAGTGGCGTGTTGATCAATGGAAAGAAGATAAACAACCTCAGATATGCAGATGATACTACCTTTAGTAGCGAGAAACGAAGACAAAATGGCGACTCTCCTCAAGCGAATAACCAACAAGCCTTGGGTCTCGAGATCAATCTCGATAAAATCAAACTGATGGTCATTGACAGGAGCGACATCTTACAGCTAAGAAATCTACCGAGCAGAGTGGAAACAGTAGAAGAGTTTATATACCTAGGGTTTCTAATAACAAACGGGGGAGAATGTGAACCAGAGATTAGGAGACAGATAGTACTGGCAAGAACAGTAATGTCGAACCTGATCAGAATATGGTCAGACAAACAAATATCAAGAAACACTAAGAAGGTCTTAATGAGCACGCTGGTCTTTTCCATATTCGCATATGGCTCCGAATCCTGGACCATAAGACGGTTGACAGGCACCGAATAGATGCTTTTGAGGTTCTGAAGAAGGATGCTCCGCATACCCTGGACTGATCACAGGACCAACGTCTCGATATTAAATGAGTTGAGAATTAAAGATTGATTATTTCCTATCTGCCGTTGGCGCATTTTACAGTTCTTTGGACATACTTACTTGACGAGAAAATGACAACTTGGAAAAACTGATGGTCCAGGGAAAAGTCGAGGGCAAAAGACTACGAGGCAGATCCCCTACTAAATGGATAGATCAAATTAAAGACATCACAGAGAAGTCATTGCAGACAAATGTAAGGATAACGGAGGATAGACAACAGGCAATCAATCAACCAGCATATATAGTCATACATAGTCATGATGTTACGACTCTTCAGACATGAAGATACGACTGAGAAGACAGTTACCATGAGGAAGTCACAGAGTTGCACTTGCACGACGGTTCGCGGTCCGCGACGGACTGACTTCCACGTAAAGTAAGCGCTTCCTATGTCGCACACCGCGCACAGCAACCACAGAGCAAGCGACTCTACAGTAGCGTCTCACGTCGGATTAGCAAGCAGCTATTTTCTGTTCGCGTGAACTTGATTTACGTACTCAAAAGCGGTCTAAACTGACTGGCGACCGTCCTCATCCGACGTTTGCTTTTATAGGGCACCTTTCCGGAATGTTCCCTCGATCGTCATTTCCCTTTTGTAAGAAATAACATCATAAAGGGAACATCCCAGAAAGCTCCCGAAAGTGTTCAAAAACAAAAAGGGGACGGTCACAAAGAGTTTGATTTGTTGCTGCATGGGGCACCACCGATTTCGCTTTGCGCGCGCCCCACGGCGCTGCTCGCGTTTAAATGTATAAGTACCGCGCGGCGGAATGCGCGATACTTATATATATGTTAAAATACGCACTACAGTAAGATAACAAATAAGTAATATGTAATATAGTGTGCGGAAATCTTGGTGTAGCTTCATTCGGTTTCCCTTCGTTCGGTTTCAAACAAACAAATAAATCAAAAAATAGCTAATTAAAAGTAATGTTTAGTGGAATGCAAAGATAATAAAGTGACAGTCATGTGTATATGATTACCATCCCATTGTACTTGCATCAAACTAAACATCACCATTAATTAGCTATTTTTTAATTAAATACACTATAATTAATGATCCAATGAAAAAATTGCAGAGAACTTTTTTACTTGCATTGTAACAACAACATTACTTGATTAGTATAGCAATATACATCAATTGCATCACTTTTAGGACACTATGTATTCAAAAATATACACTCATATGATTGTTATTAATAATTTAGACAATATTTATTACTCCTATTATATTACAGGAAATTTGTTTTGCAATGAACTTTATAAAATAAAACCATAAAATAAATCTTATTATTATACCTTATTATTATACACCGTGTAATAGTGCTTTAAGAAAAAATTAATTTTATTTTTTTCTGATTTTTTGGTAAGTGTTTAAAATGGAGGGAGATTATCTGAATTTTTATAAAACTTCGATATTTAATAAGTAGCAAAATATAAATTTACGCAAAAAAGTCGCCCGGATATAAAGATATAGTAAATTAAAAAAGTGTCTCATCCTTAAAAATTATATATTTAATAATTATTAATTTTTTAAAATTGATAAGACGAAAAACTTAGATTTTGCGGCATAAATCATACATATGATAGTAGAGTTGTCAAACACACAATCAGATCTCGTGTTTTTTTCCATCTGACTTCTGTGTTCTATCACTGACCTCTGCTTTCTTCCTTGTCTTCTTCTTCTTCTTCTAGTACCAAAACTACACCGGTTCAACAAGTCTTGATGAGCACTTAAGCGTACATATAAAAATTGGATTATACCAAAGAATAATGTACACGATAATGCTACTATTCTTACTCAACATTGCGCTTAATAGAAAAATCTTATTATTGGCTATTGAATTATGTGCCAAAAACGATATAGTAGTCAATCAATGATTTGCTTTTATGAAGTGGCGGGAAGTTTCGGCATAGATGAAACTCATGACTTATGACTTTATTCTGCTATATTTTTGTTGTTCTTTTGAAACGGCAGCACATGTTCAATTTTTGTCGCATTTCTGCTGTTACGTTGTGTCTGCAGATGAGTTCAATTTCTGATGATATTATGCCGACATAGCTGATATGTCATAGCTGTTATGTTCAATTTTGATTTAATTTCTGTTGACATATCGTGCCAACACGCAATGCTCAAAATCTAGTGTTTTTATGATTTTTATGACTGATGTACGCCAAAATCTTCTGCTTAAATGCAGCATTTTTTATATCCATGATACAAAGACTATTCATTTTCTGTTGCATTTTTGCCGGCACTAACTTTTGATAATTTTATTTTATATTTTATAGCCATGACATTTGTTGGAATTGAATTTGCTAATGATGAAGATGATGCTGTGCTCGATATAACCCACAGATCCTAGCTATCAGAACATAAAGAACACATTTGCAGGCCTTCCTACAAAATAGATAAAAGGATAAATAAGCCGAAGTACCAAATGAGGAAAAATGGAATTGTGTGTGATAAGCCGAATAATTTTTGAATATGGTATGTATTTTTATTGAAAGTAAAAAATAAAAATTGAATTTTACAATTTGAAATTTTTGTTTTACACACACACGCATGCATGCACGCATGCACGTAGCCACGCACACACACACCCACGCGCACACACGCACAGGATAGACCATTTGACCAACACACGCAAATATCTCGAAAAGGAGAAGTTTTCTCAAAAAATATGTCAAATAAAAGTTTTATGGCTTAAAGGAGGCCATCAAATGGCGGCAATGATTTGACATTGGAGAGTCATATGAAGGTCACGTAAAGGTCACCGTCAATTTCTTAAATGGAACCCCCTATTTTTCATTGCATATTCTATAGCTTATCTCGAGAGCTTTCTAAAACACTATAATAAAGTATTTTTTCACTAAGTATTTTCTGAGTTACAAAGCTTGAAATAATTTCTTAATTTTACATAAACTATAAAATATCTCGTAAAATATTCACCTTGCAATGATCTTACTTAAATACTTTTATGCACAGAATAATGAGAGGAATCAATTGATGTAAAAAAAACATATAGTTGTTAAAAAAAGAAGTAACTGTTAGATACGGTCTGCAGACAATAAACTTTATATTTTCAATGTCCACTGTGGAATTCGACGATATTTTAATAAAGCGTACATACGCATATAATATTCGAAATGCGAAGACAAAATCTAAGAATACAAGTTGTAGGCAACAGAATGTATTTCGACCAGGCATATGGCAAGCTGTTATTACAGAAAAAATATGGAACAGCACAAATTTAAAATGTGGTTTCAACTTTAAAAACCATTATATTGCAAATGATGCTATAGCGGGTTATATAAATGGTATGTAATGACAAATTTATTATACATGTATATTTTTCAATTTCTTATACTGACTTGTAATACCTACAAGTCAGTCAATTATGAGATAAATAAAATGAAAAGTTCTCATTGTCTCATCTTGTACATGCACGCGCTAATTATAAAAAGTAAAATATAATGTGTTTTATATATACAAAACACATTATCTTTATATATATATATATATATATATATATATATATATAAAACACATTATATACAAGAATAATCATCAGTACAGAAGTTATATACAGGGTGTATCTGACCACCCGTCCACCCTTTTTTTCAAAAACTAAGCATTTTAGAGAAAAACGTTTTATACGAAAATTGTGTGATTTTGAGGGAACATAAGATGGTGTCATTGGTTTGACCTTGGGTGGCATCGTTAAGGTCAAGGACACCTTCAATTTCTTAAATGAAACTTACTTTTATTGCATATTCTTGTAGCTTATCTCGAGAGCTTTTCAAAACACTATAATAAAGTATTTTTTCATTAAGTATTTTCCGAGTTATAAGGCTCGAAATAATTTCCTAATTTTACATAAACTATAAAATATCTCGTAAAATATTCACCTTTCGATGATCTTACCTCAATACTTTTATGTACAGAATAATGAGAAGAATCAATTGGTGTAAAGAAAACACATAGTTGTTTTTTAAGAAAAAATATATAATTGTTTGTTACAAATTGCAAAATAGATTGAAAAATTGCGCTATCATTTCCACACCACCTTGCGGTAGATAGCGTGGTATGGCGTAATTTTTGTTAAAAAGACAACAAGCATGTTTTCGGCACTGTGTCACGCGTTTCTCATCGTGCGTCCTTCGCTACACGTCCCTCGTCCAGCGTCGCTCTCCGCGATTCGCGACTCGATTGTCGCGCGTCCCTCGCCCTGCGCCGATACCTATTCGCCGTGTGACTTCTCCTCACGCTTTTCAATGTTGCCGACATGTATAAGCGAAGAAGCCGAACAGCCCAACCTACCGCTTTCTCACGCGCGCATTGGCTCAGACACTTTAATTAATAACTATTGCGAATATTGCATAATGGTATTTGACTTTTATCATCAGTATGAGCCAATCTAGCTGTACACTTCGGTTGTGTAAAAAATTTTCAGACATCCTGTATAGAGTCATCCTACGTAAAAAAGTACACTAGAATTTAGTACTAATTAATTGCTTTAAAATAATGTATATTAACGAATCACAGATTTAAGTCTCGGAAGCGCTCGTAACGCTGGAGCTTTTGCCGGCCGACCGCGGAAATTAATATGAGTGTGAGACGAATTATCCTTGCTGTCGGAAGCGTTATTGATTAAGTTGACTAAGAGGAATATTAGGGAAGTGTTTCGTGCAATAACAAATCTGTTTTATAACAATGAATATTTATGAAAATATTCTTAATATTCTTAATATTTTTCATGAAAGAGGGTTTTTTCTGTGCGCCAGTGTGATCAAAAGGCACGGTAATGTTTCGCGTCAAATATACGCATCGCATTAAGATCTACATAGGCCGTAGTCGTAGGCTGTATAATTGACTAATCAAATTTAATTATTATTTTCATTATATTTGACTGTAATTGGTCAATTTCTTATGGCTTAACTACTTACGACTCAATGTAGAACCTAATACGAATGCGTGATAGACCGACACTTTTTTAGGCAAGATGTTTTTAGATAATTTACGATGTTTTGAGAGACCCTTCAATCATCAGAATTACGTTAGTAATTATGTATAAGTAAAGACTCATGAATAGACAGATGCAGTAAAAGTTGTTTTGAAAAAATCACGGCATGAGGTTCTATTTGGATAACAATAACAAGAGAATTAGAAAGTAAGACGCCAATAAGAATGACGTCTAATTCTTTAT
This sequence comes from Crematogaster levior, assembly GCA_901521435.1. Lineage (NCBI taxonomy): Eukaryota > Metazoa > Arthropoda > Insecta > Hymenoptera > Formicidae > Crematogaster > Crematogaster levior. The sequence continues at coordinate 45,581 of CABEGB010001438.1, read as the reverse complement.
ACACATGTGTAATATAAATATCATGTAAGAGATAAATTAACTGACTGTCCTTCTGTTTCTCCATATCAGCCAACGTATAATGTCGAACATAATATTTCAGAAGTATCAAGCATTGCTAGTATTTCTAGAAATAAATCAACAATAAATGATTCCACGATAAACAATTCTGATATGGCCATAAATAATATCGATAGTGTATTACCATTTACTATTACCATGGCAAAAGCTGATTTTAATGATCATTCATAAAACATATAGGCGAACAGAAAAAGATCGACCACCTTCAACGTGTGAATGTTGTTACAGTATTGCAACCCGGTACGTGGCAATAAGTATTTACCGAGAAAATTTGGGAAAATGCAAAACTGTCATGCAGACTTCATTTTAAACGACGATAAATTAATTGGTAATGGAGAATTCGGATTTCGGACACGTATGATTCATGCAAATGTGGCTCATTAATAAAATGTATGATTAATAATACGAATGAGCTAATTACAGAAATAAAATGTAAGTTTATTGAAAAAAAATAAAGGACGCTGTGGAAAATGATATTTAAAAAATCCTGTTAGACAAGCTGTTGTGAACGAATTACAAACTAAAAGTGTAATGAAATATAGAGTCGAAGTGGCACAAAAATTAATGCAAAGTCATGATGATATTGAATCTCCACATTTATCCGCAAGTGTTTTATGAATTGCTAAACAAAATATTAAAGAAAAAAATTATTTTAATAAGAATTCAATAAGAGCTTTGGAAATTATGAAATTAAGTAAATTGAAAAATATCATTCATAATATCATAATATTGGCTTAAATCCATTTTTTGTACTACCACTACTTATTGCTATTATATTCTTAAGATACGTCAAGTTCGCCATAATGAACAAAATGTAACGTAGTTGTCATCAATCCCCACTCTCAAAAATCCGGTAAATGCTCCTTCCTTCACTCTTTATTCAATGCAGCAAGCATGCCAGTATGAGGGAATAGTGCAGTTCGCACACATAGAGAAAGCACCGTACGTGTGCACTTGGTACTCGGCTAGCTTCGGCGCGCGGAAGAGGGGCGCAGCTACAAAAGAGGGGGCAAGCTACGTTCAGCCATTCGCAGCTCGTATAGCTACTGACGGCAGCCTGCCGTATAGCCTATACGTTTTTTTCTTTTCTCTCACTCTGGTTTCTCGCTAGTCTATTACTTTCGTTGGTTTGTCGTTTTCGTTGATCGCCAAGTTAGCCGCTCGACGAGCAAATGTCGCGAATCGATGACGCTTCATTATATATATCTATAATATTTTCTATTAAAATAAATATTAAATATTAAAAATATTAAAAAAGACAAGAAAATATTGTGTTATCAATGGAATTATTCGGATATATATAATAATTGTGAAAATAGATTTTCACGTCACCCATGAGGTACTATTATTGACGCGTTTTTTTTAGTGGTTTCCCCTATGTAGGCCTATTTTACTATATAAAAAATAATATTCTTTACTTATATTGTTTCGAATAGTTCATAATCTGAGAGAAAACTATATATATAAAATATATTCTTTTGTTACACATTTGTTTATGTAACAAGTGTGATGTCTTCTTCAAATATAAAATTATTTAAAAATAATAATACTAAACACTAAAAATAAATAAAAATTATAATAAAAATTTTTTACATACTTGTCTTTGTGACAAGCATGAGTCTTTCAAATATCACAAATTTTAAAATAACAAAAAATACTAAAATAAGAAACTACTGTCATTATAATAAAAGAATAAATAATAAAATAAAATAAAATAATAAATAATAAAATACTAAAAGAAAAATTATAAATAATAAAATTGTTCTACACACTTGTTTCATAATCAAGTGTGACGTCTTTGTGTTCAAATAATATATCGTTTTGTGTACTTAATGAAGAAGGACCTGCATGTAATTGATTATCTTTTTGTTCTTTCGAAGTATTGTATAATAATAGTTTTTGATATCATAAGTGACAAATGTTTTTCATTAATTTTCATATTTAAAACATTTTCTCCTCTTATTTTTAACGCTGATTTCAAGACACAAATAGTATTTATAGCTGCCGACGATAATCTATTACGTTTTTATGTTTTAATGTCTGTTAAATAAGAAGATATCCTTTCCGGATCGGCATTCGAATTTGGGAGTGATCTGATACAATTTAACTGTGATTTTAGATTTTATTTCATTATTTAAATATTGACTTTGTAAAATTTGTGTCCACATGTCATCAAAATTTAATTTTAACAATTTTGTTTTTCTATTATTGTAAAATCTGAATTTAATGTAAACCATTCTTTCTTTAAATCGATTTCATAAAAACCGCCGATGGTTTTGGCGATGAAAGAAATGTCATTGAATGATATTTCTCTGTCAATATTTAATAAAGCTATGTGCGGTTGAACTTTTAATTTTGATAAAAATATATCATTGATTGGTAATCTTTTATAAATTTCCTCTGCCGCGGTAACATAAAATTGTAAACAGTTCTGTCGAATAGTGACAATCTCATTCGCGTGTCCATTCTTCATCAAGTCACAAAGGTATTCTTCGCATTCTGATCCTAAATTAATATTAGTTAAACTTTTATTTTCAATTTTACAAAATGTTATATTTGGTAAATCTTTTAAAACTTCTGGTTTTAAAAAATTTGTACAAATTGTCACTAGAAAACCTCTTGATTTTGGCTGTAACAAATGAATTCTCGTTTCTACAGCTTGAAAAAATGTTATAAATTTATTGAAAATATGTAAAATATATTTTAAGAACAGCAAATATGCTTTCATATCTACATTTTGCATTATATTTAATAGATTTTCTCCAGATTTCGTCTTTTCATTTATTACCATATCATATAAAAAATGTTTTATAGTGTTCCAAGATATGATAATCCTTTTGACACATGCAAAGCGAGAAAGCCATCGCGTATCAGATAATTTTAATATTTTATAGCATTTTGTTTTTGAAAAAATTCCGAAAATTCACGAAAAATAGTTGCTCGCTTGGGACTACTATTAATAAATGTTGCAACTTTTTAAATAAATTCTTCGCAAACCTGAGGTATTTTACTACATGCAGCATGCGTAACTAATGCGGCAGAATGACATGGACACGATAACGTTAAAACATTTTTACATATTTCTTCCAATTTTTTCTTAAATGAAAAATGTTTTCCAGTCATAATGGACGCGTTATCGCATCATAAAGCAATAATATTTGAGAAAGGTATTTGGAAGAAATATTTTACATTTATTAGTAGCAAAATAAATAATCGAATGTTTCTATTGTAGGATGACTCTGCTGGATTGTTTATCAATCATAAATACGTACATAAACATGAATATATATAAGAGAATTGTTTAATGTTCTTTAAAAAGCTTCAAGCACCACTTCACACAACGTACGTTGTTTCTCACGCAATTTGTGTTGCTTTGAAACTGATAAAGTCTTTCGGATAGGAACACAACTAATTGAAAAAGAGGAAAATAAATATATAACGAGCTTTCTAAATCTTCTACTTATACGCGCGATATAACTTCGCGCAACCACGACTGAAATTGTTTAATTCTTAGCCACTCTCGTTGAAACTTGATTGGCTGACGATTTTTCGCTTCTATAATTTTATCGCGAGATTCTTCGGTTGCGTGAATGTTTCTGGCTACACATTTCTTATGCAACAAAGAACTCGCATGGCTCGAAGGTTTCATAGCACACGATAAAGTTACATTACAAATTCTGCAAAAGAACGATTCTCTTTCTTCGGGTGACATATCGATCCAAGAGCTGTAGCGTTCATCGTCGAGCCACGATTTAGAAAAGCATCGCTTTCTTTTTTTAACATTCGCCATGGTAATCTCTTCAGGTTCACTTGAAATTATTTTAAATGAAATAATTAATGAATTAAAAACAGCACTCTACAATTTAGGCCACTTCACTTTACGTACAGCTCTCACAATCGAAGTAATAAACATTCGCACACTCGAAAGTATTTTTCGAAAATAATCTGCTATCTAATTTTGCACATCAGGTATAGGTCAAAGAGTTCGTTAGAATGTAGAGACAAACGCGAATTGATAGCGGGATAACAACTGAAGATTTCAAAACAAAGCATCTTGGGGGAAGGTGACAATATACAGGGTGTGTTCCATTATAACTCCTTTCAAACTATACAACTTTTGCTTGAAACATTTTTTTATTTAACGCACTGTTTCGGAGATATCTGAGTGTATTATTTAAAATGGAACACTCTGATCTTAAAACAAAAAAAAGAAACTCACTTAGGTCGGCTGCACTCAATGCTACATGCGTGTTTAAATCGGCATTAAAAGCGAGATGGAAACGTGCAATAAATTTTACAATTACCGAACAACAGTTGTCCCTGATGGTGGCGAATCAATTATATGCTACAAATGCGAAACAAATTAAACACCGTTTGACGTTACATACAGCTGAAGAAAGTGACGAAAAACATGATTCATGTTTATAAAAATTTACATATTTTTCGATTGTATTTTTAATGACATAATATTAGCCTGACAACATGTGGTGCATAGGACTTTGGTGAAGGTCCACATGAAAAAAAAAAAAAAAACCTAACGCGCTATGAATGACACCTCATAGGTAGTGTGGAAGTTCATTCAATTGTTTGCAATTACATTAAAAAAATAATATTGCGTCATTCAAATCATCTAATAAAAATCGCTGGTATGAAAAAAAATCGCGAATGAAAAGAATTGAACTCGAGTCGAGAATTATGAAAAAAATAAAAAGTAAAAAATAAAAAGAGCGGTTATACTGCTAAGTCACTGAAATCATCTATTATATGAATAATATATATTATAAGAATGGTACAAATTCTTAAATTGTGAGCAGGCTTGCGGTTTACAATTTACGATAGAGTACAAAACGCTCATCGAAGAAAATGTTTCCGCGAGTAGTTGGATAGTCTCGCCGTATACGCCCGTATACGTGACCAGCCTGTGGAAAAGACGAAGAGAGCCTACATAGGTTTGTCTCGCTTTAAGGGGGGAAATCCCTGTAAAAATTATTTTTTTTGCATTTTTTTTTCCTTTAAAAATTCATTTACCATCTGTAGAATGTATTTTCAGTGTTTGAAGCCTTATAGGAAGCCTAAAAAATCCCTATATAGTCCCCAAAGTGATGCCCTCCAAATCTACCGAAGTAGGTAAGCGCGCGCGCGCCCTTTACGGCCTATACGTTTCATTTCTGGGCCCAACAAGTTTGCTAGTTCACTTTTTGAATAATAGGGGTCACTTCTGACGATTATGTGGCTTGTGTAACGGTCGTTTATTGTTTTCACCGAAACAGTGGAGAGAAGACCTACGCATAGTATACAGTTGAGTATATTATGGCTTAGCAATACGAAGAAATACACAATCAAAAGATAACATGAAGAAAGAAATTATGGCTACATATTATCACTTGATTTCGACCGATGAAAAACCGCAACATCAATTTTGTCCTCCTGGCGTCGACTCGTGGTGTGCGTATAACGTTGCTCAAAGCAAAAACGTGCCATATGAACATCCAGCTCCTCTACACCCTGATGTACAAAAAAGTATACTTCCGATTTACGAAGATCTGTCACGAGACGATTTACTGGAGCGTTGTGTTGGCGGTTTTACTCAAAACGCTAACGAGTCCTTCAATTCGACTGTGTGGCGTTTAGCTCCCAAGCATTTACATTGTGGCTCAAAAATCATAGAAATTGCAGCGTATTTAGCTGGAGGAATGTTCAATGATGGGTATTCATTTATACTTAGAGTCATGAACGATCTACAACTTCCAATCGGCCGAGAATGTCAAATTTTCGCAGACGAGTACGACGCGCATCGAGTGAAGAGGCAAAACAGGCGCTCATTAAATTCGTCTAAAGAGGCCAGAACTGCTCAGAAAGAGAAAAAAACAGCTGAAATGGATGGTTTTTTTGAAATGGAAGGCTTGCTGTATGGTCCTGGCATCGCAGACTAAGTTTAAGTAAGCATAAATCACTATAAACTTTACTTTTCACGAACGAAAACTTTAAACGCGTTTTTCTCAAAACGCGTTTTTTTCCGCGCCGTGCAATGTAACTCAAAAAGTAATGAAGCGATCGACTTCAAATTTTGTACAGATATTCCTTATCTCATTGGCCTTTGCATGAACCTAAAATTTCAATTTAATTGTTATAATAAATATTGTTTTTAACAATTTGTTTATGCAGAAAAAGGTGTTTCTTTCGTTTTTTTGGCCTATAATTTTTATTTTTCACTTTTTTTTGCTAAATTTAGGTTCATGCAAAGCAGAATAACATATTTTAATGAAAAAAATTTTACCCGTTGATTACAGATCATTACAAGGACCTGGGCGTTGCACGGCGCAAACCCGAGGAGTCAACTTTGATGAGCTGTAGCGCCGCCATTTTGTTTTTTTTACCCACAAAAAAATTTTTCTGAATACCTTTCAATGTCAATAATATCATGTAATTTTTCGAATGACAATAAATGCTTTCAATTTTTCGTAAAAAATTATTGAAAAAACCGTCATTTACAGGGATTTCCCCCCTTAATTTCTGAAGCGCGTCGATTGTCGTCGGGTTGCTCCGATGATTCCGAGTCACACGTACACTAGCGTGTTTGTGTGTGCGTGTCTCCCCACCACAGAGGCTGGCGGTGCGGTTTTGTACTGAATATTTCAGCACTAATTCTATCTTCTCTCTGGGCATGCCTGGCTAGCAATCGATATCTAGCTTCGATGTCAGCTTACGCATGCGCACGGAACTCTCGGGCAGTGATGCAAACTCATCCACCTTTACAGCACGCTGTAGAGCGCTCGCCGAGCGCTGGCACGGACAGTCATCCCCTCTCCATCCCCACCATCTCTACAGCGTGCTGTAAAGGTGGATGAGTTTGCGTCACTGCTCTCGGATGCGACAATTCTGTGCGACTGCTCATTAGTTGTTCGTGAGCAGTGCGCGAGTGAACGGTTTGGAAATGGCTACGAGACGTTTACTTGATTAAATAGTACCTGAAATTTTTAAAAATTTATTTCTCGAAATGACTTTTCTCTGACTGGCTCCCACGATTTGAGGCTAACTAATGAACCGATTGATTTCGACTGCGGTTACATACTCAAAACGTCTCTCTCTATCGTGTGAATCAGTGAAATTAAAAAACATTATTATTTTCTTATTTTTAACGTTCTATTTTTAACGTTAAAATTCGATTTTTTACGATTTTTCATACATAATTTTTAAACGGCTTAAAATGATTGAAAAAGTTTGTTTTTTATTTCCGCGGTCCACACAATAGCAATAAGCCTGTAAATTATCTTATTTGATTTTTTGTTTCAATCCACCTAGTCTCGAGATATTATGGGAGCCGTAAAGCGACGCGCGTTTTAATATATCGCGCAAAATTTTGCACATAATTAATCACATATAATAATAAACACATATAATTAATCACTATAAAACATATAACTGTAAATCGTTTTACGGGTTTTAATTTTAATTTTAACTATTCATACATAAGTAAGTTACGTACTATTATTTATATAAAATTTGAAATCATTCGCCCGCATAGTTCCTGAAAAAAAAATCGTGAAAATAGTCTATTTTTTTGGCCTCGATACGACTTTTCCCCCTTTAAGCTTTTAACAACTATAGGATGTTGTTATGGATGTTATTGGATATTTTTTGAGTGGGTGTTGTAGGCCTTGTGTTTTATGTAGGCAGTTGTGATCCTGGTGGGACCATGTGCAACGCCGAGTGGAGGAGATCAGCAGTAGTTGCCAAACCAAGGGATGCTAAGAATTCGATTCACGACTCATCCGACAACCGTCAGGTTTGTTTTAAAAAATAAAAGAATCTTTTTGAACATAATTTTGAATCTATTGTAGGAAGATCTCTTTATTGTAGGAAGATTTATACACCATGACGGACTAGGCCGAACTGAGCTCTCGTGTGCTCTCGCACCCGTCATTTATACGATTTTCGGTTGTTAACCGGCGGAAAAATTGACGATCGAGGGATACCTCGCCGTCGTCTCGCCGCTGTCTCGAAGAAGCGAATCGTGCGTGTTTTCTTCGAGGCGGTTTCCTACGATACGAGCCGGGCGTCTCTGTTCTTATATTTATTAACTTATATATTATCCTAAACTTATAATTATGCCTACAGCTCGGCCATTCTGACATTTGGCTGTCCCGGCCAACATACAGATTTTAATTATGAATGTATGGTCTCATTTGGTCCGGTGCTACTATACCAGTATATGGTCGTTGAGTTACTTGAAATCCGTCAATATCGGTGATTACATATCGATCGTTGTCCAAAACTTTTTTGATTACATATGGTCCTTTAAATTTAGGTAATAATTTTTTGTTTATTCCCGGTGTTGTTTCGATGTTTCGGATCTCTATATAATCACCGATATTATATTCGCGAGCTGGTTTTCTTCGTAAATTATATCTTTCGGTATTTTCTTGCTGAATTTTATCGATGCTCTTTTGAGCATTGTTTCGAAGCTGTTCAAGATCGTGTTCTAAATCGATTTTCTCATTGAGTGCTTCTTTTAGTGGATCATTAATTACTCTTCTCTGTTCAATTCCAAATAATAATTGTGACGGAGTTTCGTTGGTTGCTCGACAAATGGTATTATTAAGTGAATACTCGATTTGATCTAGCACTCTGTCCCATTTAGAAGGAGTCTCGCACAGCTTCGCTAACATAGGCGTTATGATTCTATTAAATCTCTCTACTTGTCCGTTGGCTCTTGGAGTATTTACTGCAATGAGGATATGTTCAATCATCTCGGTTTTTAAAAATTTTTTAAAATTATCGGATGTAAAGCAGGTGCCTCTGTCTGAAATAAGGCGTTTTGGTCTACTATAAGCGCGAAAATAATCGTGAAGATGCTTTATCGATTCTTCCGTAGTAGTTGATTTACAAGGGTAAATTCGAATAAATTTTGTAAAAGCATCTATAATAACAAATAAATGTCGGTATCCCTTTCCTGTTTTTTCCAACGGTCCCAAATGATCAATATGAACGGTTACAAAAGGTAATTTGTCCTTTGGGATATTATGCAGGAATCCTTCCGTTTTTCCGCTTTGTGGTGAAAATTCGATGCAGCGAAGGCAATTAGCAATGTGTTCTTTTACTTTTTCGCGCATATTAGGGAACCAATAAATCTTTAAAATATTGTTGATGACTTTATCGACGCCTACGTGTCCGATATTACCATGACAAGTTCTAATTATGTTCGTTTCCATTGTTTTTGGCACATAAAACAACAGTTTCTCATTTTTATTTTTCCTATAGACTAAACCCTCACGTAGTTCGTAATGCTTTATTTCTGTTTTTTCAAGTTTCCCGCGAATTTTTAAGATTTCTTCATCACGGTCTTGACAAATCGACAATGTTTGTTCGAATGTGTTTCCTTCAAGTACTAATATGCTATGGCAGCGGCTTAATGCATCTACGTGACTCATTCTTTTCCCCGGGCGGTGTATTATCTCGTAATTATAATTTTGTAGAAATAGAGCCCATCGTGATATTCGCGGATTTATATCTTTTTTGTTTAATGTAAGACGAAAACTATCACAATCAGTTATAATTTTAAAGTTCTGTCCTGCGAGATATACATGGAATCTTTTTAGTGCGTACACGACTGCGAGGCACTCCAGTTCAAAGCTATGGTATTTTGATTCAGTTGGAGTAGTCCGCTGACTCCAAAACGCAATCGGTCGCCACATATTATCGTTTTGTCTCTGTAATAAAATACCACCAAATCCGCTAGTGCTTGCATCGCAGTGCAATTCGGTTTCGGCGCGGGGTGAATAAATTGCCAACACGGGTTTACTCACTAAATGTCGTTTAAGTGTTTCAAACGCGTCATTTTCTGTTGCACCGTACTTAAATGTAACATTTTTCTTGATTAAATTATATAATGGTTTAGCTATTAAGGAAAAATTAGGAATAAATCTACGAAAATAGCTTGCTAGGCCGATAAATTGCTGCATCTCTTTTGCATTTCGCGGGGTCGGATAATTTAGTACAGTTTCGATATTCTCATCGCTTGGCCGAATGCCGTGCTGACTGACGCAATAGCCTAAGTATTTTATTTCAGTTTGCAGAAAATGACATTTATCAAGTCGAAATTGTAAATGATTTTTACCCGCTAATTCGAAAACTTTGGATAAGATTTCGAAATGCTCTTCTAAGGTTGTCGTTGCGACCAAAAAGTCGTCTAAGTAAAGCAGTATTTTATTATTTCTAACGAGCGGTGCAAATACTGTATGAATAAAACGCTGAAATACGCGAGGCGCGTTTGTCAAGCCGAAAGGCATCCTCAAGCACTCAAATTGCCCTAGGGGCGTTATAAACGCCGTAAATTTTATAGAGTCTTTGTGCATTTTGACGTGATGAAAGCCGTTTTGTAAATCGAGAATGGAAAAAAAAATTTTGCCTTGCAAGTTATCGATATTATCGTCAATTGATTCTGTTGGGAAATTATCGCGTATCGTTATTTTATTTAAGTCTCGAAAATCACAATCGAAGATTACCATCTTTCTTTTTTACGAGTACTATTGGACTCGCGTAGGGAGAATTACTGTGTCGAATGATTTCTTTCTCTAATGATTCGTCCAAAATTTTCCGTAAAGATTCTTTGTCCGCAAATGATAATCTACGTGAACGTGAAGTTATCGGTTGATCATGCTTTAGTACAATACTCATCTCGTAATCTGATCCACACTTTTCTTTGAAATTGAAATTTTGACAATAGTGTGTTTTGTAAATTTCGTGAATTCGTTCAATGTTTTCTTAACCGATCATTGGGTTAATTTGTAAATTATTACGTGTGTCGACGGAATCTTGTTTGGACTCAGTATATAATATTTGATTGATACTCGTTTCCTCGACATTTTCAACTTTAATCGTTTCACCGAATGTAATCCGCAATGACGGACAAGCCAGAAAATCTCGACCTAACAAAACTTTGTATGCTATAGCATCATCTGACACTGTATAAAATTTTAATTTCATGCGCGCACCAAGTACTTCTATCTCGCTATAAAAAATACCTTTAATTATTAGTCGTGAATCATTTATTCCGCAGAATTGATTATCTTTTCCGCTCGCGGGAAAACGCGTTTCGTTCAATATAACGCTATCTCGAATGAGGCTAATTGGCGAACCAGAATCAATCATCGCATCCACAATATAATTATTAATCTGATTATACTTATTGTCGGGAATAATTTTCGCTGTTATAAAGTACGGTTTCGGAAGTGTTACGGGTTGCACCACGTTCATTGTCGTATCCTGGGCTTCCGGTTGCTTCCGCGACGGGCAGGTCTTCGCCACATGTTCCGTTGATCCGCAGACGAAGCAGGTTCTCTTCGCAGGTGGTTGTTTGCATTGTGTAGCTACGTGGCCTGTTTCCCGGCATCGGTAACATTTTAATATTTTCCCTTTCGTAGATGATGGTTCCGGTTTCGCGCCGACGGACACCGTCGCTCCTTCCTTCCTTGGCTTAGCATCGTTGAATTTCTTATGTCCCAACGTAATATTCTCGAATGCTTCCAATAGATCTGCTCTCGTTCGATATTTCATGAGGCGTGCGTGGTTTTGTAATTGTATATCGTTTATACCTTCGATCAGATAATCGACAAGTTCGTCCTCTGCAATGGCACGCGGTTAGCGAGAATAACCTTTTCGTGATAATAATCGCAAAATGGTTCGTCCACTTTCCAAACACGGGCTTCAAATTTTTTCCGAAGTGATAACTTCGTTGGACGCAAATCGTACATCTGCATCATTTCTTTCAGCAGATTATCGATGCTTAACGTCAGATGTTCCGTTCTTGAATGAAACCATGTAAGCGCTCGTCCTCTCAATCGTGAGCTTAATAAAATCCTCGCCGAATTGTCGTTAAGCTGATAAGAATTTCTCAGCAGATCAAACTGTTGCTTCCATTTCCAAAATGTGTTGTCGGACGCGTCAAATTCAGGTAGCAGTTCCTTGATAGTCCGAATACTGCCAATCTCCGACGTAGCATTGCTCATCACTGTTGTCGTGCTATTTCGACCAGTCTCCTGATTACGACGTAGTAATTGTTGTTGTCCGTACGTGATAATCATATCCGTATATTCCATGGTAGTAATATAACTCATTTTTTAATAATTTTTTACGATAATATTTCGTGCGAAATATACACGTAGGAGACTGGGCAACTACTAATGTGGAGTAATAAATAAGTCGAAAATTGAATTTTGTTTTTTATTTGTTTCAAACGTTGGTGCCGCACGGGTTGTCTTTATGTATCGCGCGGCAATATTTCTTGGATATGAAAGATAAGCGCTCGGTAGCAATATGTCGCGCGACAGAGGTATATAATTAAAAAGTTTCTTGAATAAAATTAAATTGACATTGTAATCACTACTTATATAAATACGTACACATTACAAATTTTTCTCTTTCTAGTAGTAATATTTGTGTTTTGATCTAAACAGTTTTCGTCTTCATAATTATTTATCTGCTCATTTATTTCCCTGTGTGTTAAACTGTTTCTAAAATAAAAAGTGTAAGATTAATATTAAATATATAAATAACCACATTAGTTTTAAATAATGATAAATTGATATTTACCTATTCTCCTTAGGTATTGCAGTTGAAAGTAGACGTTTTCTTTTTAGTGTCATGATTAAAATCATTTTTAGAAAAATGATCACTACAAATACGAGCAGATAAATAATTGACAACTTTACTTTAAACCATTTTTGTTTAAAGTTTACATTTTTAGAAAAGCTAAAAAATATATTTTTAGTTAGTATTTTAAAGAAAATATTTTTGAAATATTTTAATTTGAACGTGTTCTTAATAATTTACATGCATAATATTTTTTATATATTTATTTTAAAAAATTTATCAGTGAAATGTACGATTTTCGTGTTTAGATTTGTTTTTTTCCCACAGACACATCACGCATTAACTATTTTAAGTATTGAAATATTAATGTTCACTGCTTGTAAAAACCATAAAAACACATCACACAATTTTTAATTATATACCCAGCGCACTGTCCCAGCGCACTTGTGCCAACGCTGCACAGTGGTCGATTTCTAAAAAAAGGTGAACTTTATTCATAACTAATTTATCATAATATATAAGGTAAATGAAAGATGATGTTTCTCTAATTTTTTAGCACACTATATTCATTTTTGAGATTGTTTTAGTCGTACCTCATATCTTAAAGATGCCATAGCCCTAAAGATGCTGTCGCATGACTCTACAAGCGTGCACTGGGGGCTGTGACTTACAAATAAACCTATCTTTGTGCGACTCGCCGATTTCATTGAAACTTTGCACACTTGTAGAGTAGGCAAAAATAATGGATACGTATTTTTTTTATCGGCAATGGTCAACATTAAGTTTCAATAAAATTGGCGAGTCACATAAAGATAGATTTACTTGTTTGTTAGATTGCGAAATTAACATATGCTAATTCCAATTATATTAAAAAAAGTTTTTAGAGATACTGAATTTATTTTTAAGATTATAAGACAAATTAAAAAATGTATATACATAAATATTTCACCGGAACTTTTTCACCCTTATAAAACTAGTTGGCATAATCTATCCATAAACTTCATCATCTGCTTCGCTCAAGTCTTCTTTTCTTTCGTCTTTTTCTTCTTGTTCTTCTATTTCAATGATATCTGTATCCTCCTCTCGATCTCGGTCTTCTGCATCGTCTTCCTCTATGAGTAGATTCCACATCTCCTGATCCTCTGATTTTTTGCTTTCTCGTGATTTCGGCAAGCTTGAACAGGCCATTGTACTCAGTAATGGATCTGAGCTGAGGAGAAGTCTTCGAAAAAGGTCATCGTTCGTATTTTCTCTCGAATTTTTCCGTGTGAAATACTCCCGAAAGAACCGGAATTCTTTATTTTTTGACTCAGCAGCCTCTTCACTAAGCTGCCCAATTGGTACTATGAAGTTCTCGATAACAGAAGCTCCGTGAATAAGTATTTTGTGCACTGTGGTAGGCATATAGTACCACTCGTATAGCTTAACGTATATTTTAGCCGTCTCGAGGCAGTACATATGGAACTTCTGTACATTAATTGGCCTTCCACTGCGCATCGCTTTCAAAATAACGTTAAAGCGCCTGATTAAGTTCTCGTCAATACCCGAAATCGTAGCCGACAATGTAGAATTCTTAAAAAAACGTCTGGCTGTATTGCCATCATTACTTGTACCGAAGCCAGGCTTCGGCATGTCAATAATGATACCCATTTTTTCACGAAATTCTTGTTGTAATTTCTTTTTTCTCTCATTAACGATGGGCTTCATTTCTTTCGGGACCCTCCATTTTTTCACATCAAGACGATACGCAATATGTAGCAAGCACTCAAAAAAATGAATGTTTGCATGCAACACTGACAACCCAAATCTAAATTGTGAGATCTGCTCAGGTCGATTACGTATAGACTGAATTTGGTTCATTTCCGTCGGAACAGCATTGCAGATATAACAACGCATTCCGGATGCTTCGCCTAAAGCGTTGCATATTTTTCCATCTACCATAGTTAATAGCATCGAATAATTGATTGGGCCAATTTTTGATGGGTATGGCTCTAACTTGTTAATTTGCTCCAGGATGTAAGCTTCTTCCTTTTTGGAAATTTCATTTGTCTCGTGCAACCACTGCACCCGTATCGGCCTACAAAAGCGGGTCGACGAAGGTCTCGGGTTTTTCCATATTACTGTATTCGAGGCATCCACGAGCTGCAGAGGTACCATCGATGTAATGAAAACGCTCTCATAAGAAATATTTTCAGATGTTTGTTGCTTGTACTGAGAATATCCACTACTCCCGTCAAAGCCCCATTTGCAGGTCAGTATGAGACCTTCTTTCACCTGTAATGGTGATCGCAGGTTGCTAATGATGCTGTCACAGGTTTTCGCCAATAAATCCTTCAATGGTACCTCGCATTTTTTCTCCGTAACAGTGATATTTGCCGGATACAAAGATTTTTTTGCATCCACAATGGAATCATATGCCGGATACAAATCATGGCCATGCTCTCGTGCATTACGTCGAAGTACCAGGTACTGTTTCTTTGTAAGATTCTCACTTATAATTAGTGAAAGTGCTTTCTGCGGCGACATGCGGATATTTGTCTTCGGCGATGTTTTCCGTTGTTTAACAATTTCCTTCACTCTGGCCGGTGTTATTGTTGTTGCCTCCGTTATCAACTTTGCAGCCGCCTCGTTACCCTCTGATCTGAAATTCATAGCTGCTGAAAATGCCAAAACGCTTGCTGAAGTTGACTCACGGATTTTTTTAGTTTTTCTCCGCTTCACTGTATCTGTGCATTTGTCGAATGATTTTTCTGGGTGACCGCGTGTTCCTAAGAGACGAAAATTTAAGAGGGATTTAAGAGAGTCATTTTAACCTAAACACATTAGTACAGATAAATACACATCGCACGAAATGTAATTTAATGTAATTTTTCACAAATAGAAAACAATATAGATCTAATTAAAATTAAATAGACTACTTACTTTTATTGGCTTCTGCCGAAATGGAGGTATTGGTTAAGCAACGAAAAACAATATCGGGGAACGTTAATTCCGTGCTCAACCAAGCCGCGTATTTTTCTTCGAACTTGTTTCAATCAGTTCATGCAGTTTTATTGACGTCTTTCTTTCTCCATTTTTGGAAGTAAGGCGAAAAAAAATTGTTTCTTACGTATGTTTTAAGCGCATCAGCTGCTTTTTTATCATCATTGATATTAAATAAGGTTTGCAAATGATCAAGAACGCGGTTCTTCTTAAGATCAGTAGCTTCGGCATTGTTTTTGCACTCAACTGTCATCATCAAATTGTGCAACATTTGTCGCGTCACTTTATAGTTTTCCATATTTCTATTTTAGTTGACGTAAATAGCGGTAACGACGAAAATCAACAAAAATGTCCGCTGCACGCACTTCCGGAGTGTCTCAACAACGAAGTGGCGGATAGTGGCGGATGAATAAACAATCGACGATAACTTTTAACCTTACTGAATACGGCCACATCGGTTTCATAAAATCTTCTGCTATCTTTCAAATCGCAGTACAGATTATAGAAGCTAAGATACCATGTAAAACGACTTTTTTCATCTGTCACGTATGAAATGAGACTAAGTGAGAGAAGGATGAATAATGCAGTTTTTGATTTACAAAATACCATTTTACAGCTTTATTATAATACATTGTATCAGTTTTCACCCAAAGTGATTTCCAAACTTAATATTCATTACTGTAAAATTATGTTCAAAGAAATAGTACATTTTTTTTCTTCATCTGCAACTTTAACTACTCACTGTAGTCTTACGCTTAATGTTATGATACTCATTAATATGTTTAAAGATGGTGGATATATAGGACATTATTATTATCAAGTTTCAGCTTATTACGTAAAAGTCAAAATTTTGAATAAAGTTCACCTTTTTTTAGAAATCGGCCACTGTGCGCTGGTGAGCAGGTAGAGCACAGTAAACTGAACAGTCCTGTACTATTTTGTTAAATTTGCAATAGTAAACAAAATATTTAACATTAAAGTTAGGCAAATAAGAGCGCGCCGAGATACAAGGAGACAAGCGCTCGAGCCGCCTGAGCTATAGCACGGCTTAATCAATATTGGCTGCCCAGCGTGTGGCGAGGGGAAGGTGTGTTTGCATGCTGCTGCCCATGCATCGCCGCTGCCGTCTCTCGCCGCGCATACCGGACCGTGCTATAGCTCGGGCGGCTCGAACGCTTGCCTCCTTGTATCTCGATACGCTCGAGGAGATGAGGAGAAGTACTCCCCACTTCTCTGGCATTGAAAAGAGAATGAAACTCATCTTACATCTTTTGTCTTTTTTTTTGTATGCATCGTATGTTTATACAATGGAAGCTCGATCTATGCTTACTGTGTCTTTGGTTAATTTACTCTCACTTTGTTGTCATCTTAGGATCAGATAGTTGATCACCAATCAAGAAAAAGCATGAATTGGTGCTTCTCTAATATTTAGGACTCTAGTGTCGTCTAGTGTTCTTTCTTTTTCTCTTTACCTTTCTCTATCGCGGAAAAATGACACCTTCTGTCTTTTTCTACTTAATCTTCTGGTCTACATTGAACATACTATTCTTACGTTTAGTTCGTCTAGATATATGATGACACCACAGCTGAGACCGTGTCGCATAGTTGTGGAGGAAATAGTGCACATACACTGTAAAAACAAGTGTGTTATTTTCACACATTTTAGGCGTGTTATTTGCTGTAGACACATTTTACACTTTTATCGTGTGTAAATTAAGAACACACTTGAAGTGTGTTGTTCCTACACATTTATGCGTTATTACTTTTACACGTTTTACGTGTATTCGTGTTGGATAATTTCTGCTAAAATTATAGGCAACTGTGTGTACGGCAACTGTAGTAGAAGTAACGACGACAATCGCTGTGTATAATACAGGTAGTCTAATTTTGGCAAAAATTATCCAACACGAATACGTATAAAACGTAAAAATAACACACATAAATGTTATATAGCCGATATCCATATAAATTTATAACGTATATATATAGATGGTACATTGAGATAAATCAAAAACTCAAATAAAAAACTCAAACTGCAACTTTTTATATTCTAAATATATATATGTATTAATGTATTATATAAAGTATATAATGTATTAGCTCTTGATACATATTTATACATATATTAATTAGATATATATTCACATATATGCATATATTCAATTACAGTATGGATATATGGAGACATTCCACATCAACCCGATCTGGTATCATGAGAATTGTTTTAAAAAAATTATTCTATTAGCAAATACAACTAAAAAAACTAAGTATTTCTTTATTAGGCTTGTAACAATAACGAAAAAAATTTACATTCTATAGGGAATATAGTGACATTATTTTACTTAAAATTATTTTATTTAAAATAAAATAGCTCATTCCACCATTTATCGAGTACATCAAGACTGAATTTTTTCGACTAAATAATAGTTCTTAAAATTGAAATTACTTTTATTATTAATATTTATCTTTGAAAGTTTAGAAAATTGTAGAGTTTATCGCAAATCACATATCATTTCTTATCTCATATAACTTGCGAAAATTGAAAAAAAATCGTTGAGTTATTAATTAAAGTGTCTGAGCCAATGCGCGCGTGAGAAAGTGGTAGATTGAACTGTTCGGCTTCTTCACTTCTTCGCTTCCTCGCTTGTCGGCAACATTGAAAAGCGTGAGGAGGAGTCACACGGCGAGTATCGGCGCGGGGTGAGGGATTCGCGATTCGCGACTCGATTGTAGCGCGTTCCTTGCCCCGCGCCGATACCCACTCGCCGCGTGACTCCTCACGCTGTTTAATGTTGCCGACATGTATAAGCGAAGAAGCCGAACAGCCCAACCTACCACTTTATTACGCGCACATTGGCTCAGACACTTTAATTAATAACTCAATAACTATTGCGAATATTGTATAATGGTATGTGACTTTCATCATCAGTATGAGCCAATCTAGCTATACACTTCGGCTGTGCTAAAACTTTTCAGACACCCTGTATATATATATATATACAGGTTGTAACACAGCGCTCGTATCAGGCGTTTTTTCTGAAAACTACGCATTTTAGAGAAAAATGTTGTAGACGAAAATTGTATGGTTTTGAGGGGAACATAAGATGGTGTCATTGGTTTGACCTTGGGTGGCATCGTTAAAGTCAGGTCAAGGACACTTTTAATTTCTTAAATGGAACTCCCTATAATTTATTGCATATTCTTGTAACTTATCTCGAGAGCTTCCCAAAACATTATAATAAAGTATCTTTTCATTAAGTATTTTCCAAGTTATAAGGATTGAAATAATTTCTTAATTTTACATAAACTATAAAATATCTCGTGAAATATTCACTTTTCGATGGCCCTACTTCAATACTTTTATGTACAGAATAATGAGAGCAATCAATTGGTGTAAAGAAAACACATAGTTGTTTCTAAGAAAAAATATGCAATTTGTAACTAACAATTGCATACTTTTTCTTAAAAACAACTATGTGTTTTCTTTACACCAATTGATCCCTCTGATTATTCTGTGCATAAAAGTAATGAGGTAAGGTCATCGAAAGGTGAATATTTTACGAGATATTTTATAGTTTATATGTTAGGTCTTTTTCTTTTATTTAACTACTGGGCGCCTCGCGGATTTACACGCACTTGCTTCCTCGCGCGGGGACTACGTCGTCTTTTGTCACCTAGCGTCTAGCGAGCCGATTTCATCACTCGTGCTCTCGTTGTCCTGGAGAGCAGTCGCAAGCAGACGAGCCGGTATATACCTTACATTAATCACTACGAGCTCATTTTTTTTGTATCACGGTGTGTGCGCGAATAAAGTGATAAGTAAACCAAAAGACTCAGTGTCTTGACCGCTTGTTCTTCTGTTGCTATTGTCCTGAAGGCAAAGTGCGGAAAGCATCTCAAGCTCGCAAAGGTCACGCTTGAAGATCTTATTCTCATTAAGATAAGCACAATTAAATTGAAGAGGGAAGTATCGCATGTAACGCACAATTCGAACGAGTGAGACACCTCACGTATAGCGAAGAATGTGTCAATGAATCACGCTCGACTCGACTTGTTTATGTGTGCGAGGGACACCGCGGTACACCGTGGCAACCTATTTACAACATGCTGTGTTGCCACTCCTCCTGTCTCACTTACAGTCAGGACTCAGGACTGTAGTAATGCCAGATTCATTGTCAGATCGCTGTCACATCACGCACACGAGGAAAACGCGTACGTGTGCGCTCAGCGATCGAATAAAAGAACGCAAAAATACATATTTTCCGTCTCCTTCTCTCCCTATAGCTGTGTGTTCAGCGCTCGAGACTCGAGAATCGTATATCTTACAAGGGAATACCAGACCTATCTAGGCCCCCTAGGCCTCACCGGTTTTGTCGAGCTTTAAATATGTTTTAGTGTTCACTTTTCACTACTTAACGGTAAAGTGGCATGACGCACTATTCGAGTATTATCGAGAAATTTGCATTCAAAGTTTTTAAAATTTTTTATGCGCCTTTTATAGCGAGTACGTAAGAGTAATCAGCAGATAACAAGCGTAGCCGAGTAGACGAGACAGCGTTAGAATGCTGTACATTGCCAGTTCGAATCCGGCTTGCTCTTTTCTTTTTTATTTTTTATTTTACATAATAATGTGCATTTTTAATATAAATGATAAGATAACATGAAATGTTGAATAAAATATTTTTTTTATTATCAAATAATTTGTGTTACATACTAATAATTTATGTTATATAAAAAACATTTGTTTTTAATAATTTGTTTTTAATAATTCACAATCAGTTGGATTTTTCTCTGTACTAGTGCTTGGCTCTTGCATTTTTACACAATTCTTTTCAAATGAATCATTGATCGTAAAAGACGCGTTGTAAGCGGCAACTGCTGTTAGACTGACAAAGGTATCCAACGGCTAAAGAAAAGCAAAAGATATCTGCCTACTCCCAGTTACCCTAGAAAGGAAGTACACGGTTTTCGCAGATAGACAATACAGTTGTGATATAATAAAGCCTCCATAAAACGGAGTCTTCATGAAAAAATGTGATTTTGGAGTTTTTTTATTAAAAGTATGAATCAATATTATATTTATTTAATTTCAGTAAACGCAACGTAACATTAATATCATAAAGTAATATAAATTATTAGTATGTAACACAAATTATTTAATGATAAAAAAATATTTTATTCAACATTTCAGTTATCTTATCATTTATATTAAAAATGCACATTATGTAAAATAATAAAAAAAAAAAGCAAGCCGGATTCGAACTGGCAATGTATAGCATTCTAGCGTGCTCTACTCGGCTACGCTTGTTATTTGTTGATTACTCTTATGCCCGAATCACACTAGGATTGGCGATTGCGTTTGCGTCTGCGTTTGCGTTTACGATTGTCTCTTGACCAATCAGATCACCAGCAGCTTCCTTCTGATTGGTCAAGAGACAATCGTAAACGCAAACGCAGACGCAAACGCAATCGCCAATCGCTAGTGTGATTCGGGCATTATGTACTCGGTATAGAAGGCGCATAAAAAATTTTAAAAACTTTGAATGCAAATTTCTCGATAATACTCGAATAGTGCGTCGTGCCACTTTACCGTTAAGTAGTGAAAAGTGAACACTAAAACATATTTAAAGCTCGACAAAATCGGTGAGGCCACTACCTGGTACTCTCCTTGTTAGCGGCTTGGCTCATGTAATAGATTTCGTTCATCCATTTCTACCCTAAACGCGAGACATTATTGTCACTTGATTATTTTACAATTGATTATTTTGATTACAATTGATTACAATTAAAAAGTGAAAATTACTTATTAAATTCAATTTTCTCTCTGTAAATAAAAAATATAAACTAATTACGTAAAAGATATAAACTAATTAAAAAATAAAAAAAGAGAGTAAATGAATAGAAAATCCACTCTTGGCCAATGTGTATGTTTTTTTCCCAAAAATCATCTGTTAAAAGTAAGTTAAGTAAAGAAAAAATTATCTTAAAATTCACTTAGGAATACGACATTTCAATGTCCCAAGTTTTTTCTGAATCACCCTGTATAATACATACATATGTGCGTGCGTGCATGCGTGCGTGCGTGCGTGCGTGCGTGCGTGCGTGCATGCGTGTTTATGACCATGCAATTTAATTATTTTGGAAATTTATACCAAAGTTGTATTTCTACCAAGTAGTAAATTCTGTCTTGTAACTTACTAAAACATAAAATTTAGGGATGAAATTGAATAAAAGAAAAAATATATATACAAAAACGTGTCGAAATCGCTTTCTTTAGAGATATATATCTCGGTCAGGATAATCGCTCGACAGCTATCGACAGACACAAGATAATAATTTAAAGTTTTAACAAAGTTAACAGACTAACATAGCGTTTATCTCACTTACAATTAGATCGATATTTCTGAATATGCAATTTCAACATGCATGCAATATGTAAAGTTATGTCACGTAATTGAAATTGTTGGTACCGTAAACCAGCGTAAGGGTATTTCCGGGATAAACGCCGAGCGAGAGCGGCACAACTGTCGCAGTTTTGTATCCCTCCGGTCGGACAATTAAGCGAATTACATGTAACAGCTGAACATTAACTCGTAATGTGACCCTTCATTTACTCGATCGTTAGTTACACCTACTACCCCTCAAGGGTCGTAGTACTTATCATCCCTCCGTCCCTTCGATCTCTTATACTAAAGTATGACGAAGTATGGATTTAGTTGAGAAATAGCCCTCTTCTCTGAATGAACTACGAATAATCCGTTGGCACGACTTAAGTATAATTAACGTGTGTTAGTGAATACTCAATTATTTACATTTTGATTAAAATTCAAGCTAAACTAATTCTCAAATATAAATTTATTTTACTGAACTAAACTAGATATGACTTTAACTTTCACAAGATATAATATATAAGCTTAGTTGATTTGTAAGGCATCTAAATTTTTTGTTACTAAAAAAACTTTACACATAGAAATGTCACAAAGGGCATAAACAGTATTAGCACTTAATGAACACACAGTGGGGTCATGTTATCGGCTATACCCTCCAAGTTTAAATTACTGCCGGCATTTGTGTTATTTCCATCCCTAGTAAATGTCTGTGAAGTTAGCATATCATTTATTAGAATCTCATAAATAAACGTCATATTTACTTGCATCCAGAATAGTTCTACAATTCTTGATAGGTTTGATCAATAGTTCTGTTGATTTACCATTAAAATCGCGATTTATAGGAATGAGATGCTAACTTCACATTCGACATACTAGCATCTCATCAAATTTCGAATATATGAGCATCGAACAGTTGTTTCCCGCATAGTTCTGCAATTTAGGTTTGAACAAGAGTTCTACTGATTTAAATTCAAAACCGAAATTTGAGCATATTTTCGAGTATAGAGGTGAGACGTCGATCGACTTACGAGAGTTCTGCTTATTCTAAAACAGTTCTCGTATAGTTCTGGTTATGTACATTGCCTTTCTAAAGAGTTCTAACAATTAAAACAATTAGAAATTTTTTAAAACTATTATTTTGTCCGAAAAACGCATATTTTCGAGTATCGAGGTGAGATGCCAGTTTTCGAAAGTTCTGCTTATTCTGAAACAGTTCTCGTGTTTTACAATAATTTTCAAATTGTCGCCATCATATTTGTAATTTTTTAAAATGTTCTTTTATTAAAATTAGTTAGAACGTAAGGTTTAAGAAGTGTGTAGCTATACACGTTTTATACGAGTCGTTCCTGATATGTCAATACGATAGTTCCGTTTATTTACGTTTAATGTCGCATATTACATTATCTTATTTTTACAAAAGTGACAAATAAAATAAAGTGTTGAACTCTTGAAGAATTGATGACTTCGAATACGCGAAAATATGCGTTTTTCGAGCAAAATAATAGTTTAAAAAAATTTCTAATTGTTTTAATTGTCAGAACTCTTTAGAAAAGCAATATACATGACCAGAACTATACGAGAACTGTTTTAAAATAAGCAGAACTCTCGAAAACTGACCGGCATCTCACCTCGATACTCGAAAATATGCGTTTTTCGGGCAAAATAATAGTTTAAAAAAATTTCTAATTGTGTTTTAATTGTTAGAACTCTTTAGAAAGGTAATGTACATGACCAGAACTATACGAGAACTGTTTTAGAATAAGTAAGTCGATCGACGTCTCACCTCTATACTCGAAAATGTACTCAAATTTCGATTTTGAATTTAAATCAGTAGAACTCTTGTTCAAACCTATTTAAATTGCAGAACTATGCGGGAAACAACTGTTCGATACTCATATATTCGAAATTTGATGAGATGCTAGTATGTTGAATGTGAAGTTGGCATCTCATTCCTATAAATCGCGATTTTAACGGTAAATCAACAGAACTATTGATCAAACCTATCAAGAACTGTAGAACTATTCTGGATGCAAGTAAATATGACGTTTATTTATGAGATTCTAATAAATGATATGCTAACTTCACAGACATCCCTAGCCGGCAAAGAATAACTACCGAAGATATCGGCTCTGCATCAACTCGACTGAAAGTAGATAAAGAAGTAAAACAAAGTGCTGTGAAAATGGTATACTTTATATACTATATATTGTTGCGCCCGCGTCCGGTCACCCGGTACGCAATGAAGATGCGTACCGGAGGATGTTTCCTGTTCCCTGGCGACACCTGTTTACGCGTTGCCAGGCGCGTGGTTGTTGACGGCCTGTCTTACGGAGTTGACGCTTGTATTATTCCTTTGGCATTAAACCGTTTATTAATTAATTACCAGAGTGGTTATTCCGCCTCGGCGGGGAGTGCTGTGAGCGCGAGTGAGCGTGTGCCGGTGTTGTTACTTTTCGGCGCGGAGGCGCAACAATATATTGCTATTATTTGAGAATTATTTATTTATGTTGCACTTTAATTATTTTTATATTATTTGACATTATACACGATAGTAAATTGAGAAACAAATAAAAAAAAAACATATATTATTTAAGAACATTCATTAATTTGAGACAAAAGATTTGAGCAAAGATATATTATTACAAACATTTAGCTGGGCAAAAGTTTAAATATGTTGAATTCTTGATTCTTAAATAAATTTTATACTCAGTGTAAAATAATTTTGCAAATATTTCTGCTCTTAAACATCGTCTGATGGGATTGCAAAGAAAATTTCTCTCGATGTGTGAAGAGCATCTTCATATGAAACAGATAGTGAAATACGTTGGATGAAACGAATGGAGAGCCGTTTCTACTGGCAAAGAAAATGATCGTACGGTATAGTTATATCTCACCAATGACTTAAAAATTTGGTGTCCTTCACTAGAGGCGCTGCCTGAGAAAGCGTCTCTCTTAGTATACTTATTATTGCGATAAATATTATCAC
Source organism: Crematogaster levior (assembly GCA_901521435.1). Classification (NCBI taxonomy): domain Eukaryota; kingdom Metazoa; phylum Arthropoda; class Insecta; order Hymenoptera; family Formicidae; genus Crematogaster; species Crematogaster levior. Next base: position 20,555 of record CABEGB010001438.1, on the reverse strand, counting down.
ATGCCTCGATGGTCGAATTGGTATGACACCCGCACGGAATGGGGGAGTTCCAGGTTCGAATCCTGGCTGAGGTAATATTTTTCGCAATAAATTCTTCATCTTATAAGTTTAGATCTATTTACCCCTAAATGGAAATCGAATTTAGATTTCAAAAAATTGGTGAATCACTGCGATGAAAGTCTGACAAACCAAGTCGGCTCGCAGCTCACCAATTATATGCCAGTTTGATGTCGACTAGTCTCCTTTCATTTAAAAAATATACAAAGTTCATACAGAAATGCTACAAGATCTAAAATAAATGATATATTTCTTTAGTTAAATTATTAAATACATATCAGTCCTATTTCACTTTTTATTCTAATTATAATATTACCATTTATATACAAATAAGCTGCTATTAAGCGTATATCTCGTGGTCAGTTAGAAAAAAGCTTGCCACTGAAACGCGTGGCAAACGAGTAAGTAATTAAGTGGATCTAGGTGTTTCCGCGGAAAGGATGTAAAATTAATGGGAGTCGGTAACGATAGATATTCTCTGAGGCAGATTTCTTGGCCATATGTTGGATCGTCGAATCACGCAAAAGGCATCCACGATTGGTAAACAAGCGAGGGTAGTTAAACTGATGACTGTAGGCCTGCAGGGATATTTAAGAGGGTTGTTTACGGTTACTTTCTCTCTACGGTCAATAAGGTCCAATCACCCCAGAAGACCAAACGATGTCTTTCCATTCAATCCTTCTTATTCGCTGATGATGTGACCATTGACCATTTCTATTTCGTATTTGCTGAAAAATAAAAATGTGTTTTTATATAACTTCCTCTTATACAATACATTCACCAAATGATATTTCTCCGATATATTGGAATAAGTTCCGTTATTATGCAAAATTTCTGGACAAATCGGAAAAAAGTTTCAGTTTTACATTGATATTCTTGCAATCTTTTTCTTTTAAGAAATTTGCATTGTGAAACATAGTTTTTTATAATTATATTTAAACATGAATATATATAAGGTGTACCAAAAAAACTGGATGTTTTTCAGTGAACGAAAACTGTTTGCAAAAATATTGAGGCTATACTGGTTTTTAAATGGGAAGCACTTATAGTTGACAAAAGTTCTCGCGTTCAGACATAGCACAAGTGTCCTCGTATATTGACTCGGTTTTTAAATATAATAATAAATATATTGATATAATTCTGCGATAAGGAAATTACTCTTTGTCTTATTTATATTTGTGATTGTTCAATTTTCAATTACTATACATAAAGATCAATGCCAACGTTACGAAATATCAATCGATACGTTGATAGATCGTATCAACAAGTTTTCAGATAAAGTGTGTCATAAGATAGTACGCGTCTTTTCTTGTATGATAAGCATGTTCAAACAAAAATCGATAGTTTTTTTATATATTTTTATGATGAATTAAAAAGCAGTAAATACTATAATGATAATGTCGAGAATTTTCCTACATCAATAATTTTATAAAACAGATTAAATATGTAAAATTGTGAAAATGGTGAAAAAATTTCAGAAATGTCAAATATATATGTATATAAAATTGTTTTTATTAAAGTATTAATTGCTAAGTATAATATACATAATAGTATAATATAATTTTATATATAATAACATACATAATAATAATTTTCACAATTATATTCTTTGTATGTGTAACACGTGTAACAATTATATTCTTTGTAAGTTTACGGTAGGAGTAAAATAAATATGATTCGCGATAATATATCCGCGGATACATCTACTGTGAAAAAAACAAAGGGAGTGAATAGAGGGAGGTGGTAGACAGACTCGAGGATGATGTGAAGAGCATTTGCATGTGCCGATTGGCCACGTGGAAGTTCTGCTCGCTCCACTGCGTTTTCCTTTTAGCTGAATCTTTCACGTGATTTTTTTCACACATGCATACACACGTCAAGATATTCTCAGCTACATAAATTCAATATGTATCTTTCTTTTAATATTACATTAGATTTATAATAGACTTTAGATTTTTAAAAAGTAAAATATTTTGCGTAATATTTTTAAACACTGAGTGATATAATCTGATTATAATTTTTAATAAAAAATTTTGTCTCGTTTATATTAGCGCGAATAATAGTAAATCGACATAAACATTACTTAAGACTTAACAAATATAGATTAAAAGTTGTTCAGATAGTACTGAGGGTGTTGTTACGAAAATATGACAAAGAGAAGAGACGAAATAAACGAAGGATGAGGGTAGGTGCGTTGAACTTGGCGTGGAAACGGGTCGGTTTTCGAGATTGGCGGTAGAGCACCCTACACACGTACCGATGTAATTGTGTTTGTATTTTAATGAGGGGACTATGCTAATCCCTCTTGCGGCCGTTTCAACCCTCCTCTCCGGCGACGAAGGAAAGCCCGTTTTTCCATTTTGTGGCTGCCACGAACAACTCACGGCGCTGAACCGAGGCTGAACCGCGGGGTTTCTCTACGCTGTTTGAGGCTGATGAATAAATTCGCACTTCCCTTGTGTATTTGCAAATTTTAAAGAGGACGGGCGGGCCTTACAACGCCCGATTTTTTAAATATCGTTTCGCTGCCGCATGCACAGGGGAGAGTTACGCGAAAGAATTAGAAAATAAACAGTAGGTAGGATATTTGTTGATTCCTAGTTACTTCTTTAAAAATACGATATATAAAAAATTTTTGTGAGAGATAAAAATGGCCTGCTTTGTGAATTTGATTTAATTAAATTAAATATTAGTACCTTGAATAAGTTCTCGCTGTTTTTTCGTGAAAATTAATGCTTTATTTTTAAAAAAGTCGTAAAAGACTGTCACTGAAAGTATTGTCCATCGCTAGCCACTACTTTTTCCCATCTTTCTGGCAGCATTTGAATTCCACGTCAGAAAAACGTCTTTTGAGGCTATCCAAGAGTCGACCTATTTTTTAGCATCTTCATAAGAATGAAAGTGCTGGTCAGCCAGGCCATGTGCCATCGATCGGAACAAGTGATAATAGAAGATAAAGAAGGAGCCATGTCTGGTGAATACGACGGGTGGGGTAGGACTTCCCATTTAAGCGTCTCCAAGTAGGTTTTCACCGGTTTTGCAACATGTGGCCGAGCATTGTCATGTTGCAAAATCACAGGCGAGCGCGCGAGTAGTGGTGTTGTCTCCACTAGCTTCACCGACAAGCGGCTTGTCATATATAGCGCGCCGCGGATTCGTACTACTTCCACCCTCTGTATCTCCGCGGTGCATGATCGGACAGAGGTGTCTTATCTCATTCCTATCTCCACCTCATTCCCTACCTACTCTATCAGTATTGGCCTTTGATTTTGTTACACCCTGTATATATAAACATATAAACTTTGGCTTTGTGTAATGTATAAAAAAAATTATCTAATTTATAATTAATAATAATTATATTTAATAAATAAAAAATCTATTGCACTAAAATTGCACATAAAACAATAAATATTAAAAGAAAAGTATATTAAGAACTATCAGATGAATTGCTTGATTTTCCATACAAATTTTGCGGATTATGTAATTTTAAATGCTCGGAATCAATTTCAAAATTTGTACAATTAATGCCTTCAGCCTGGAAGCTCGATCGTATTACACAAATCGCGGAAAGAGTTTCATTTGATAATTGATTTCTTTTTTTGCACTTAATATCGCTAACCATTGAAAAAATGCGTTCCGCTTCGGCATTAGAATGGGGAAAAGAAAAAACTGCTTCAACTAATGACTCTAAATTTGGAAACATTTTTTCCCCATTAAAGTTTTTAAATTCTAAAATTTTTTTCCACATAATATCAATTTTTAAAGAAGTTAACTCTTTTTTTTCTTCATTATTAAAAACGGATGGTAAAATTCTCCACTCATAAGCTAATTGAGTGATATCAATATTTCCTATACGCGTTGCAATTAAAGTTAAATCTTTAAATATGACTCTAGCTTCATTATAAAGAGCAATTTGAGGCTTTAAAAACATTAATTGTTGAAAAAAAGTATCATTGTACGGCAAACGTTTTAACATCTCGCGAACTGCAGTTAAATAAAATTGTAAACAATTTAATTTAATTTCCCGCGCGCATTCTACAGATAATGTTTGTAGAAGATATTTACATTCTGGTCCAACGTATACGTTATTTATATCTACAATATTCCTTTCATCTTCTAAATTTAAATCAATTATATGATCTAAAGCTTCTGAAATAACAAAATTTTGTGCTATTTCGCGAATTAATCGTTGGCTGTTTTCAAATAATGTATGAATTAAAATATCACGAGATTGGAAAAAAGCATTAAAATTATTAAAACAATTTAAGGAATATTTTAAAAAGAAAAAATATGCTTTAATTACATTATCATTTAGCTGACTTAATAAAACTTCCGCAGATTTTAATTTATCTTCTACTACAGCCAAAAGAAAATAATTTTTTAAAATTTCCCAATTATCTAATAATCGTACAACGCATTTATGTAATACCACCGAGTATTTGACAACTTTAAAATCTTATTTCTTTCCACATTGAAGAAATCTTGAAATTCACCCAAAACTGCACATCTCTTTGCACTACCTGAGATATAAGAACTAACTCCTCGAATTAAATTTTCGCACGATTCTGGAAGTTTTTCGCAAGCTTTACTTGCTACAAGCGCGGATGAATGGCAAATACAATTTAACGTAACAAGACCCGGTGATTCTAATTTTAATCGTGACATGAAAGAATTATTGCATCCAATCATTACAGATGCATTATCACTTGCCATTCCGATTATATTTTTTAAAGAAATTTCTTTTTTTTCAAATGTACTTTTAAAAGTTTCAAAAAGTTTGTTCGCGGAACAATCTGTTGCGTCTACAGATAATAAATCTAACAATTGTGTAACTACTTTTTTAGTTACAGGCGAAACATATTTAACAAGAATACACAGAAGTTTCTTATCCGAAATATCTGTGCTTTTATCTATAGTATAGAAAATCTACAATTTTGTATATTTTTAATAATTTTTTCAACTTCGCGTTTTACAAGAACTTGTGTTACTACTTTTGAACATTTATCTCGTGCTAATGAAAAATCTGACACAATTTCAGGGTTCATACAGATATCTTTTATTAGTAGAATTAAATGATCTGCGGAATAAAAAACAATGTTGTGCTTTGCAAAAAATGCTGCTAATTTTATTTCGGCGCGTTTGACTTTATCTTTATGTGAAAGAGTTACTGTACTATTAGCAGCATCTGATAAATCAATATCTAATTTTTTTGAATCTATTTGTTTTCTATGTTGGACCGTTTGTGAATGTTCAATTAAATTAGATTTGCAACATCTGATAGTTTTATTGCATGCAATACACAAAGCTTTCTCCTCAGTAGGATGTCGAGTTAACCATTCTCGGAAATTATTGTCATCTAGCCAAGATGACTGAAATTTCCTAACTCTTGCTTTTTTAATTCTTGCTTCCATTATTATTGTAATAAATAAAAGCTTTACCTTTATTTATGTCTTCTTAACCTCTTCCTGTCAAACGTCCCGCGCAAACGTCCTGGACACAACATGTAACGGCACTGTGATACAATTCTGTAACTCGTTATGCAGTGTCGTTATTGTTACGTTGTCGTTCCGCTTTTTTATACCGTAGAAAAGCTGCGCAACGACAACGTAATGATAACGACACTGCATAACAAATTACAGAATAGGCCTGCTGCACCGCCATCGCCGCACAAGCGCAAAGCCACATTTACGTCACGCAGCCGGTCCCTAATCGGAACACTGGTATTGTGGTTGCGCTGGCTTGCAGGCGGACTTACTTACTAAACGCAGATTTAATACAAGACGCAGACTTAACCCTTTGCACTCCTATGTCAAGTGTGACTCGACATCAGTTTTTATCTCAGGAGCTTCTTTGTCGAGTCTCACTCGACATTTTTTAAAGTCCAAACCAATAGATGTTGCGCACACGTTATCGACGCAAGATCCTTACATTTGAACTTCCTCCAGTTAATTTTAATGGCCGCTTTGTCTTACTCGAGAGAACTTACTCAATTAGTGCAATATTATATTATATTATTAGTACAATATTATAGCAATATTTCTTTTGGGGATTAGAAATCTCCTTAGTGAATGCATATATCTTATACAAAGAAAAAACTAAAAACGAAGGAAAGAAACCTATAGCCCATAGAAGATTCCGAGAAATGATTTTGTTGATGCTTACTCGCGATTCTCGTGTTCCAAATATAAAATTCGGAAGGCCTGGAACAAGTGATAAACAAGACCGTTTAGATGGAAAGTCTCATTTTATTTTCGTATCCCGAAGGAAAACACAAGGATTGTGTAGTTTGCTCAAATAGACAAATACCTGGAGAAAGAAGAGAAACCAATTTTTTTTGTGAAACGTGCGAAAGAAAACCAGGATTGCACCCTGGAAATTGTTGAAGTTGTTTTTTTTGTTTGAATTTGTTTTTGTTTTTTTTTCCCTTTGAATTTGTTTCTTCCTTTATTTATTTAAATTGCCCTATTTTTTAGTTGAAATAAATTTCAAATAAAATACTTAAAAGCGTTGGGAACTGCTGGTAACAAAATTGAAATATAATTCGGAGTGCAAAGGGTTAATACTAGGTGCAGACTTAATAGACGCGGATGCAGACTAGACGCGGACGCAGACTTACAAGCTAACCGTGACTCTAACAAGTAACCCTACCCAACGGGGGTCCCTCGCGGATTTCTATGAGCTCTTGATATTTTGTTTTAGGATCGAAAACAAGTAAAACTAACTGGTTTTTATGTGCCGAGACGCCACTTCAAGGGGGGAAATCGCCCCTTGAAAAAAATACGTTTTTTTCTTTCAACGAGAATATCGTCGAAACTATAAGAGATAGAAAAGAGTTTCTTGAACAAAAATTAGATGGGATAACGAGTACTTAAAAACTGTGTAATTTACAAATGTAATTTTTGTAAATTACGTAAGTTACATAGGTATCTAATGTAAAAAACGCAAGAAATATATTATTTTGATGCATAAGATGATTTATTTGCATAAAATCACTATTGGAGGTGAGGTAACATACATGTAATTTGTGTAAAAAAATCACAAAAAACCTCGACATTCTCATCTCTGGGTAATACTTTTTATTGAATATCCTTATAACTATGGAAGAAAGGAAAAGTTTAAAACAGACCCGTGTGTTTCGAACGCGCGAATCTAGCTCGTCGGTTATCCGGGGTTCGATGGGTCGGGTGCAAATGATTCGAGTCGAGACTTTGAAAATAACAGAATAGAATTTATTGCAAAAGTAATTAAGGTATAACAATAATATAATTAATAGTGTGAAATAGAGTGGTACGGTACGTCCGTGTCGCGGAGCGGGCTTATCGGATTCGGCGCGAGCGGTAATCGTGTTGGTGTTGGAGCGCGCGATAGCGGGATCGGCGGAGAACAAGCCTGGTCACGCGGTAAGCGCGTGATGCGGCGGGACGTAGACGCGCCGCGAATTATCGTATCGATGGCGTGTGCCGTGGTAGCGTAACCCGACGCGGCGCGCGGGATACGATATAGCCGTACGAATGGCCGATACAAAACCCACGTCGGCGTTATCTCGTGATTTCGCGTACTTTCCCCAAAAGTGATTCGGACAGGCTTGGGTGGTATGTGCCGGGGTGTGCGTGTGGGGTCGAGAACACTCGACGGAGGTAGAGAACGCTCTACCCCGCGCCCTTTCACTTGAGGAACTTCCTGGTGATCCTAATCGGTTGAGAACGCTCGACGGAGACAGAGAACTCTCTACCCCTCGCGATTATGACCAGGACGGTGTGGTCTAGGAGGTGACTACCGAGAACGCTCGGTGGAAACCGAGAACACTCGACTCCCTTGTTCTTTGTCACTTCTAGGAAACGGTTCGGGATGGCTTCTTTAGCGTCGGCTGACTGCTTCGGCTGCGGAATCCGGAATCGGTGTCCTGGGAAATCCGAGTGCCTTTTTATATCGGAAAAGCGCTTGGATTTCGGGAGAGGGAATCATCCCCCGTAAGCGGGACGTGAGCGCCGGGTCGTTGGTGGGGATTGGTCCCGACGTCACGCTTGCGTTCGGTGGCGGTCGGGTCCTTTCGGAAACGCTCGTGAACGCGAGGCCGTTAGCCTCAAGCGTTTGTGCGATTGTTTAAAATAATGTGGGGCGCACCGCGCCCCGTTTGCCGTATTGACGGTTGTTCGTGTCCGGCGTGACGATGCTCTTTTACGGGGTGCATCGTTACAAGTTTCTTGAACGAAAATTGTATTATGAAAAGAGTGTTTAGCAACTACATAATTTACAAGTATAATTTATGTAAATTACTCAAATTACATAAGTACATAATGTAAAAAATGTAGGAAATTAACTTTCTGATGCATATGATTTAATCTCATAAATTACGACGACAAGTTACGTAGTTTACTTGTAAGTTATGCAAGAAATAAACGACAACCCTGAATATTCTCATCTCTGAAGGCACTTTTATGTGTTTTCTTTTTTTTTTCAATTGTTTTTTCTTTGTCATGTTTGTTAGGTGTCACTCTTATTCTTTTGTTCTGAAATTTCCGAAAAATCGGAAAAGGAATTGAATTTTCAAAATCATTTCACTCGGTTTCATGACTTGAGTCACTATGGAAAGTCATGAGATTTTGTCTCACTTTTGGGCTGCTTTTTTAAGTGAGTCCCCTTGCCTCTCACTTTGGGGTGCTTTTTTAAAGTGAGTCCCCTTGCCTTACAAGTAAACTACGTAACTATACCGTATGATTATTTTCTTTGCCAGTAGAAATTAAAACTCAAATGAAAGGGGACTAGTTGACGTCAAACTGGCATATAATTGGTGAGCTGCGAGCCGACTTGGTTTGTCAGACTTTCACCGCAGTGATTCACCAATTTTTTGAAATCTAAATTCGATTTCCATTTAGGGGTAAATAGATCTAAACTTATAAGATGAAGAATTTATTGCGAAAAATATTACCTCAGTTCCAGGTTCGAATCCTGGCTGAGGTAATATTTTTCGCAATAAATTCTTCATCTTATAAGTTTAGATCTATTTACCCCTAAATGGAAATCGAATTTAGATTTCAAAAAATTGGTGAATCACTGCGGTGAAAGTCTGACAAACCAAGTCGGCTCGCAGCTCACCAATTATATGCCAGTTTGACGTCAACTAGTCCCCTTTCATTTGAGTTTTAATTTCTACTGGCAAAGAAAATAATCATACGGTATAGTTACGTAGTTTACTTGTAAGGCAAGGGGACTCACTTTAAAAAAGCACCCCAAAGTGAGAGGCAAGGGGACTCACTTAAAAAAGCAGCCCAAAAGTGAGACAAAATCTCATGACTTTCCATAGTGACTCAAGTCATGAAACCGAGTGAAATGATTTTGAAAATTCAATTCCTTTTCCGATTTTTCGGAAATTTCAGAACAAAAGAATAAGAGTGACACCTAACAAACATGACAGAGAAAAAACAATTGAAAAAAAAAGAAAACACATAAAAGTGCCTTCAGAGATGAGAATATTCAGGGTTGTCGTTTATTTCTTACATAACTTACAAGTAAACTACGTAACTTGTCATCGTAATTTATGAGATTAAATCATATGCATCAGAAAGTTAATTTCCTACATTTTTTACATTATGTACTTATGTAATTTGAGTAATTTACATAAATTATACTTGTAAATTATGTAGTTGCTAAACACTCTTTTCATAATACAATTTTCGTTCAAGAAACTTTTCCTTTCTTCCATAGTTATGAGGATATTCAATAAAAAGTATTACCCAGAGATGAGAATGTCGAGGTTTTTCGTGATTTTTTTACACAAATTACATGTATGTTACCTCACCTCCAATAGTATTTTATGCAAATAAATCATCTTATGCATCAAAATAATATATTTCTTGCGTTTTTTACATTAGATACCTATGTAACTTACGTAATTTACAAAAATTACATTTGTAAATTACACAGTTTTTAAGTACTCGTTATCCCATCTAATTTTTGTTCAAGAAACTCTTTTCTATCTCTTATAGTTTCGACGATATTCTCGTTGAAAGAAAAAAACGTATTTTTTTCAAGGGGCGATTTCCCCCCTTGAAGTGGCGTCTCGGCACATAAAAACCAGTTAGTTTTACTTGTTTTCGATCCTAAAACAAAATATCAAGAGCTCATAGAAATCCGCGAGGGACCGTTGGGTAGGGTTACTTGTAAGAACTTCGCGATGCGGTGCGTACCCGCAACCCGGACGACTTCGCGGCACGGCTAGTACTCGCGACGGATGATCGGCGTGGTGCTCGGTAGCACCCGGTTTGGGAACAGGTCAGGTATTAGATTCCCTCGGTAGCGCCCGAGGGGGAAACTTGCACTCCAGTAGCACCCGGATGCGAACGGTAGTTCCCGTCCGCTGTGAGAAGAGTCGGTAGTTCCCGACTCGGGCAGGATATGACAAGGTTAATGTCTTCGGTAGCTCCCGAAGAGGGAAGCCTACGCATCGGTAGCTCCCGGCTGTGAACGGTAGCGCGAGTTCACTGCGTAGTAGGAAGCGGTCGGTAACGCCCGACCGCGAGGACTGGTCCCGACTCGACGCGGCGACCGCCTTTTATACCCGGTCGATAGGTGCTGGGTAGTGGCGGAGGAAGTCGCGCGTCGGGGTCGGCAAGTGCGGTGCGGGCCGGGGACAGCTTTGTCGGCGTATTGTGGCGCCAAAGCGCACGTTTCGGGCGGCTGATCGGTTCGTGACTAGGAGGGGAAAGGCGTATCGTCACGCATGTTTCGGGTGGCTGATCGGCCCGTGACAAGACGTATCGTCACAAATGAAAATTATTTTTGAGATACAAACTTGTTTTTACAGATCATGAAAATTAAAAGTTAATTAAGCTAACACGATTCATACCTTCGTCAGAACTTCTGTTACATTTATTCTAACACCTTTTTCTGATCTACTGCCATAATTTCAGCAATCGATAGAATCCACGCGCGCTTATGTATGTACGTTCATTTTCACCCTTGGACAGTCAGTTCCCTTTGTTAGAGGGTCGTTAAGTCTTTAAAGAGAATTTATCGAGTTTAAGTTCAAATACCATTCGTATTTTATTTTATTTTATAAATTACAATTAAATATTTTTAGAATTTTTAAATTCTATGTAATACATAATTAATAAACATAAAAAATGTACAAAAATTTAAATATAATGTAATAAATATAATATAATTTACTCACATATATTAAAAAATAATATTTTAGGATTGTGAAGAAATATATCGTTTTACATTTTATCAGACTATAGTTTCAAATGTTTCTTTCCATTAGAAATATATTTTACATACTGTTAAAAATAAATCAAATTACGTTCGTTGAAGAGATCTTCAAATTTTTGTTCTTATATTTCATATTTTGCACTGCAAACAATATACCAAATAACTCAACTATACTATGTGTAAATTTGTTTAAGAAATCGCATAAAATTATTTTTGTTATTTGACGGTATGCGTAAATCTTTATTCTTGTTTATGTTTGGACATGGCCTCGCTTGGATGTGGAGCAGAAGACAACAAAACGTAGAAGCAGAGTCCATCACAAGCTATAGCGGAATAGCTATTGCACAAGAACTTTTTTCCGAGGGAGTGAGCTTGGGAAAATACAAAACTTCCCGGTACACAGAAGTTAGACCATTAGGGGTCAATCTAATCAAGTTCTTACAGATCACTAGCTGGCCAATCGAAAGTTATTTCCTCATATCGAATTCAAATTGCTTCATCAATTTCCAACAACATTAGCCCAAGAATAACAGCGTTCTACGTGATATTACATTATTTCAGTAATTTTACCAACAAAATTACTGAAATGTCGATTGTACATTTTCTTGTGCCCACTGATCTTTCAATAAAATTGAACTAAATTATTTTTACTGAAACTATAATTAATTTTCTTTCACTATTATTTAAACATTTATTAACATTATTTAGATTAATTAAATTTTAAATAATTATTTTTATCAAATTACATTAAGCAAATAAATAACAAATCATGAAATAAGTAATAAAAACTTCTAAAAATAGAATAAGAATAGAATAAACGCGCCCGCCATACGTACGACAAAGCCCGTAACATCGCGCCGCGCCGAAACACGCACCCGCCGCGTGCATCCGTCGTGCGTACCGATCCGTATTACGCTACCGCGCGAGCCACGGAATATCGAGCGCTACAGCGCGCGCCCGCGTATGGTATATCCGCTCATCACAGAACTTGTATATATGTATATAGCTTTAGTGTAATAAATTAAGGTGTTTTGTCAAATCCGTTTCGCATTTCACTCAGACCCATCGAACCCCGGAATCCGACGAGCTACGCCCGAGCGTTCGAGTATACGGGTTGTTTTACAACAATAGATACACAACAATACAAACAAAGATGCTGTTTAATTCTGTGCTATTTAGTTAGTAGAATTCTGCGTTGTATACATCGATTACCAAATATAGAGACTTTTTCAAATCGAGGCTAATAAGCATCTAATAATAGCAACAATATATATAATCTATCACGCAAGTGAAGCTATCTTAAGAAATAATTGCTTATATAAGAAGCCAACTCCCGGATATTCTTGATGGTAAATTGTAGATCAATTGATTACTGAAAAATTATATTAAATGATACAATGCAATTTAATAAATAAAATTTGTAATAACAATTTAAAATGTATGTACGTATAATTTTTATGCGATTTATTTATTATTATTATTTGTCTGCGCGTTATTTATTATTATTTATTATTCATTACCCCCCGAACGGGTTTCCACCTTGTCGAAGGCCTGTCGCGGACGTCGTTCGGTCTCGGGGCTCCGGGAAAGTTTGACAGGCAGGTGGAGGGGCTTAAGGTCGCGGGCGGGGACACCCGCTCAGGGGTAAAACCGTCCGCGGCCGACTAAGAGAAACCTCCCAAGCCAAGGTGTTAGATACCGTGCCGAGGGCTGCGTGGCGCAAGAGGAGTTGCGTCTCTCATGGTTCCTCCTGGATACCGGGCGTCCTCCAGGAGTAACGAGCCAAGTCCCGAGCAATCGCGGCTCTGCCCGGGTGACATTGCAATACCGTGGTACTCGTGGGAACAAAATGGAGTCAAACGAAAACTTAAATAAAGTCTTCCAGGAACAAAGTCTTCCAGGCGTGACTAACCTAGGTAGCGAAACATTTAACGCGGAAGCGAGTTCTTTGGAAGCCCACCCAAAAACCCGCACTCAATACAGTGGCGCTGCTAGACGGCGTTTCAAAAAGCAGAAGCAAAGAGAGGAATTGATAGGAGCAGATAATGCACAGTCAACCGGAGCTAAGAAAAAGGGAGTGCCACCTCCGATTGGGGCGGTCAAGCGCGCCAGACCGGAGCAAAGCACTCTCAGTCCGTCGGATCACCAGGGCAAGAAGTCCAAAATCGTAGACCAAGGGTCTTATGCCGTAAGTCTCAACAAGAATTCTGTGTGCTTCAGCTGCAGATTTTTTTTGAATAAAGTAGTGCAGTAAAATTCTCCGCAAATATTCTTTTTTTGGCACGAAACTCGACATGTTTAACACTGAAAAAAAAAGTTGTTTACACTTCGGCGCAATGACATACACTGAATTTCAAACTTGCTTATAGTACTTCCCTATAGATGCATTACCATCTGTTGGAAAACAGCGAGAACTTATTCAAGGTCCTAATATTATTCTTTTTCTTTTATTAGGTATAGGTATACAACTTTGCTTCCGCCGTTTTTTTTCCGAAAATCGAGGCTTTATTGTAAAAAACTGGTTATACATTTATGATTCAAAGTATTGTCCATCGCTGGCCAATACTTTCTCCTATCTTTCGGGCAGCGTACAAACCCCGCGTCGAAAAAACTGGTCATCTTTTGAGGCGATTCACGCGAATCGATTCAATTTTTTACTTCTTCATAAGACCGGAAGTGCTGGTCAGCCAGGCCGTGTGCCATTGATCGAAACAAATGATAGAGGGAGCAACGTCTGGAGAATACGGCGGGTGGGGTAGGACTTCCCATTTCAACGTTTCCAAGTATGTCTTGACCACTTTCGCAACATGGGGTCGAGCATTGTCATGCTGTAAAATCACTTTATCGTGTCTCTCGTTGTATTGCGGCCATTTGTCTTTCAATGCTCGGCTCAAACGCATCAATTGCGTTCGATACTGATCGCCTGTGATTGTTTCAGTCGGTTTTAACAGTTCATAATACACTACGCCGAGCTGGTCCCACCAAATACAGAGCATGACCTTGGAGCCGTGAATATTCGGTTTGACCGTCGACGTGGAAGCATGGCCGGGAACTCCCCATGATTTTCTACGCTTGGGGTTATCGTAATGAACCCATTTTTCGTCCCCAGTCACAATGCAATGCAGAAATCCCTCCCGTCTTTGCCTTTCAAGCAGCTGTTCACAAGCAAACAAACGCCGTTCAACATCTCTCGGCTTCAACTCGTACGGCACCCAATTTCTTTGCTTCTGAATCATTCCCATGGCTTTGAGGCGTTTTGAAATGACTTGTTGAGTCACTCCCAATGATCGTGTCAATTCTTCTTAATTTTGACACGAGTCTTGATTAAGTAATGCCTCCAATTCTGCATCTTCGAAAACTTTCTCTCTTCCACCGTTATGCCGGTCTTCGACGTCAAAATCACCGTTCTTGAAGCGTGGAAACCACTTACGATACGTTCTTTCACTAATAGCGGTCTCACTATAAGTATTTGAGAGCATTCGATGAGTCTTAGCCGCAGATTTCTTCATATTGAAGCAGAAAATTAAAACCTCCCGCAAATGATGAGAATTTTGCTCGTAAACTGACATTTTCAATCGAGAATAACTTTATGATGCAGACACAAATCTACTAATATTTTTATTGTGTTGACAGATGCCCAAGTTTATTATATGACGTCTATGATCTATTTATTTCGACCACCACTTACCGCTAAAGCCATCTATAGGAAAACGGCGGAAACAAAGTTGTACACCTAATATGATTTATTATTTATACTTATACCTAAAGATATTAATATAAATATACTCGTATTCTTAATATTAAAGTTAATAAATATACAATTATATTCTTACTACGTTTTTATTATAATGGAAATAAATGTAATTATCACAATATGAAATTAGACTGCTTTCCGCTTAAATCCAATAATTTTTGCAACAGATCCGAGTCCAAACAAATATTACATTCGACATGAAGATATGATATTTTCATGTGCACCCTCGATACAGAGACGTCTGCTAACAGCAGACGAAACAAAAATGGCAAAGCTTCTAATCTTTCTCGCGGCCGTAGGGGCAACATTTAATCGGTACCTGGTTGACATAACACGGGTCGTTTTGTCCTGGTCTTCCGCAAATATTGCGTTTCCGTTGGCATGGTGTATACGAGAGTGCAGGCCTGCTTGAAATTTTCCACGTTCTCCTCCTAACGGCCTTCCTCTCTCCGACCATCCCTATTCGCAGCCGACGTTTCACGTTGGAATCGAAAACGGGCCAGGCGGCGGTGGCCGCCAGCGGCAAATGACTTAAACAATCGTCGAAGGAAAAACGAGTTAGAAAGAAAAAATATTGCCGAGTCGTTGTTGATCAAAGTTTCGATAATCCCGGCTAGAGAAAGATTCAACTCATGCCCGGACGATTATGTGAGGGGGTAAACGGCGCCAACCCGAGCAGACACGAGGTGAATCGTGAACTGGCCTGACTATCGATGTATTTTCAATACCGAGACAAAGCGATATTATCTGCGTTTAATTGGAAAACGTCACCTCGGCCAGGCCTCCTTCGCCGATACAAATCGCGGGAGTGAGATATCGCGGCTACCACCTCCCTCGCCGCCGTGCCGCGAATTTGTTTTCGTTGGCGGCAACGCTCCGTCATTCGAGCGGTCGCGTTATTTACGTACAGAATAATGAAAACCATTAGTTTGTTTACTCCAATAAATGATACTGAATAAAAAATTGTCGCATTGTGAATACAGCTGATCATTGTAAACTGAAGACGTCATCATATTTACGAGTTCATAATTCTGTCGTGCTATTTATTTCTCTATACTATAATAATTATTTTTTTATTATCTAGAAATTTTTTTATTACATGTACTTTTTTAAAATATTAATCATATAATTTTTATATTTTGAATAAATAATTATCTAAATTTATTTATTACAGATTACGCAATTTTATTACGCAAGCATCTCTCACCTTGAGTTGTTCTGCAAGTACATAAAGGTAAGTTATTATTTTTTACAATTTGTCATTTGCTCTTACATGTAAAAAAATATAAGATTAATGCGCGCATCATGAAAATCAGTGCTTAAAACGAGTGATTGAAGTTATTTCGAGAGATATTTTACGAGATTCTTCACTATACTCGCCTTGTGAATACTACATCAGTATTTTTCTTTTTTTTAACACGATGTCTGAAGAACCTTGCTTAGGATGGGGTTAAATTTAAAAAGTTTTTAAAAGTGCCTTGTCTCTTACTTCATCATCTCCGAAGAAACTTACGAAACGAACGAATTCCTGCTCGTTAGTAATGTCGTTTCCATAACTTGCAAGAGATTAACCCAATGTGATTGGAAAATAACATTGGGGACATCTTGTTCGCAGTACAGAATGACTGCGTTCAGGAAACATCAGTGATTAGTGAGCGGTCAGTGATTATTGATCTTTTCTGTTAGATTCCGAAATCTAGACCAATTATGTTGACGCATTAAAAAGAATTACTCAACTGTTGTGCAACTGTTGAGTCCGCTGAACGCACCCAATGATACTCTGACGAAATACTGTTCTTAATTTCGTGTAACTTTGTTTTTAGCTATGTATTAACTCTTTCCGTAACACACACACACACACACACACACACACACACACACACACACACACACGGACACACACACACACACACGCACACACGCACACGCACACACGCACGCACGCACGCATCGCACGCACGCACGCGCACGCACGCACGCACACACACACATTTTTTTGCTCTGTTTTGCACTTTCCATATTCGTTTATTAGCAAATTATATTTTGGACTTCAAAACTTGATATATTTTTTACAAGAAGTAATTAATTAATTATATTTTTCGTTACATAACTTTCTTATAATTTATTGTATAATTTGTATAATTCATTGTATTGCAAAACGCAAACTTTTATATTTATGTTATATACATTTATTTAATATGTTTTTATAAGCAAATGTTAATTATATAATTTGTCTATTTTAGTATAATAAATAATGTTACACGTAAGTAGATTTTAGATAAAATTACTTCGTGTGTTTTACGAGTATTTCATTCCAAGAAATTTAATTCTTAAAAAATATTATATAAATGTAATATTAAAAAAATAAAACATAAAATATAAAATATTATAATTATATATAATTTTATTATATAAATATAATATTTTTTAACGATTAATATAGGTTAAATATATTGCATAATAAATTATTTAGACACATTAAAAAAAAATTTTTTTAAGAAATAGAAAAAAAAGGATTGTTTTGAACTCGTGATCTCCAGCGTTCTAGCCGCTCGACTTACTAACACGACCACGCTCATTGCTTGAAAAATAGATTTATCAAATCGGTAGATTACGTACATGACTGACTTTATAATTATTTCTTGTAAAATAATGGTACAAGTTATTGTACCATATTTTATATTAGTAGGAGAGGTATCAGTAACAACATATGTAACAACATACTGAATTTAGCTAAATCTCAGGTGGGAAGCTTGACCATCTCCTTGTAAGAAATATAGTTCTCGAATCTCAATCCAAGCGTGTCAGCCGTAGAGCGAGAGAGAGAGAAGGAGACGGAAGATATGTCTGCGCTCTTCTAGCTAGCCAAGCGCACACGTATACGGCTTTTTACTCGCGTGCTACATCACGCACACGAGAAAAAAGCCGTGTACGTGTGCGCTCGGCGCTTGGCCAGCTAGAAGAATACGGACATATCTTCGCATTATAAATTTTTATACATACATACATACATACATACATACATACATACATACAATTGTGTCAGGAATATGTCATTTTACAGGTGGAAGGTTATCCTGGATCACCCTTATATATATATATATGTTCATGTTGCGTAGTTTAGCTGGACCATTTTTTGATTGAAACGTATTTTAGCGGGACCTTCGGCTCTTAGCTGGACGGTCTTTGTAATACTTTTCATGTTCCGTAGTTTATCAGGACCGTCCAGATAAAACCAATGTGAATGTATTGTATTTTATTGGGACCACATAAAATTTCATGTCCTTCTAATATACGGTCCGTGTATTTTAGAAATTCTTTTGATGCAACGTATTTTATCAGGACCATAGCACAAACCTAGCGTAATAACTTCCATACATGAAGAATATACGTTCGGAGTGGACGAAATACAAAAGTGTATAACAAATGCAAAGATAAATACTGTGTCCTTAATAATAGCAAACCTACTCTGCACAATGATGTATTTTATATCAAATTTAGTAAATTATATTATCATCATAGAAACATTATTAACTGTTTGAAAGAAATAGATATTGCAAAAAGAAAGATCTTCAATAAATAAAATAGTTACTTTAGTAAATGTTGATTATACAATAATATTTTATAAGATATAACAAAGACAAAAATTGATTATTCTTATGGTCGCGGAATTATCGACTGTGATTGGTTAATTTTCTTATTGCTTATGTTTCTCTATGTGCCAAAATCGAGTAATTCTAATAGCGCAGAATACGGGCAATATAGTGCTTCTTGAATCATCTTTATATCATTTGCAGTTGGCAAGACATAAGCGTTAAATGAAAAGTGAGAATATTTTGACACCAAGACGCGCGATTAACGCCAGACCAGTTTTGTCACCGACTATATCACCTATCAGATTATTATCGCGTAATTTGCGGCCAGGATTGGCAGCACAGACATCACTGTCTTTTGTAAATACTTTGAGATATTTGCTATCAGCCGATTTCAAAATGTTTAATGTGTACTGAAAATGATTTGCCGCGCAAATCGTGACCTTTATGCCAGAATAGCCGCCTCGATAATACAAGGATTTTTATTGATGATATGTAATTTTGCATAAATTCAATAACATGAGTTATATTTATCGTCGTTTTGAATATTTAACAAGTTATTAGCGGTTCCCGAGATATAAGCAGTAAATGCAAGCGGAGTCGATGAATCTGGCTGTTACGTCTCAACTTATACCCGCTATTTCGTATTAATAATATAATCGGATATATATTTTGGCTAACATTAGATTCGTGTTATCTCAACAATACAGAGTACCGAAAACACAATTATTTTGTATAAAATTTTTATCTTTAGCGGTTCTTGAGACATAAGCGTATAACGAAAATGAGAATTTGTCCGATTATCGACGTGCACAATTTACGCGGACTATCACGCTTCAACAATCAGTGATGTATTGCTTGTACTAACAAAATCGAGTAATTCTAATAGCACAGAGTACAGGTAATGCAGTGTTTTTTTTATCTTTAATTATCTTTATATCATTTACGGTTAGCGAGATATAAGCGTTTAATGAAAATGAGAATTTGTCTGTCGCTTTGCATGGTTTACGCGCTCTATCACATTTTAATAATCAGAGCTGTATTACTAGTACTAACAAAATCGAGTAATATCAATAGTACAAAGAATAGGCAATTCTGTGCTTTCCGAATCATCTCTATATCATTTGCGATTAGTGAGATATAAGCGTTTAATGAAAATAAGAATTTGTCCAGCGCTGTCATGCCTTAATAATCGCGATGTATTACGGGTACAAATAAAACCGTGTAATTTCAATAGCTCAAATTACAAACAAACTCAATGCTTTTTGAATAATATTTTTATCATTAGCGGTTACCGTGATATAAGCGATAAGTGTAAAGTGAGAATATTTTGACGCTAAAACGCGCGGTTAACGCTAGTGTTAAACCAAGTTTGTCCACGATTGTACACGCATCATCTTCAGTAGTTATTTCCTTTGACTAAGTAAAAATTTGCATTATTTCTTCATCAGACACTGCAAGTTAGTGAATAGTGTTGATCATTCCATTACAGATCACAAGATTCTGTTAGCGGAGACTATAATATTCAACTCTCGCTTAAAAGATTCTCATGCTTTGTAAATGGATTCCCTCCAGACATTCGATACAAGCTGGATCCCTTGCTTGAAAATTAGTGCTGCTCTATTACTTCTGCCTGCTTAAAATAAAAAGAAACATGATATAATATTGATACATAGCATGACATTAAGATTTCGTTGGCATGCAATCTTACCAGCATAATTGTCATCATACAATTCAGTCTTGCTTTAGGTTGGACGAACAGTCAGAAAACGCAATGCTTAAAAACAGTACCTCATACTCTATGTACAATAGTTATCCCAGCAAACATAGACCCAAAAATGTATTATTTCTAGCATAAAGGTCCCACTGTAAATACAAGAGATTAATTAATGAACCTACCTGAAAATTATTAGGTTTATGTTGCATATATGCACTCTTAT